>CM042151.1:16161938-16256938 GCA_023376005.1 Doryteuthis pealeii | reverse complement strand
ATACAGTTACTGTGATCAGTCCTATATATATATATATATATATATATATATATATATATATATATATATATATATATATATATATAGGAAGTAGTTAATAAAAAGTATTCATGCCTGTATGTGTTTGTGTGCATATCATGTGTGAATATCATATGTATGTACACTTGTATTTAAAACTACATGTAACAATAAATAGTATGATGTGCATTAACATGCATGTGTGTGTGTGTGCATCAGAATATTTGTAGTACACTTTTAAACTGAAATATATAATTATGTAATTTACATGCATACAATAATTTATATAGAGATGCATATTGGTTTCATAATTTTGACAGGATAAGATCTATTTAAGTGTGTGTGTGTGTGTACTCACACATACATTGCTAGGCATATATGTATGTTTATTGTTTGTGTATGTATTGTGATCTTAATCATATATATATATATATATATATATATATATATATATATATATATATATATTTACCAACCTGTCTGCATGAGCAGGATGTGACAAAAGGCCAATTTATTAAGCAGAGTTTAACAGGTTTGAATTCAGAGTTTTCCTTCACCTAGACTGGTAGCCTGTTTAAGATTAAAGAGCCCAGTCTACCCTACTATTTACCCATATCTAGAGGGAGAATATTTGGATTCATGCCTTTCCCAAGGGCATAAGCACTATATGAAATGCAAACAGCCTCGTTGAGGATTTGAACTTGTCTCATCATGTTCATTTCCTATGACTTTAACCATTACACCACATGCCTACACAAATAAATATATAAATATATAGATAAATCTAATGAGTCAGACAAACCTACTAAAAGTTTCGCTTAATGCTCTTCAGGGCTAAACTGACTCTACTTAGGTATTGAGCACTTTTGACTTATTAGCTTTAGTTTCCTGGTAGTTTTGTATGAATATATATATCTTATATATATATATAAATAAATTGTTTTTTTGTTGGCCAAAAATAGATTATTTTTGGTTGGTACGATTATTTTGGTCTTTTCTTTTTTCCCCCAATTTTTTTTTTCTCCTTAGGTAATGTTTGATAGTATATTTTTACAATCAAACTATTTGCTGGATTTTTTCTTACCGCGAGGATTTACCAACAAGTTTGGTATATTATATATATATATATATATATATATATATATATATAAAATGAACAAAAAGTGATAAGACAAACAAGAATATTTCTTTTATATTATTGATACACATATACATATATTGTTACCTGCATATAAATATTTATGTAAACACACAGATATATTATATATATATATATAATATATATATATATATATATATATATATATATATATATAGTTTGCTAATAACATTGATAGAGCATGTATATCTAAGTTAGGATATAGCAAAGACATAGTCAACAGTGCTTGGTAACTATCAGTTTCTCATGTATGTGATTTTCAAACTCAGTTTGAAAAACTAACAGTTACAAACTGTTGACTTTATATCTTCATTACCCTAATAGACACACACACACACACATATATATATATATATATATATATGTTAGGGTAATTGAGTTATAAAGTCAACAGCACTTTGTAACAGAAAGTTATAGGAAATGGACATAAATGAGACAAGTTCAAATCTTCACTGAATCTGTTTGCATTTCATATAGTGCTAATACCCTTGAGATAGGTATGAAAGGTGTTTGTATATATTTGACTACTGGTTTTTAAGACCTCAACCATTTGACTCATCTGAGGATTGCATAACCATGAAACTTTAAGTTATGAGTCCAAATCCATAATATAATTACTATTGATTATAAATCTGCTCTGCTTTATTAGTATTGAGTACCTTTTCATGCCAATACTTTTCTCATTTATTCTCTATTCATTATATATTATATATATATATGTGAAAATTAAAACCTAGAAGTTTTCTTTTCAACCTTCATAGGTAAATTTCAACTTGAAATTTAAATTGAATTGACAACTATATTCCATAATAAAGTGAACTTGCGATTGAGATCAAAGTGTAGTATCCACTCTTTCCCTTCTGAGAGAGACATGTCCAATCTTATTCATAACACAAGATATGCCAACAAAATCAATTAAAAAACAAAGGCTCTAGGAAAGTATAATATAAGAAAAATATACAAACTTCCACCTATTTCAGTTATTTGAAAAGAAAAACAATTTGTCTGATCCAAAAGCAAGTGCATGTAGAATGTATAATGAGGTGTGTTTTTACACATCTTTCATCTTTCATAATCCAACCAGTCCTTCAGCAAATAGGTTTTCTGAAGTGTAATAGCTAATCCCATGCCTAACTTTTGTTGTTTACCCATTGCTGGAGAATCCATTCAAGATTGTACCTCTCCAAGACTGGGTGCCAATCAAGGCTATAGTTCCCATTCCATTGTGCTATTTTTACCCATATCTGAGCAGAGAAGAAATAAATATACCTTTACCCAAGAGTATTAATGTAAATGAACAAAAACTCCCACAAATAGGATTTAAACTTTCTGATTCTGTTTTAGACTACATTCACCTCATGTGCTATATGCAGCTCAGGTGTTACAAGCATCTCTGTAGTTGCAGATATTGACATAAAAAATCACTCACATAAACAGCATATCAATGGACATAGGAGCATATACAATAACAAACCCACATCTCTGTGTCTAATACATATAAGAATATTTCATTACACATTTCTTTATCTATATACCAATACATTTATCATTTTCAAATTGTTATCATGAGATATGTATAAATCATGCATATCATTCTAGAAATTTGTTAGAGAAATATTTAAAGGTGTGTGCAATATATATATATATATATATATATATATATATATATCAACATTATCATCATTATATATATTATATATATATATATATTATATATATATATATATTTATCCAACATTATCATATTATATAAATATATATTAACATTATCATCATTATATATATATATATATATATTATCCAACATTATCATCATTATATATTATATATATATATATATTTATCCAACATTATCATCATTATATATATATATATATATATATATATATTTATCCAACATTATCATCATTATATATATATATATATATATATATTTATCCAACATTATCATCATTATATATATATATATATATATATATATATATATATATATATATTTATCCATTATATCATTATCATCATTATATATATATATATATATTATCCAACATTATCATCATTATATATATATATATATATATATATATATATATATTATCATCATTATATATATATATATATATATATATATATATATATATATATATATATTTATCCAACATTATCATCATTATATATATATATACATATATATATATCCAACATTATCATCATTATATATATATATATATATATATATATATATCCAACATTATCATCATTATATATATATATATATATATATATCATTATATATAATATATATATATTATATATATCCAACATATATCATTATATATATATATATATATATATATATATATATATATATTATCCAACATTATCATATTATATATATATATATATATATATATATATATATATTTATATATATTATATATATATATATATATATATATATATATATATATATATATATATTATCCAACATTATATATATATATATATATATATATATATATATATATATATATATATATATATATATATATATATCATTATCATATATATATATATATATATATATATATATATCCAACATTATCATCATTATATTATATATATATATATATATATATCCAACATTATCATCATATATATATATATATATATATATATCCAACATTATATCATTTATATATATATATATATATATATATATATATATATATATATATATATATATATATATATATATATATATTATCCAACATTATCATATATATATATATATATATATATATATTTATCCAACATTATCATCTATATATATATATATATATATATATATTTATCCAACATTATCATCATTATATATATATATATTTATCCAACATTATCATCATTATATATATATATATTTATCCAACATTATCATTATATATATATATATATATATATATATATATATCCAACATTATCATCATTATATATATATATATATATATATATATATATATATCCAACATTATCATCATTATATATATATATATATATATATATATCCAACATTATCATCATTATATATATATATATATATATATATATATCCAACATTATCATCATTATAATATATATATATATATATATCCAACATTATCATCATTATATATATATATATATATATATATATATATATCCAACATTATCATATATATATATAATATATATATATATATATCCATTATCATCATTATATATATATATATATATATGTATATATCCAAAATTATCATTATATATATATATATATATATATATATATATATATATATATATCCAACATATATCATATATATATATATATATATATCCAACATTATCATCATTATATATATATATATATATATCCAACATTATCATCATTATATATATATATAATATATATATAATATATATTATATATATATATATATATATATATATATATATAATGATGATAATGTTGGATAAATGATAAAAAGTACTCCAATACTAGGAAGCAGAGCACTATAACTTGTAAAATTGTTACCTCACTATCTTTCACAGAACTGTTACTTGTATACAAAATACAATATTCAGACAGGAGGTGGATGCATGAACTGAAGATTGTGTTTGTATCTACATGGAACTTGTAGTAACAGATAGTGAAAGATGGTGAGGTAATAGGCCTGGTTTAGCTCAGTTGGTAGAGCCCCTTCTAGGAATCACAAGGTTCCAGGTTCGATAACGTCCCTCATCAACTCAATGTATGTGTAGCACAGGGATCTGAGTGGTAAAGTTAGGAGCTGATGGTAGGTGTGGCTCTTCAACTCAGATGCTAAAAATAATCTCCTTGGTCTAGCGCTAGTGATTGATGTCTGGCTAATTCTGCCATTAGGCTGCCCCACCGACTTTACTTACTTATATATATATATATATATATATATATATGCACACACATATGTATACATATATATATCATATACACACACACACACACATATATATTATATATATATATATATATATATATAATATCAGATGGAGTAATAAGTTTGTAGTCTTAGACAAACAGAGATGAAATTTGAAATTTTCCTTGTGTAATATTGATCCATGTCTTTAATATTCACTACCAAATTAAGTGCATTGACAAGAATAGAGATTATGTCAAAAATAAATTTTTGTTGTGTAAGATGGATGCTATTTTCAGGATTACACAATATAGTTACTGATCTCCTAATCATAATACCAGCACATTGGCTTCTTTTTTTTTTTTTTTCTTTGTAATTTTAATATCTCTTATCTATAAAATGTATATCACTTCTTGCATTTGATTCATCCAGCAAAAGTAGACATTTTGGTTTGATAAATAATGATAATTCCATTTATGATAAACAATGAATCTTTTATATATGTGTTTGTATGTGTATATATATATATGGTCAAGTCATGCTGAAATCACTGATTCCCACTAGATCACCAATGTTAAGCAGTGATGAGTCTGTTTAATACTTAATTTGGTGACCACTTAAGCAACAGCAGGTTCTGTAAGCAACTTGAGTCCTTTGTTTATTAAATATGACTTGATTTGGCATTAAATGACCAAAAAAGGGTTGATATACTGTAAAAAAACAACCAACCAATAAATATATATATATATATATATATATATATATATATATATATATCAGGTAAAATGACAATAAACCCGACAGTATGTAAATATAGAAGATATGAAAAAACAAGGTATTCAGGGATGTTTAATGTTGGCTAATACTTCAAACAATGTTAAAATCCTCTAAATACCTTTTTTTTTAATATTTCGTATATTCATACATACAGACGCACACGCACACACACACATATATATAGATAGATACTCAGGCATCTAAAGACACACACACACACATATATATATATATATATATGTGTGTGTGTGTGTGTGTGTGTGTGTGTGTGTGTGTATGTTTGTATATATATAGAGAGAGAGGAAGAGAGAAATAGAAAAAACACTATTCTCCAGCTATACATCTCATGATTCAACAAGTGCTATTTTGTTTTTTTGTTTTTTTTTTTTGCAGAGAAGTGTACTAATTTAAAAAAAAAAATTATTTTAAGACAATGTAAAAGAAAATGAAAAATGTCTTCCATTTATACACCACCCTCTCCTTTGTTGTCTCTCTTCCTTCCTCTCGTGCACTTTCTCTCATTCTCTGCCTTCCTCTCTCTTTCTCAATCTGCTTATTCTATCCATTAGCATTTTGATATAGTCGGCTGATAGAAGACGTGAATCTCTTCCATTCTCCCTCCACAACTTAATTTATATACACGTACACATACATGCATACATACAAATGCACACTTGAATTAGCTCATATTCACTTAAATACCTAAATGGTCTTCATATCCCTACATATACACATACTTGGTTTTTTATCTTTTAAAGTGTCTATGTTCATAATTTTTGAGAAATGCATGAGTATATATTTAAATCAGAAATAAATAATACATGAAGCCATTATCTTTTTCTTTCTTTGAAATATGTAAGATGGATTTTACTGCATATTTGTTTCAGCTTTACTGTTTATCTTAAAATACTAAATTGAAAGGGATAAAATTGTTTTAGCCCCTTATTAAAAAAAATCTCCCTCGGTAATTATATTCATCTTACTTTTATCTCTCAAACATACACACACATATACATAGACACATACATAAATAAATACAATCCTGTGTTGTATAATGTTGTTACATTCAATATATAAAATTAATAACAAATGTAGCAAGAATTATGGGACAGAAGTCGTATTGTTTTTCTTTTTTTATAACTAATAGATTGTTATTCTATGGTTGCATCCAGTGTCGATGGTTTTTTTGTTCCTAATTCTCTGACAAAAATATTCTATGAATACCATTAGTCATTATTCTGCTCATCACGACCGACAACATCACCCACTGCCCCCCAACGACACCCCACAATATTAATTTTAATTTTTGAAATTTTTTTTTTTATATTTTTTTGAAATTTTACTTATGCTCAGTTTTTACAAACAACACAAAATATCTTGTTCTTTCTTTATTATTGCTGGTATTTATTATGTACAATATCAAACCACAACTGTGAGTCACCCAGTGAGTTGAGCCCTCACTGTGAGAGTAGCTTGCTAACCATTGGTCCATGGCAATATTCTCATTCTTTTTTTGTTGATAATTATCATTAATGTTATCATTATTCTTTTAGTTTAGTCAGGCACAAGGCCACATTGGTATGCTTAAATTCACGACAGTAGTAACAGTCTGTGATACTATATTGCTAACCACTGTGCCATGGCTCTTTTGTTGTTATTGATATTTCCTAATTTTGGTCTGTCACAAGCTTCAAGTCACTCAAACATATAACCACTTCCCCATGGTAAGATATTCATCTTATGTTGTCTTTTCTATTATCTATTTTTCCTTGTCAAATTTCAATGAATTTTCACCTGGTTTATTTGTATCATGAGTTCCAGCTCATTTCTTATTGGTAGGAATCGACAATATCTGAAAAATGTTTCATCCAATTGCTGTTTCTTTGTTTTTCTTTTAAGATTATTTCTCTAATTGGGTTCATATTTTTTTGCTTATTCCCAAAGTTTTTGATGTTTATTAAAATGACTGATGCACACTTTGGTTAGGTCTTCTTTTTTTTTTCTTTAAAAAAAATTATGTATTGATTTAAAGAAAACAACTATATATGTTTTTCAAAAGATTATTGTTGTAGTAGATAAATACATATGACAAGAAGAATTATAACTATCATTTGTACACATTGAGTTTTCATAGTAGTTATCTCTAGTGGAGTTTGCTGGGATCAAGTTACAGCAGGTCTCTTCACTTCTCCAGAACTCTCCTTAGTATTCTAGCTTATTTTCTTCATGGTGCTGTCTGAATGGTTCTATTTACTTAAAAAAAAAAAAATCTTTCTGTACTCAATGTTTTCACACTAATAGCAACTGATGGTTGATACTGGAGGCTGAGTGACAACAAGTCTTCTTAATTTTTTTGCACTCTCCTCAGTATTCTACTACTTTTCTGTCAAACTGCTATATTTATGGATGTTATTGATTTTTCTCTGGACATTCAGTTCCTCCCGGTTTTTTGCTTTGGGGATTGTTCCCAGTGCTCTAATATTGATTGGCATAACTGTCACCTTCCTATCTTTTATAATATCATCACAACCATCATAAAATGAAGTATTGTATCCCCCACAGACATTTGATTTTAATTTTTTTTTGTCTATATTGCACTGAATATGAAACACTTTGGTTGGATCTTTTTGAAAGTACCTCAAAGCAATTTTATATCATCAACAATATAATTTTTATAATTTAAAATTGGGGAGGAGGAAGGCTTTTGTCTACACTACACCTATATAACTAGTGTTTGTTCTTTCAGTTTTTATTATGTAGGTAGACCTTTAATGCAAATATTGTTGTTTCTTCTCGCTTCTCTTGTGCTCCTTTTAAAATTGTGAATAGTCGTAAAAAAGGAGAAAAGGAAACAACAGGCCTACCTTGCTCTACTGAGTAACGTGTCATGTGATGGAACTTTTGTTGTGTGACTGATGATGTTAGCAAGTGGCGGTAGTAAAAAAGACGAAGAAGACACAGCAGTGATTGTGAGGTTGCAGGCCTTTTCTATCTTTCTTTCTTCTAATTTAGATACAACAAAATTTGCCTTTCTCTATTTTCTCTCTATCTTTCTCTAATATCTTTATGCACTGTCCTCTCACTCTCTCTCTTTCTTTTTTGCCTACAAATTCTACTCTTCTTCCTTTTCTCCTTTATTGTTGTTGGTTTTGTGTACAAAAGAGAAAGAGAGGATGTGAATTGTCATTATGAATGAAAACTGATCTATAGAAAAAAGGAGCACACATTTTAAGTTCTATCATCTGTATCTTTTTTTTTTTTTTACATTCTTCATAATAAGTTCAGATTTGATTTGTCTCTATGATTGTTTGTCAGCATGGCTTCCTTTTAAATGATGCTTATTTTTACCCTGATAATCTATTTACACAATTCTAATTCATTAATTATGAGAGTAAATCAGTTTGTCCATAGCCTCACATGTAGTAGTTATTACTTGAATCTTTATCTGAAAATTTCAATACACACACACACACACACATATATATATATATATATATATATATATATACACACACACACACACACAAGGCGTGTCAAAAAAGTATCAAGATAGAAATGAACAATGAATGGAACATTAATTTTTTTCAGAATACAACGTGTGTCAAAAAAAGTACCCAGGTTAAAGCTGTATTTACCAAGATAGAAATGAAGGATAAATGGAACATTAACTTTTTCAGAATACAAGGTGGGTCACAAAGTTAAAAAATCTTGATACTTTTTTTTACACACTTGTATATATATATATATATATATATATATATATATATATATATATATATATATATACATATATCCTGAAGATCCTTCTCAATGAAACCTAGAGAGATGTATTTTCTGCTATCATCAGTTTTCTAAACTAGCTCTGCATATGTATTGAGCACTTTTTTATATTCATTCAAAATCCTTCTTTTTTCTCAACAGTCAAAATATATATATATATATATATATATATATATATACATACCACCTCTGAATTAAGTGCATTGACAAAAAAGCAGATTATGTTGTAAGATAAATATTTGCTGTGTAAAATAAATGTTTTTTTTATCATCAGGCTATAGGCTTATTGAATACTTAAGAGTTTTCTGAATTACGAGCTGTCACTCAGTCAATTTTTTGCTTTGTGTTGAGAGCTAAAATTTGAGGTATGAACAAGCTTCAGATATGCTTATGTTAATAAGTTCACTAAAAACAGTTAAGATTCCAAATTTATTACACCAAAGAAAAATATTATTTATAAAAAAAGTAAACATTAAAACATATTACGGCTCATAATTCATTACATTCTTCTTTATTATGTTTTTATACAATACAGTGTTATTTTTCTTATTTAGAAAAATTTAACAAAACATTGTGTGTTTTGTGGGGGACTCGAATGGATTAATGACATTTCAGTTTATTTCAATGGGAAAATTGATTTGATATACAAGGAAATTGAGTTACAAGTGCAACAAATTAAACTCGTAAGTCAAGGTACCACCTTCTGATTCAACTTATTGAAAAATAATTTTTAATAAAGTCAATGATGCAAAAATAAATGTACAAAAATAATTACCCCCCTAACTCCCCCCCCTGGCAAATCAGTTTACTCACACTACAAATATAGATATACACACATATTTACTAAGCTACAGTACAAGGTCGCAAGAATATGGCACTCTTTAAGGATTGATCTCATTAAAATGATCTGCAAGAGAAATTTTCCAATTGGGCAAGACCCTACTTTAAATAAAAATGAATGTCACATTCACACCCTGTCTTATATGGCACAGTTTTATTTTAAACATTTAATGATTTAAGAAATTCTAAAATGATGGCTCATATCTACAACCTTGTCAAAAAGAAAATCTACAGAATAGGATTTTTTTAAAGATCACAATTTCAATTTTGAAAAATATACATGAAAATATTGGATTTTTAAGAAAATTATATCTGTACATTTATATAGCATAAGTATATTTTAATAACAGGCTAATATTAGCATAATTCAATAATGAGAAAATATTAGTATGTAGTATAAGTATAATTCAAGAACAGGTTGATATTAGTAAATGACAAAAGGTCTATTTTTAAGTGGAGTTTAATAGGTTTGAATTCAGAGTTTTCCTTCTTCTAGACTAGTTGCCATACTATTTACCTATAGCTGTAAGAAGAATAGTTGGATGCATACTTTTCCCAATGCTATGTTAAATGCAAACAACCTTGTCCAAGATTTGAACTCAGTTCACCGTGTCCATTTCCTATGATGATAACACACGATGATTGTGGAATTTTACTGCACTACCTAGTTCCATTGTCAGGTGCAGTGTAGTGAGAATTTACCATGGTTCTTTTTAAACAAACAGATTAGCAATTTAAAAAGAACTATGGAAACATCTCACTACTCTACACCTAAGTAGTGCTGAAAGTACTAGTGTAAGAACCTTTGGTGGATTCATTCATGAATTCCACCCAGACATAAAAAATGATGGCTAGACAATTAGAAAAGATCGAAAAGAAACTCGTCAGACAGGAAATGTCTGCTGTGTTCAACCAAATATGTATAAAGAAAAAAATGCCTACAAATATATATATATATATATATATATTATATATAGTATTACAACTCGAGTTTCACCATAAGGATCAACCATCCATATTGTGATTAACTCAATATTTTTCCCAGTAAGTCATTCCCTTTACCATTATATATATATATATATATTATATATATATATATATATGTGTGTGTGTGTGTGTGTGTGTGTGTGTGTGTGTGTATCAGACATTATTTGATAATTCTTCGATGGAGAGTAGATATGGCACAAGGTTAGTGTTTAAACATGGGAACCTGCATAAATTGGTGTGTTAAAAATTATGACATGCTGTTGCAGATGCCAAAACATGCCCATTGACCCTATTCGTTTCTAGTGCAATGGGAAGATGCCAGTGAGGATTGATTCTCAGGAACAAATGAACAGTGCTTTTCTCATCCAAATACAAGAAACCAATAGAGGAATTGTAGTAAGTCTAAAATGAGGTTGAAAAAAGTACTACAACCTTGCCTGAGCAGACCAGAATTTGATGAATATGAGAGTGATGATTTCAGATTGATTTATCATGGAGCAATAAAGTTCTCAAGTTCTTCTGTAAAAAAAAACAAACAAGGAGTCTTCAAATAGAAACAGCAGAAATTACAGAATAACTAAAGATTCTGAAAAATGTGATCATTGTATTTAAAAGTAAGAACTGACACTATCAGATAATGTTGACTAGAAGAATTATTATACAATCATTCTGCTAGTTTTTATGTGGAACCATTACATTTTTCAAATAGGACTGGACTAGATAACCATCACTCAACCAACACCACAGAAGTGTCTGTTATCAGGGTGTCTAATAGATCTTGGGTCTTATCATCTATAGTTTTTCTTTCTTTCTGTTCCCTCTTGTTTTTTCATTATCTCCCTACTCTTTCTTTCTAGTCTAAATTATTTATGTTACTATATTTTGTTTATGAATAAGTTTATACTTTATATATTACGGACAAGTTACACGGAAGGCACTGGTTCCTGCTAGATCACCAAAGTTAAGCAATGATGAGTCTATTCAATACTTAACTGGGTGATCACTCAAGCTACTGCAAGTTCTGTAAGCAACCTGGGTCCTTTTTTTTATCAAAATGATTTGATTCAGCATTTAATGACTTGAAAAGGGTTGATATGCCAAACAACCAAACATATATTTAATAGGTATATAATAGCCCTATTTTTCAGTAATTGCTGTGATATATATATGAGAGTAATGACAATATCTTTGTTATCCATATCTGTGGAATTTCCAGGGGTCCAACTAGCAATATTATTATTTCACCCCTTGTAAGTTTTTCCCACCAATTTTAACTGGTAGTCTCTCACAGGAGTCCAAGTGATGACAAGTTTCCTCAGGTCTCCAGAACTCTCCTAAGTATTTTAGCTGATCTTAACAATGCTGTGATCTGGATAGTCTCAATTCTTCCTCCAGTCTCATTTCCAAGCCCTTGTGGACCATAAATATTATTAAGAATTTTCCACACCAGTGTCAGCTGATGGTTTTTCACTGGTGTCTGAGTGACAGTAAGTCTCCATAAGTCCCCATGACTTTTCCGAGTATTCTAGCTGATCTCAACAATGTTGTGGTCTATATAGTCTTGATTCTTCCTCTGATCTCCACTTCCTCCAGTCTCTTTTCCAATCCCCAATTTGTATTACCATCATCTTCATGATTCATAGCTTTTTCATCTCGCTGGCAAGATCCAAGTATTTGTCTATCTTTTTACTTTTGTTCATTTTCACTAGATAACATGTTTTTTTTTTTCTTGTTAATTAACACTAGGTCTGATCTTCTGATCGAAATTGGTTGATCCATTTGTAACTCAAAATCCTAGAGAATTCTATGAGTCATTATCCAGGATGGATTCATTATTATCATTATTATTATCATTTCACTCCTAGTAGGTTTTACACAACGGCTTAAACAGGTGGTCTTTCACTGGAGTCTGAGTGACAACAAGTCTCCACGGGTCTCCAGGACTCTTCTGAGTATTCTATTGATCTCAACAAGGCTGCAATCTGTATGGTCTCGATTTTTTCTCTATTTCCAATTCTTTCAGGATTATTATTATCATTTCACTCTTTGTGAGATTTTCACACCAGCCTTAACTGGTGGTTTTTCAGTGGAGTGAGTGACAGCAAGTCTCCTCAGGACTAAGCCGATCTTAACAATGCTGTTGTCTGGTTGGTCTTGATTCTTCCTCTAATTTCCAGTTCCTCCAGTCTTTTTATCAAACCCTTGGGGAACATTCCAAAGGCACCAATTATCTATCATTATCTGATGATGATTATGATGATGGTAGTCAGAGTAGGATAAGCTTATAAAAAATACCAGAAAACTGAAAAAAAGTAATTTAAAAGGTTAGAGCTGTAGTTGTAAAGCAAAATAGTAATAGCAGAAGTTGCCAAAATACCATACAATTGAAATAGAAAAAAATAAGACAGAGCATTATTGAGAATTTGTAATAATAATATTGAAGAAAGGAGGGAAGGGATCTGAAAAGACTTGCTGCTTGTAAATTCCTGGAAATATGGTGTAATTGTTAGCAAGCTAGACTTGCAAACTAATTACTACTGAATATTAAGTTTGATCCTCACTAGGTGCCCCTTAAAAAGCCTAATAAATAACAACCACCAGACACATCATGTAAATGAAAGAGCTTATAAAAAATATCAAAATACTAAGAAAAAAACATTTATGAAGAATTATAATTATCATTATGAAAAGTAGAATAGACATAGACGAGATGAGAATTGTAAATGATTGTTTATTATTAATAGAAGGAATAGAAATAGCAAAGCATAAAGAACAAAACAGATAAAAGAGTGAAGAGTGAAAGATACTGCAATAATAATTGTTATGTTGTAATAGTAGCAGCAGTTGTAAAATATCAGGAAACTATGAAATGAGGAAAGAAAAACTAATAAAAATAAAGATAAACTTTATAATGAAGAAACATTTTATAAAAGAAAAAAAACAAAACAATCAATACTGATAATACACACACAAAAGAAGACAACGATTATTTGAAATTTTAACATAAAGCATTGTCATTCAACTTCAGTTGTGGTGTAATTATCAGCAAGTTAGTCCCGCAGATTCATTACTACTGAACAGGGAGTTCAATCCTCACTAGAATGCCCCATAAAAAATACCCACAGAGGTCAGGAAAATACCTTTTTTTTTTCAAGTCCAGTCCTTGTTAGAGGCTACTTTAAAAATAAATAATAGAAATAAAATTAAAAAAGTAATAAATTAATTTTAAAAAATTATAAAAACGGTTTTCATTTTTATTAAAGAAAATAAATAGATTTGGAGGTACAATTGGACGAGGTTTAGCTTGCTTTCTTTGTTTAATAGCATATCAATCTTCGTGGGTTATCTAATGCCAAAGCCATCCTTATAGAAGAATTGTAATGGCAGTATCTAATGCATAGCTGGGGGGATTAGGGGGTTCATACCTTTTCCAAGGGTATGGGGTCCAAAGGTGAACATAATAGCACAACTGGATTTCGAACTCGCTTACTACGATGTCGCAGTTCAGCACTTTAACCACTATGCTACGGAGGACCCACCCACTGTCAGACTAGAAATACAAATATACAAACTGTAATTTTAGAGATTGGTTTCTTGCTTATATTAGGTACCTTTTTGGTGGGAGGGGCATATATCAGATCATATTGCTGTCTACTTGTATGGGGAATTTAATGTCATACACAATCATTATATATATATATATATAATATATATAGAGAGAGAGACAGAGAGAGAGACAGAGAACCCACACACACAGTCACACACATATACATATTCAAAAACATTAAATACTCCTCACCAACATATATATCTTTTCTTGGCATTATATATACAGAATAAAAACCATATATGTATATATGTGTATATCATCTAGGTAATACTTATCAATATGCATTCATATATCTTTCTTTAACTAAACTATATTTTCAAAAAATATCATATGATTCCCATTTTCTAATTCTGTTCATACTTATACACAATTAGAGCAATTGTTGAATCATTTTTTCAAAAGAATATTCATTAATGCTTTATGATGAGACATTGAATATCATACTGCCATACACATATCAATGTATAATATATATATATATATATATATATATATATATCCCCTTTTCACAAGCACTAGACCAAGGAGATTATTTTTAGCGTCTGAGGTGGAGCGCCACACCTACTATCAGTTCCTTACTTTACAGCACAGATCCCTGTGCTACTGAATTGGCGAGGGCCGGTATCGAACTAGGAACCTTGTGGTTTCTAGCTGAACCCTCTACCGACTGAGCTAACCCGGCAGAGTCCCTTACTGATTGGCTGATACCAACTTTAGGCCACCCCGACGACTTTACTTACTTACTTATATATATATATATATATATATATATATATATATATATTCTGGGTCAAATAGGGAATATGGATGAAGTTCTAATAACAGTGACACAGCATCTAAAAATGATTTCTTAATATTTTGTTCTTAAAAATAAGTTGTGTATTATTTGTCCATAATTGTGTGATATGTATATGTTCATGTAACAATATAAATGTAACATGCATACACAAATTATACATGCTTAAACATGTTTCACTTTTTTAAATGAAGCATTTTAATTATTGATTTTTACTAGTTTACCTTTCTTTTTATTTACTGTTTATTGCTCTAATAAAAAACAATGTTTATGAGACAAAAAGATAAATTAGCCATAATCAATAAATATATTATTGAAAATTTAAAAAAAAACAAATCTATTGACCTTTTAGGGATTCAATAATTTTTTCAGCTGAAAATTGAAAATTATTTCATTAAAAAAATATAAAGCTCTATGTTTTATATAATCTACAGTTTTAAACTGTAGATTACATAAAACAGAGCTTTATATTTTTTTCTTAAAAAATTAAAAAGATGTCTTTTTTTTTTTCAAAAATATTAAAAAGAATGAATGATATATATATTTTATGCAGTCATACATTAGTGCAGATACTCACACTGCATTATCAAAGACTACTTCACACACAAAGAACCCAACTACATTTGGCTAAATGATTGTAATGAAACTTGGACGTATAGATGAACACACACACACAAACACATACAAGTACACATACACACACTCTATCTCTCTTCTACTTGCTATCTTGTCATACACTAATTGAATTCTAAACAGGTTAGTGAAAAAAAAAAATTAAAAAAGGAAGGAGCAACATTTCCAGTGGATGAATCTTACGCCCACCTGACAATGAGGCATGTCCACTTTCTTTGATACAAATCACAAAAAAAAAAGAGAGAAAGAAAAAAAAAAGAATCTACATTGGATGTTTCGATACTCAGCAGCTGTATACCTACAAAACAAAAGAGATCACATACTGCACAAGGTGAGTGTATATTACAATCATGAAGCACCCCCCCCCCCAAATAAACTCAGAGCTTTATCGCTACATAGAAACCATTTTTCCTTTTGATGGAATTGTAATAAAATTGTTTTGAGGATGGTGTTAAAGCAGATAATTAGGTCAGGTTTATGTTTACTGCAAATTTTGCAACTCAGAGGAACAGAAATACAGATAACAATGTCACATGCCTTCTAATGATATGTGGGGGGGGGGGTGAAGATGAAGATGAAAACTTAAACCATGAACAGATATTTATCATTTTTATATTTATCCTATTGTTCTTTCAATGATTTAAAAAAATATTTTAATCAATTTCCAAAGAAATCTTCGATAAACCCCTTCTGAAATCTAAAAGAGCCTTAGCATTCTGATAGTCCTTATTATTCAACTTCTGGTCTCACGTTCATCATTTGTTACTGGATTTATTTTCATCTGCATATTCAGCACACGTACATAAAGCTTCTTTTCTTTTTTTTCTTTCTGAAAAACATGATAGTGAAAATCACAAGCTCTTTTCTTGAAAATGTATTACAATTGCCTATCATTTGCTCCACATAGTTCTTTTTGTTTTCATTCTAAAATAATATACTTCCATTTTATTTCATACCTTTTTTGATCAGTAACCTCTTGTTTTCATGTTACACCATCACGACAAAAACATTTCCAACTGGAACACTGCATTCAAAAGAATCAAGTTCAGCTATCTTAATAGTAGCATATCTATATAGTAGTTCTGTTAGCAGCACTTCCTGACCACAGATAATCCCTTTCATTTTCAATGAATTTCTATTATAAATTCCTGTACTATGTATTTCTATAGTAAAATTAATTACAATGCATTTACATCCTACACATAATAGCATATATTTGTATTACTTCCTGATCACAGACAATCCCTTTCTTTTTTTATTTTCAATGCATCTCTATTACAAATTCCTGTACTATGTATTTCTATAGTAAAATTAATTGCAATGCATTTACACTCTACATGTAAGATACATGCATTAAATCCTGATTACTGACAATATTTTCCTCTGTGATTTTCAATGTATCTCTATTATAAAATCATTTACACTCATTTCTATAGTAAAAAAATTAGTAATGCATTTAGATGACACAAACAAAAGCAATATTCTATCTATAACATGTGCATTAATTCCAGGCCATTGGCAATCCGTTTCTTTTTCATTTTCAGTGCATGTTCTTTGATGATCTTTACAATGATGATCTTTTACAATTAATTTCTTTAGTAAAATCATAAACAATGCAATGAATTTGTATTAAACACACAATAGCTCAATTCCATCAGTGATGCTTCCAACAATTGCTGACCATTGATAATTCTTTACGTCTAGATTTTCAGTGTTTAACTGAAACTGAAATGAATTTTAAATAATTACATTACAAAATGTGTTACTTTTCTTCAATTTCTTCCCTATTACCATAAATATTTTCACTTTTCGTGCTGTATTGGTTACAGTCATAGGAAATGGACATGATGACTTGAGTTCAAATCCTAGACAAGGCTGATTGCCTTTCACATAGTGATACTACTTTTGGAAAAGTTATGAATCCAATTATTCTCCCTCCAGCTATGGGTAAATAGTAGGGTACACTTGACTCTCTAATCTTGGTATAACAACTGATCTAGAAGGAAAACTCTGAATTCTAACCTGCTAAACTCTGCTTGAAAATTGTGTCACATCCTGCTCGTACAGGGGATTGGTAAATACATATATTAGTGTAAAAAATGATCAAATTGAGGATATATTGGAGTAACGGTATAGTCAGTTGGTAGTGATAAGAAAAGACAAAACCTTGTCATGCATATTAAAAATATGACCATGATTATTGTTTCATCTACTCTCTATATGTTGTCACTATATATATACATATATATAAATACAAGGTGTGTCATAAAAGTATCAAAATTGAAGGATGGGTTGAATACCACAAAATATTTCTTATTAGTTTTCATGTAATTTTATATTGGGAGCCAAGTGGTCAAGAAGGTGCCCCATATTTTTTCCCCAAGCACTTTTGACCACATCCATGATTGTTTTCAGGAGGATAATAATCCCCCTAGTTGTTTTTTTTTGGTGGTGTGAGGTTTATTCAGTCAGAAGTGTTTACTGTAGATAGGATGCTATGGTTTTGCTTTAGTTATTAAAAATATTTAATATATTAGTGCCAGTGTAAAAAGCTATTTTATTTGTTTGATTTTAAAAAAATTTAATGCTAATTTTTTATGCTAATTGCTTCTAGGGTTTTTATACACACACACATATATATACATATATGTTATACCAATCATAATGTATATATTATATTATATTAATGATTATGTCTCTCTCTATATATGTATATATTATATCAATGTTTATATTATATCAATATATATATATATATATATATATATATATAATATATATATATTATATGATCATACAAGTGTTTTGATGGATGTATTTGATAAACCCTACTCACAATAAGTGCTAGACCAGGGTGATTGTTTTTGATTCAGAGGTGGAACACCACACCTACCATCAGCTCCCAATTTTACCACACAGATCCAACCCATGCTACTCATGTGCTGAATTAGTGAGGATTGGTATTGAACCTGGAATATTGTGGTTCCTTGGAGGATACTTTATCAACTGAGCTAAACTGTCCCCTTTCTATATCAATATCTATATTTACAGTTAACCCCTTCATATTTTTCACACCTTTCTAAAAATAAATCAAGAATATTGTAATAATTCAATATTTAACAAAAAGACAACAATTTGTAATTTAACTCTTTGCCTACCAAATTTCCCCCACGGCCATATCAAATTTTCTTGGTATTTTTACTTGTATTATGGGATATTCAAAAGTTCACTATCTATTCACAACAGAACTCATTCTATTCAAATAAAGTCCTGTTATTATTATAATCTGAAGTCCTTCTGCTTAATTATAATTAACTATTCATCAGTTTTTGTATTTGACTGAAACTTTGTGTTCCTCGAGGAAAGCTGCTGTGACTGGTTTAAGTAGGCAAAAAGTTAAGTAGGTTTTTCACATGGCAATTATTAATATTATTGATGCTTTTAATAAATGATATTTTCTGATTATATATTGTTTTTTAAATTGAAAGTTGATAAATTGAATGACGGCAATCTGAAAATGAAATTGGTGCTGAAAATATTACATCAATTATTCCTATCTAAAACTAATAATTTATAGAAAATTTGATTGTTTAAATTAATTCCTACTTGATAATAAACATTTCTTTGCACTGTTATATGGCTTTAAGTATTTCGATCTAACAACAATCATTTAAAAGCAAATTTATGGTTTATACACTTATAGCTTCAAGTAACTATTAAGACATCAGCCAAAATGGGTATCCTGAGTAGGACATAAACCTGCATCTGATGGTGAGGCTCCAGTTCTGGAATATGGAATATCCTTTCATTGGCATTACTCCCAGGTCCACCATAAGACAGAGTGGTAGTACCTGTTAGGGTCCCATCTATGGGCAAAATAGAATTTAATAAACAGTTATAGGTTCAAGTAAAATTTAACAATAATGAAAAGAACATTTCAGGAATCCCTTATTTTCAGTTCATTTTCAGAAGTCAATCGTTTGTTGCAGGAAAAGAGACATTTGTTTCATTCAAAATTGGGAAGTTTCCACACAAATGGTGTGCGTATTTACTCAATCCCTCCACCATAGGCTGGATATGACGCAAGGTCATTTTTTATGCAGTGTAAAGCCAGTTTGATGGTTTAGTTAATTTGTTTAATGGCATATCAACTCTTATGGGTTATCTAATTCCGAAATTTGATTAATTTATAAATGTTCAATTGTTATAGAGAAAAAAAAAGAGAGAGAGAGAGAGAAAGAGAGAGAAAGAGGGGGTGATAGAAGAAGAAAAAGAAAGAGGAGTAGAACAGAGAGAGAGGAAAGAAACGAAAAAGAAAGGAGAGAGAGAGAGAGAGAGAAGAGGAGAGAGAGGTGATATAGGAGCGAGACAGAGAGAGAGAGAAAGAAATAGTGAAAAAGTAAGAGGAAAAGGAAAGAGAGAGAGAGAGAGAGAGAGAGAAGAGAGAGAGAGAGAGAGAGAGAGAGGTTGATATAGGAAGAAAAAGAAATAGGAGCAAGACAGAGAGAGAGAGAAAGAAATAGGACAGTGAAAAGTAAGAGGAAAACGAGAGAGAGAGAAAGAGAGAGAGGACAGAGAGAGAGAGAAGCATTGAAAAAGTAAGAGAGAGAGAGAGAGAGAGAGAGAGAGAGAGAGAGAGGCAATTTGAATTTTAACTGTTTTGTATTATATCATGTGGTTCCTAATATTTTGAGTTATAACAAATTTGGTGATATCAAATAAATGGCAATATCACGAGACATGCTAGAGCAGAAAGAGTACATTAAGTACACCTTGAATGTGAATCAAATAGGTGGCTTGTTGATTGGCTATAGACAGTCACTAGGGATTTGAGAGATTTAAATTTGAAAAGTCTGTTGGGTTTTTTGAGAAGGACATTCAAATGTGTTTGACTGTTTTAACATTTTAGAAGCCTCTTTTGAAGGTCTTTGATACCATCTGAAGAATATGCAAGGAGTTTATTCCTTCCAATGAACAAAAGTTTGGTACTCTGCTGAAAAGGGTGGCCTAATTAATTAAAGCTTCCAAGTAAAAAACATGGTAATCAAAATATAATTGTATATATTGTAGACTTCTTTCAGACAGGAATATTATATATATATATATATATATATATATATATATATATATATATATATACACACACACTCTTATATATGTATAAATTTTGACTGTCTGATGATTGCAAGTAAGCATGAAACTTTAGTTACGGGATATTAAATCCATAATATATAATATTTGATTGTAAACCTACTCTGCTATTTTAGCATTGAGCACCTTCATATGCCAATACTTTTCTCATTCATTCTCCATTTATTCTATATATATATATATATATATATATATATATATATAAATGAGTTCTCGTCTCCCATTTTATTTTGAAAAGATTTCAACACTTTTTCCATGCAATGATGAAGGTTTGAAAAAAAACTTGAATGTTTTAACCATCTATACTTTGTTTTTCTACATATTTTCTACATATTGACTTGTGCAACCATAGCAACATTCTTTTCATATATATATATATATATAGATAGATAGATAGATAGATAGATATAGATATTCAGAGGAGGATTTTATTATAATTAGAAGTATTAGTCAACATTTATACGTTTCGGTTTGTATATTAAACCATCATCAAGGCATCATAATTATGTGATTTTTGGTATACATGTCTGGTACTTAAACTTTGCTCCCTCCACCCCGGGTCAGATAGATCAGTGGATAATAATGATAATTCCTCATTTCACAAATTCAGACAGAAGCAAAATTTTAACCTTTGCCCATAAAAAATAATCAGGAAAGGAAAAGAATTTCTTCTTTTTACATTGTTGTTTTTAATGTTCTTACAAAATTTACCCATAATGAAAACAAAATACAAATATAAATATCTAAATATACAAGCAGTATTTTTTCTATAATGAACATTCTTTATTGAGTTTTTAAAATTCACTCATCACCAATCTCTTGTTCAGTACTTAAACTTTGACCCACCCTCCCTGTCTGAACAAGAGTTCCCATTTTGGTTGCTACACTCACAATATTTCCCCTATTCTAGAGATGAGAAATTATCATTATTATACACTGATTCATGTGAACTGATATAACACAAAATATTACGAACAAAATATAATACAAATTTGTATTTTTAAACTCAGTAATATTTGTTTTTATTGCTCACCGACCATGGTACAGGAGGATTTGTATGAATAAGACATTTGCAATCCACAAATGCAACATGAAGCCATCTTTGTTTCTCTGTTTCCTTTCTGGTTGCTACTCATGCTCTTCCTACTGTAGCATGTCTGGTAATATTGCTATTCATTTGATATCACCAAATTTGTTATAACTCAAAATTTTAGTAACAATAAAATATGATAGAAAACAGTTAAATGCATCTTTAAATTCAAAAATATTTGTTTTTATTTTTCACTAACTATGATACAGGAGGATTAAGACAACTACTGTCCACATGTGCATTGTCATCCAGCTATCTTGTTTGTGCTCTTTCTCCTTGCCACTCCTTCGAGGCACTGATAATTCCAAAATTTTCTTTTTCATTATTAAAAGCTGTGTAAAGTGCCAATAGAAAACAGGATAATGTAGGTAGAAGTAATAATTAAGCTAGAAACAGAACGGTTATTAATTGATGTCAGTTTATTCTGGCATAAGAGCAGTAGTAGAGCATCTAGTGGGCATCAAACTCACTACCCTGGAAAACAATATCACAGGCATCCTGCATTTGAAATAGGATATGTAATAATAAGTGAGAATAATAGCAAGAAACTTTTTCTAAACAGCTTTTTAGTCTATGGATTCATTGCTATTAATATCAACTATTTAAAAGCAAAATGATAATAGTGTTAATTACTTGGTTTCATTTTTATACAGTAGAGTCAGCTGCTGTGTATGGTTATCATCATAAGAAATGGACACAGCAACATGAATTCAAATCCTGGACAATTCACATAGTGCTAATACCCTTGGGAAAGGTATGTATCAAACTATTATCCCTCCAGCTATGAGTAAATAGCAGAGCAGACTGGGCTATTTAATCTTGGCATGGCAAGGAGAAGGATATCTCTTAATTCAAACCTGTTATGTCCATGTGTAGGTGTCCATGGGAGAATGTCACTTATGCATTCATCCTTACTTCTCAATTGAAAAGGATCTTAAAGAATATAAAATGTGTAGTAGTTACTGAAATAAATTGAAAAAAAATTTCAAACCACTTTCCAATTCTTTTTTTATTTTAAACTATTTTCTTATCTCTCATTGGATCTGCAATAATATATAAATATAACATAAAGGTACATGGTTTGCTCTACTAATGTATTAAGCACTTTATATTTGTTATATCGCTGCCTTATCATTGTGAAACTTGAATCAACTAACCACTGTGACCATTTTCACTGGAAAGTCACTTTTTTCCACAAATACTATATATATATATTATATATTATATATACATATTTATACATTATAAAAAATAAATATGGCAGGGACCAAATTATAAAGAATGCTGTAAAATCTCAGAAGTTAGAAAAATACATTGATGCATATTCATAGTCAACAAAAGCTTTTATCAACTTTGAGGAAACTTGGCATCAAAGGAATATGAAGAAGGCTTAGGGAAAATATCAGTCAAAACAGATAAGCTGTAAAAATGGAAAAAAATCATCTTCTTGGAATTGTAAAACCTCTCTCTCTCTTTATCTCACTCTCTCTCTCTCTCTCTCTATATATATATATGTGTGTGTGTGCGCGCTCTGTCTGTGTGTGTGTGAGTATATAAAAAATTGAAAAAACAACAAGGTATTTAGATTGATGTTATTTTATTGTAGAAGGTGACATAACATTCTGGTTTGTTTAGCAAACCATTGTCAGGTAATTCATTCATATGGAAAAAAGACTTTTAAACAAGTGGTTAGTAAGTTTTGTTATTTTAGTAAACTGAAAACTGAAGATTAGTCAAATATGAAAAAGGGACAGAACTTAAAGCCATGTAACCATTTGTGTTCCTTTTCAAACTTTGTGACACAATTTGTTCGATATTATTTTGGAAAATTTTTGTTCATGGTATTATTTTACTGCACTGTTTATTTGTCTTTTGAAATTCTAAATTTTGAATTATAAGTATTAAGTAAAATGTATTTTTAAGAAAATCAGAAAAAATTAAAACATATATATATATATAGGGTGTTTAAAAAATATTAGAGATGTACAGGGTGTTTCAGATAAAAATTGATATCATTTTGTAATCTAATAGTTTGAAATATAATTTTAAGTTGTTTCTAACACATGCTGTTAAAATTTAAGATCATTTGAATGAGAATTGGTTCAATTTATTAGGTTATAAAATGATATCATTTTTTCTGAAATACCCTGAATATACATGAAGATAACAGCTTCTTTGAGTAGAAGGTTAAAAAAGAAAAAAATAATTCTAATGCTATTAACTCTAATATTGACAAGAGTTATAAACATTCAAAGCTTTTATTTGGGTAAGTGAACTATTCCTTTGTGTTGTTGATTTAACTTTAACTTTTTAAGGTGAATTATGCATAAGATTTTGTAGACAAGTTGCATAAGACAGGCAAGTATAAATTTAGTGTGGTAGGGTTTTTAGGTTTGCTCAGTGGGAGAGCTTGAAAGAACACTCCTATGTATAATTTAGAATCACCTGAATTATATGAGTAGCAGTGAATCATCATCTTGCATTGCTAGAAGGAACTGATTTGATTTGTATATTAGAAGCCATTTGTGTGTGTTTGTGTGTGTGTGTGTGAGAGAGAGAGAGAGAGAGACTTATCTTTTTATTTACAGATTATTCTTCTAAAAAGGGCTGTAGAATGGACCAGTAAAAAAATTGTGGTACCATAAAAAAATCCCCAAAAGTTCACTTGACCGAACAGAGATTAGAAAGATTAATCTTAATTGTATTTTAGTACTAATTGCCTTTGAGCCTAATATACATTGGCAAATTTTAGCTTTTTTATCATTGTCCACTGTCTTTACCATTACTTCCCTACTTTTTTTTTTTCACTTTGCTTTCATCAATTTCTTCACAAAAAATCAAAATATTTCTGATAATATGGAAAAAGAATTGATAATAAAGTATAGGATTAGTAAATTAGTAAATATAGGAAGTAAAGAATTGTCACTGATTAGGAACTGATATAAGTTTTACTGTCAGAAAAGGTTTATTATATAGAAAATAGTAAAATAATTCATTGATGATTTTACAATAAAAATGCATTGGAAATCAGAAAGAAAAATTATAATTTATCCGAAAACCAATTTTATATACAGGGTCAGGCAGATTGATCTCCTAGATTTTTTACTTTAAATATACACTCCTATATTTGGGGCACTGGTATGTGTTGTTAGTGATGTAGTATGCATGGGTCACTGGGAAGTTTCGGGTTTTTCAACATCAGACTTCCCTTGCCATGCTGACCCTATCAGAAATGATCAAAACTCTGATCCACCCACCAACATGAGACGCTAACAGACGTTTGACTCTCTATTGTTTTTGTTTTTTTAAATTTATTTTGGAAATCAGAAAGAAATATTATAAGTTGTCAGAAAACCAATTTTATATACAGGGTCAGGCAGATTGATCTCCTAGATTTAAATTGCTACTATACAGTGGCTAGTAATGGTGAGTGGGTGGGGGTATGTTTTAGAGCAGCAGCAGCTATTTTAGTTGGAAAAGGCATCTAAAGAAATTCTGAGAGGATTTTTTTGCTGGGCACCTCAACTTACTATATGGTTGGTTGGTTGGATTTTACAACATGTCAACCATTGGGTTATTTTATGTTGAAGACCTTTTTATTCATTCTTGTTGGGTATACAATTTTATTTTTAAACTTAATTTTTAAAAACTTTTATCTACTTAACCCAGAGCTGGGACCCTAGCATGTACTACCACTCCAAGTCAGTTTGTACCTAGGATTAATGGCAATGAAGGGGTACTCCACACTCCCCAGACTCCAGAATTGGAGCTTCACCACTAGATGCTGTTTAATGTCATAGGCAGGAAACTATGACCCTCAGCTATGACATTCTAGTATATTTATGATGAAAATGGTTGAGGAGTTGCCATAAGGGCAATAGGGTTGGGACAATCATATAGGTGCTAAGGATTGACATGACAAACTGATTGATCAAAAGGGGCTTCACCAACTGCCTGTCTAAGAGCCAAAGTGAAATGCTGCATGTCATGGACTGCTTAGCCAAAAGGATTCCATCCTTCAGCATCATGAACAATGTCACCCATGAACAATATATGGGCCCCATTGGGAAGGTGTCTGCAGTCAGTGTGTTTTACAGCCCCAGCCAACAGGGGACTCACTATGTGGTAACATTCCATGGTCAGTTCACTCACCAGATCTTTACTGATTACTTCTCAAGGGATGCCTGAAGACTCAAATCTTTAAATGTTGTTACAGACAACTGATTAACAGAAATATTCTATTTGTCACAGCAATATTAGAGGAAAATGACTGGGTAAGTGCTGCAGAACATTAGGGTGAGGCTAGAAGAATGTATATCTTGTGCAGGCAAACATTTGGATGGGCATAATCTTAAAGACAAAGTGATGACAATAAAAACAAAAACAAATGGTAAATATTGTGCTTTCTTATAGTAAAATTAAATTTTGAATAAGGTTTGGTTTGGTTTCTTTATCTAGTGGCATATCAACCTTTGTGGGTTATTTAATGCCAAAGCCATCATTGAAGAAGAACAGTAGTGGTATTATTTAACCCATGACCTATAGGATCTTGCTGCCAGATGCCATACTATTTTTACAAAAAATAACCACCTTTCAATCTTCTCTCTAGCATTTCCAGGAGATTAAAATGATATATTATTTATTTACTTGTCAAACTGAAATTCCTGAATTTCATGAATTCAATCATTTCATTCAGCCTTCATCTATCTAAAAATAAATGCCAGGAACTTTTGCACACACTTATGTATTTACCCAACCCCTCCACATTAGCAGGATATGACACAAGGTCAATTTTTAAGTGGAGTTTAACAGGTTTGAATTCAGAAATTCCCTTCTCCTAGACCAGTTGTCATACAAAGGTTAAAGAACAGCCTATTTATAATTAGCGGGAGGAAAAATTGGATTCATACCTTTCCCAAGGGTATTAGCAATGCAAACAGCCTTGTCCAGGATTTGAACTCAGTATGTCATATCCATTTTCTATGATGATAAGCATTGCACCACATGTCTCTACACATTTAATATATCTGTCAGTTTGTCTGCAAGTTAAGCTGACAAAGAGATGGAAAGAAAAGTAGATCCTGAGATGTTGGCACTAAAAAAATAAAAACAATAAAAAAAGATGAATGCATAGACTGAGTTATCTAATAAAAATACATGAATCTAAAGGATATTCATAAAAGCGCACAAGGGATGAATAGAACCAAGGGAATTGAAATATCCAACATCCAACACCCTGCCAGAGAACATCACTCAATCTCCATTAGTATAACTAACTTTTCCTCCTTTACCACTCCAACATCTCAAGTTACACTGGACACAAGGGTATTGGCCAAATCTGTATTTGAAATTCAAAGAGCTTTGGGTTCCAACCCTAAACCAGCAATCAGAATCACAAAAAAATAATGTCCAGCCAAGTATAACACCAGTCAACAACACTGACCTCCCCTACCTCCATCCTTCTCCAATACTTGCCCTCAAACTATTCTCATCAATACCAATATCAAGCTTTCACTGCCTGAGGATGATTCATCAATAGTTATCCACAAAATGTATTTCCTCTGCTATCATTTGACGTTTCTATTTTTATGTAATCATCTTGTGATGAGAGAGGAGTAGGAAGAAGTTGGTCACTGAACAAATGAAAGAATAAAAAAAAAAAAAAAGGAGATATAAGAGAAAAAAAATAGTAATAAATAAATAAGACAGGAAGAAAGAAAGATGATATGATTACCTGCAGCTTTTTATTTTATTATTGACTCTTTCTTGTATGTTTTGAATTTTTGTTGGCTTTTCATAAAATTAACACAATATAAACTAATGACTTTTGGCCTATATGAAAAAGGCTTCCATCACTAGTAAGTATCAGTCTTCAATTACTTATGTGTGTGCACACAAACATTCATTCATATACTTGCACATATATATTACTAGGCTAAGTTATTACTTATATACATGGAACATGTCTACATTTCTTGCTATATACACACAAACATTCATGTGCCACCATAAAAACACACATACTTTACCTGTGTATATGTACATGTCTGTATACATTCATGCACTTGCATATATATATATCACTAGTGTTCACAAAATTTATGTACAGTACATATATAAATGTTGTGCTACAGCCATACAGACATGGCCCTGTGTCAGACTAAGTTAAGCTAAAATACTGCTCCCTCTTCATCTATCTCTCTCTCTCTATATATATATATATATATATATGTGTGTGTGTGTGTGTGTGTGTGTGTGTGTGTGTGTTATATACATAGCTATAGTGGCATGTGTATTTTGGACAAACTTGGTAAGATCCAACCTGAGTTAAATTAAATTAAAAAAGATGAGAAAGTATACAAAAAAATTATTTTTTGTTAGCAGTGTTCTATTTAAGTATATAATATATATATATATATATATATATATATATATATATTATGGACTCTCTCATCGATTTTCGACGCATGAGGGTTCATACATACAAGGAACACCCACACAGTGATTTGTTTATAGTGGTGAAGGCTTGTGTTGGACCATCCACACTTTTTGGCACAGTCGATAGGAAAGAATTGGTGCAGCAAGGGTTGCCACAAACCCAATCAACGACCGACCTCAGGAATTTTGAATTCAGAGTTATCCCTCTCCTAGACTGGTTACCTACCCAAGGCTGAAGAGCCCAGTCTGCCCTACTATTTAACCTATAGCTGGAGTGAGAATATATGGATTCATACCTTTCCCAAGGGTATTAGCGCTATGTGAAATACCAACAGCTTCATCTAGGAATTGAACTCGAATCGACGAGTCCATTTTCCACGACTCTAACCACTAGCCCACGCACCTCCATATAATATATATATATATATATATATATATATATATATATGGAGAGAGAGAGAGAAGAGGAAAGAAGAGAGAGAAAGGTATAAAGAGTCAATGGAAGACTTTTACCTTAGTGTGTGCATATCTGTGTGTGAGAAGGTATTTATTACTTATTTTCATTGTTCATGACATTATATTTAAGATAATAGATTTGTCACTAGTCATCTACACACCAACTTTTTAGAAAAGGAAATATGGTATAAACATATTAGGCCACAGGGAGTGCTCAATCCATTTGAAGGAGGGTTATGCAATTTTTGTATGATTAGTGGCTACCAGAAAACACACACACACATATTATATATCATATATGATGCAATCAATTACATAGCATTCAACTTCACTACAAAACTGTTTTCAATGGTCATATCTTGATTAATTCATTGGAATTAACCCTGAAGATCCTTATGAAGAAACTCGAGTAGGTTATTTCAATACACACTATAATACTATATATATATATATATATATATATATATATATATATTTACCAACTCCTCCGCACGAGCAGGATGTAACACAAGGTCAATTATTTAAGCGGAGTTCAACAGGTTTGAATTCAGAGTTTTCCTTCTCCTAGACTGGTTGCCTAACCAAGGTTAAAGAGCCCAGTCTGCCCTATTATTTACCCATAGCTGGAGGGAAAGTAGAATTCATACCTTTCCCAAGGGTATTAGTGCTAAGTGAAATGCAATTACCACGCCCAGGATTTGAACTCGGATTGACCACTCCCTGTGGCCTAATATGTTTATATCAGTAAATTTCCTAGAAGCCTATACTTAAAATAACTATTTTGTACCATTGGTCATTAATGCCTTCCTTTCAAAGAATTAATGCATTCACTTATATATAGATGAGTGCTCAATCCGTTTGAAGAAGGGTTATGCAATTTTTGTATGATTAGTGGCCACCAGAAAATTCCATTTACACACACACACACAGACACTGACACACACACACACACACATATATATATATATATATATATATATATATATATATGGGTATATATATATCATATATGATGCAATCAATTACATAGTATTCAACTTCACTGTTGAATAATTGCAATATTCACTTCCGCATTTGGATGTAATTAATCAATATCTTGATTAATTCTTTGGAATTAACCCTGAAGATCCTTATGGTGAAACTAGACTAGGTTATTTCAATACACACTGTAATACTAAATCCATTTTACTAATGTATTGAGTACTTTATATTCGTTATAACACTGACCTATCTGGTTAATACTTGTATCAACCATCAATATTGCAGTTAACTCAATATTTTATTTCTCGGTAAGTCATATCCTATATCATAAGTATATATATACCACATATGTATATATATGTATATATATTTATTAATATATATATATATATATTTATTAATATATATATATTTATTGATTGATATATATATATATTTTGATTAAATAGGTAATTAATATATATATTTTAATTAAATAGGTAATTAATATATACATATTTTAATTAAATAGGTAAATTATGAAAATTTAGCAGTGAAAGACAGATGTGATAGAAGAGTAAGTTTCAGTTGTTCTATTTTTTAATTTATTATACCCCCCTCTGTTTATTTAGTTTCATTGGCCTTTCTAATTTAATATATTTTTTACATTAGAACTTAAAATACTTGCATCCAGCGGGTGCATATATTTGCTAGTAATGATAATAATATTCATTTATTATCAATATTGCCCTATCAGAGATATTGAGCACTCTCCTAATAATACTGTATACATTGGTTTATTACTGTCATTAAGTGAGATAGTATTAACCATACACTGTGGTTATATATATATATATATATATATAATATATATATATATATATATGCATATACACATATATATATATAATAGCATTTGATAATTTGCTTTTGAAGCATTGTTAAGTAAAGTATATTATTATTTATGTTTTTGAAGGCAATTACAATGTTTATATTGTATAAAATTCGATAATTATTGAAAATAATCCTGACAAGCAAACTCGGCGAATAACGCGTGCTGTGTTCTCCGGTTCGATCTCTGTCGGAGGGAGATCATAGGTATACACTGCTGATGAGACCTAATAAGGTTGAAACAGCTGTACGGTGTTCCACACATTGCAAGTGTTATTCGCCGAGTTTGCTTGTCATGATTATTTTCTATAATTGTCAAATTTTATACAATATATGCATTGTAATTGCCTTCAAAAATATAAATGATAATAAATATATTTATATATGTGCATATTCAAATATATATATATATATATATATATATGCATGAAATATATATATATATATATATATATTATATATATATATATATATATATATATATATATATATATATAGCATGAAATACATGAGAAAGCATGAAATAGAGAACCAGAAAAAAGGTCATAATCATGTTATACTGAAAGCACTGGTTCATTCTGATATCCAAAGTTAAGCAGTTTTGATCCCAATCATTACTTAGATAGGTGACCACCTAAGAACTCTGCTATGGTTGGAAGCATGAGACTAAGCAGAACAGAATTTCTAACTCCACAATGACTGTTATTTTTGGTAGCCCATTCATTCTAAGACACAAATTCATTTATTGCTCAGCATACAAAAGACTGATTCTAACTCTGAAACCTTCTGAAGGCAATTCTTGAGAAAAAATAAAACATCTTCTCTAAGACTGAAATAAAAACCTATTCAATTTCTGACCAGAACTCAATGTTGCTTATTATGCAGAAGATAACATTTTTGCTCTACCATTTTGCAGGAAATATTTTTTTGCCTTCCTGCTGAAGAGCACCTTGTAGATATTGCTTTCTTTCTTTCTCTTTTAGCATCTGGCACTGGTGGCTGCTGACCAAAATGAGATCTCGGTGAGCAGCTTCATGTTGCTGCCATTACCACAGCCACCATTCCAGTTGCTGCTGCTGCTGTTCAGCATCATCTGTGATTTCTCTTTATTGCAAATGATTGATTATTGATTGATTCTTCTTGTTAAGATGACAGATGTCTGTTCATCTCTCTCTTTCTTTCTCTCTTTCTATATTTCACTCTATTCTCTATCTCTATTATTCTATTACTCTTTCATTCTCTTTTTATCACTCACTCTCTCTCTCTCTCTCTCTCTTATCTCTCAAGCATTTTTCATTATTTCTTTTCCCTATGCTTATATCTATTGTTCTCTTATTCTGTTTCTCTTTCTCTTACTCTTTCAGTTCCATTCCTCTTCTTTCCCTCCCCCTCTTTTATTTTTCTCTCTATGTCTTTTCATATTATTCTCTCTTTCTCTGAATACCTACCTCTCTCTCTCTCTCTCTCCCTCTCTCTCTTTCTCTCTCCCTCTCTCTTCATATTTTTTCTCTTTTTATCTCACACTCTATTAATGTTATACCTCTCTTTCTTCCTCTCACTTGGCAGTGTGTACTACATTAAAAATCTCTAATCTGGACTCCTGCTTCACACAGACGCCTTTTTAAAAACATTATGGCATAGAAGTAATCTGCTTATATACACTCTTATAAACACATAGAATTTTATATATTTTGAGTGTATATATACATCTGTATACAGATATAGACATATATGAATACATATGAATATATGTGTGTGTGTGTGAGTATTATATATATATATATATATATATATATATATATATACATATATATATATGTGTGTGTGTGTGTGTGTGTGTATGGATACAAATGTGAGTTGCGTTCAAAAAGAATCAAGAATGAAGCTATGTAAGCAAAACAAATATATAAATAAAACATTAAGTTTCTTTAAAATAGTTCTCTTGGTTTTCAACACAATTATTCCAGTGAGTTTTCCATTGGTCAAAGCATCTCTGAAATTTTTCTTTTGATATGGTGTTCCTCCTTGTCCTCAAATGTTTACTCTTGAAATGAATTTTCAGTTTAGAAAACAAGGAAAAATCATGTGGTGATTGGTCTGGTGCATATGGAGATTGTTGCACTTCCTAAATCCTGAGTTTCTGGTTTTTACCATATTTAATTCAAAATACTTTCAAACTGTCTTCATGATTTCTTTTAATTTGTCTAGACACTTTATCCGTACAGTTCTTGGGCACCTCATGTGGTGTAATGGTTAGCAAGCTAGATTCGCAGACCATTGTTAATGAGTTTGATTCTCATTGGGCACCCCATACTTCTGGCCTTGTGCCATATCTAAGCTAAGCTTAGTAAACAACTATTTGTTCAGTTCTTCACATGTCTTAATCTAAATCTAAAAGTTTAAATTACCTGCAGAGGGGTAAGAACCCCCCAATGGGGGTCACCTGTTGGTTGTGGGTGGTGACTCATTTTGCTTACAGACTAATTCCTGGTGGCTGAGCAGTCCATGACATGCAACACTCCACTTTGGCCTTAATTGGGCTAAACGGGCTGAAGGGACCTCCTCTGATAAAGTGGATTGGTCACATCAAGCCCTAGCACCTATATGATTGTCACAATCATATTGCCCTTATGGCAAACCCAAAACCTTTTTTATCATACACGTGCTAGAAGGAGTATCCTGGATATGATGTTAAACTTCATCTAATAGGGTTCCAATTCTGGAACTCTGACAAATGTGGAGTACTTCTTCATTGCCATTACTCCCAGGCCCACTTTGACCCGGAGTGGTAGTACCTGTTAGGGTCCCATCTATGGGTTAAAAAGATAAAAAATGTGTTTTAAAAAATTGAGTTTAAAAAAAAATTGAATACCCAACAAGAATTAATAAAAAAAATGTGTTGGGTGTAAAATGACCTAAGGGTTGACATGCCATACAATCCAACCAACCAAATCCTAAAAATTTAAAGCTTCAAAATTGATACTTTTTGATGGCACCTAATACACATATTTATGTACACAAACTCATTTATACACATATGCATATCTATATGCAATACACTGATATGTATATATATACGCATGTATATACACAAACATATACATATTCATATCTATATAAGATACCATTAATGCTTATAGCAAGAAACACATTTTTCAGCATTGATATTCCCACAAGTGTTCAATAAAAAATAACTTGTAAATACTATAGATACTATGCCTAGGAAAGGCATGGACTGCTATAGAGCTGATCCCTCTGATAAGATAAAACACAAATTCTTCCAACCTGTAGCTGTATCAGTGCTACTACATGGCTATACCACTTTCTTGGCCATCTCCTTTTTCACTTCATCATCATTGGAGAATTGTAAACCTCTAAGTGCTTTCATGGACCCAAACAGATGAAAGCTTAATAGTGGCAAATCATGATTGTTGGTTGTTAGGTGGGTGAGGCAAAATTTTCAAGTGATTGTTTGCCTTCTACTTTATACATTTTCTTACTTTGCTTAAATCAAGTGTAACCTTTAGGTAAACCTTCACTTGTGAATGTTTACAAGGGCCGGGTTAGCTCAGTCGGTAGAGCATTTGGCTAGAAACCACAAGGTTCCTAGTTCGATACCAGCCCTCACCAAGTGAGGAGCTGATGGTAGGTGTGGTACTCCACCTCAGATGCAAAAACAATCTCCTTGGTCTAGCACTAGTGAAAAGGGGATAGACTCCCTCGCTGTATGGCTCATACCGACATTAGGCTGCCCCAACGACTTTACTTACTCATATGGCAAAATAATCTTTTTACATGTGTTCATAACTGGAATGAATGTACATTTAGCATAATGGTTATTGTTGTAGGAAATGGAATCAGAAATGCAAGTTCAAATTTTGAATGAGTCTGTTTTCACTTCACTTTATATTAATGCTCTTGGGAAGCAAAAATCCATCTGTTCTACACCCTGCTTTATGTAAATAGTATGGCAGACTGGTTTCTTCAGCCTTGTATAAGCAACTAATCTCGGAGAAGGAAAACTCTGAATTTAAATCAACATTTATTTCACTTAAAAAAACATGACCTTGTGTCACATCCTGCTCATGGCAGATCAGTTGGATAAATACATACATGTCCAGAAGGACAGCCATTTTGAAACCCATGAAAGTTGATATGCCATTAAACAAAAAAACTAAACCAAACCAATCAACTTATACATGAGTATATACAGTAGTTTCAAAGCTTAGTTTTGTCTGTCAAAAATGTGGGGCACCAAGTGAGGACCGAACTCATTACAGTAGCACTAGTCTGCAAGGCTAGCTTGGCAACCGCAACTAATTTATGAGATATTCAAATTTATAAGAAGATAGGTACTATATATACTTATGTATAAGCATTGTGTCAGACTAAATTAAGCTAAGGAAATATCCTCATAAGACATGTCAATAAAAGAAGTAGATCTCAGGGCTTGTATTGCCATGTGAGAAACAAACAAGTGACACTGGAAGCCAATATAAAAAAGAAGATATTTCTATTTTGTGCCCCAACAAGGTCAAGAGAATTTTATCTGGTTCAAGAAAAAACACAATTTATTTATTCTATAATGGATTTGATATGAAATGAGGAAAAAAAAATCAAAGAAAATTCACAAGACAATCATTCAGATCTTATTTGTCCAAACTGAAATTATTTATGATGTCAAGACAAAATAGAATATCAATACATTTTTATGAAGCATCTCTCGCTTAACAAAAAAATATATAAAAACATTGGATATCAAAACTCATAAAAATGTTCCTACTAATCTATAGTGAAAAGTATTGGGAATTACACAAACCAGAAATAAAACTAAATAACATGAAATTAGAGCACCATATTAAGAGCAGAGAAAGGCAGTGTGAAATATGCAAACCAAAGGGCATGAAATTGGTGTAATCTATTAAAAACAATGAAGGTCAATGTGAATTACACAAACCAAAGAACATAAAATTATCTGAGTTCACATAGAGATCAATACCTTTTACTGTATTCTCAACTAATCTTGCAGATCCATTACAACTGAAATGTGAGTTCAATCTTTGCTGGATTACCCATACTTGCGATTTTGTATCAAATCCTACCCACGATGAATGGGTTGGGTAATTTTTTTTTTTGTAGGGTGGGGTATTGTGAAATTATCCTTTTTTGTATTCCTGATCCCCACATCCATAAATACCTTTCACTTTTTTAACCTTTACACCTATTCTACCCCATCTTAAGTGATCAAAGAAATATCTTACATCATATTTCAATGTGATATATGTACATTTAAGCCATGACAAAGGTTTTGTTATTAGGCCTTATTTATTGTCTTGGAGAAGCATTTATAGACTTGTTTCCCTTCCAATAAAATTGTTCATTGATCTAGAAGTAGTAAGTAACTTTTGACAGTGTTTATGAGAAGTGTAGTTTTACACATACTCTTGATATGGTATTATATTTGCAGACAGGAAGAAGTAAAACAATAAGAATCCCCATATAAAATAAATTCAAAATTCTAGATTTTGCAGAGAAGGAAAAATGGAGAAAAAAAAGAGTGCATCATATCTTCTGGAATGAGGTCACAGTAACAGCCAAGGAACTACACTGGAATGTGTGTGAAGTAACAGAAGCAGTATATGAATCTATTATAAAAATGTATAGAGGTAAACTGAGTGTGGAATTTAATACTATATTGGAGCCAATTCTCAAAGATTAGGAAGCAAATAATGGCTATTAATGCCTTCCATAAAAAGTCAACATATACATTATATATGTATATATATAAATATATTTATATATGTGCATGTGTGTGTGTGGTCTAATGATATCTAAGTCCATTTGTGAATTTTCCCTGTATGTGCAAGCAACACATATAAGCTTGTCAAAAGAGTGTAAAAATAAACTGACAATGGAATTCTACACCATATGGAAGCCTATACTTAAAATAACTATTTTGCACCATTGGTCATTAATGCCTTCCTTACAAAGAATTAATGCAATCACTTTATATATATATATATATAAGTAAAAAAGTAAGTAAAGTCATCGGGGCGGCCTAATGTCAATATCAGCCAGACAGCAAGGGAGTCTATCCCCTTTTCACTAGCGCTAGACTAAGGAGATTATTTTAGGATCTGAGGTGGAGCGCCACACCTACCATCAGCTCCTCACTTTACTGCATATATCCCTGTGCTACTCATACGCTGAGTTGGCGATGGCCGGTATTGAACCAAGAACCTTATGATCCTAGCTGAATGCTCTACCGACTGAGCTAAACCAGCCCTAATGTTATTTACTAAGCATAGCTTAGTTGTGTACAAGGCCAGAAGTATGGGCACCCATTGTGAATCAAACTCACTAACAATGGCCTGCTAATCCAGCTTGCTAACCATTAGATCACATGATATTTTACATTTAGTCATCAAATTTCTCTGAATTTCTATATGATTCATATATCAATTTTAATCTTGATCATAGCAAGTGATCACACTTGTAAGGATTTTTGGGAAAATATTTTTACAAGAAAAATCCTAGGATATATAGTTCTGTGCAAAGAAGAAAAATCAATTCAAAAAATAATAAAAAGAATCTTCTTGACAAAGTTTTAAGATATGGCCACAAGAAAGATTGCTGCCAATATATATATATATATATATATGTGTGTGTGTGTGTGTGTGTGTGTGTGTGTGTGTATAAGCAATGGAAAAGTAGGAATATAGTTGTGATAATGAAGATATGCAATTTGAGTAGTTAAAAGATTGCACTTGATTACAATTTGAGGATTTGTATGGATATTGGATACTCTGTAGAGGATCTGCCAAGAATTATACTTATTTTCCCAGAACACAGAGAGAGAGAGAGAGAGAGAGAGAGAGAGAGAGAGAGAGAGAGAGAGTTGGTATCAAGAATTTTAAATGATAAAAAGAGAATCAACTAAATCAGTTATCAACAATCTAAAAATCAAAAATTAGGTTTCCCTAAGTGATATTAAATGAAATAGAATGACCCAACAATTATCTATGCTATGGTTAATGAGCTAGGCTAACAGATCATTTTCAGTTTGATTCTCCTTATGAGTCATTAATTCTGGTTTTGTACCAAACTAAGCTTTTATGGCTACCTTCAATTGTGTAAGGGTTAAAAATATAGGCCAGTAGACCATTGTTAGCGAGTTCACCAGGTGTCATATACTTCTAGTCTTGTACTAAGCTAACCTTAGTAAATAGTAACTGTTATTTATGTAGTACTATGCAAAAGAACTTGAGTAACTTGAAACTATTATAAAATTCTTTGTTTAATTGTTCTCAGTGTATCATCCTTTTTATGACACAGTAATACATTGTAACAATACATAATCTTGTAATTATCTGTATGGTTTTTTTATTCAAATAATTACAACTACATACCTTTTTTTAACTCTCTATCTATCTATCTATCTATCTATAAGCTAATGTTTTGTCAACAAGACTAGCTACTAATCTTCTTGTTTAGTCAATATATTGTAATTTATTGTTTGTCAGATGAGTCCAGCTTTTTGTAGGGAAATATTCCCCCTCACAACAGCTAGATATGAAATTAATAAGACATTCCTTATTTTGATTTTTGGACTGTTGTTCTCATTTTTAGTGTGGTATGTAAAAACACAACATTTTGGCCGCTGTATCCACTGGCCTTTTTCAGGTGTTTCCTGTCTATCCGAGAATAGCAATGACCCAACCTGGTATCAAATTTTGAACAGTTTAACAGTTTATCAAACAAGGCATCAAAAAAACGTTTGAAGATCTCATTTAATAATGACGTCATGGCAACAGTCCAAAAAATCAAAACAATACAGATCAAGCCTCATCTAAAAAATTCAGTCAAATAAGACATTCCTTGTTTTCCATATTAAATAAGACTTGATTGCCTAATTTGTTGGTGAACTTTTGAAATGCCACTGTATATACATTTAATTAACTTTATCTAATTAACTACCTATAATATTCACTGACTGATCTTAAGTGATTTGGTAATATGTAACAATAGTTAAGTGCATAAAAAGAGATCAATAAAATTTGACTAATTTATTAGGTGAATTTTGATCTGAAATTTTCATTTTATTTAATTTTTTTTTATTAATGATGAAGATTTGAGTTAAGTGCACTGATAAAGAATGAGATTATGTTGAAAAATTAATATTTGTTGTATAAGATAATAAGCCAATGCAGCAAACTGGCACAAAAGGAGTACAAGTGTAGCCACAACTGAACGAGGGGGAAGGTGATCCATTGGGAATTGTACAAATGACTAAAATTTGACTATACTAACAATAGTACATACACAAACAAGAAACTGACCTAGAAAATAAGATGCACAAAATTCAGGAACTTTGAGATACAAACAGATCACCCAATCCCGGGCAGAAGACCAGATCTAGCTTTAGTTGATAAAAAAAACTTCACAAAGCTTTGCCATTCCAGCAGATCAAATAAATACCTCATCAGAGAGTTTTTTAAAAAGTCATGGAACATGAAAGTGACAGTAATAACAATCATAGTTGGAGCCCTAGGAACAGTGGTGTGCAGACGTTTTATGATGCCTTGAACTGATAGAAATTTATGAAATCAGCTTTTTATTGAAATTACACATAAATCATAATTTTTTATCATTAGACTATGGATTTGATGTGCCTATATTCTCATGTCGCCTCATGCAACACATAACTATATCACTCATGGAGATTTTATCAACATTTCAAAATGTAATGGTTGGCAGGGACCTTTTTTATGCCTTGTTTCCCTACTGGGAAGAGCCCTTTTTAACAGTTAAGATGGTTGTCACAGTTGTCTGGCAACCATATTTTATCAGCAAGCATTATGTCCGTATATATTCCACATCACGTTTTTTAAAGGATAGATTATGAAAAATGGGAGTAGTAGTCATTATTGTACAGTCATTTCTTTGTTTGTTTTTGGGTAAATTAATATTTATCTATCAAAAAATATGATAACCTTATTTAATCATTTCTTTTCTCCTTTGCTAGATTTATCATACTTTTAGCAATGCAATACTAATTCACAACTTACTTGTTTTGGTCTTGATTTGATTTTGAAAGAGTGAAAAACAAAGGAGATAATTATAGTGATGTAAGATCTGAAAATTTTCCAAGTTGGTATACCCAAAAACTACCCATAACTTGGCTCCCGGGAGCCAAAGCAACTAAAAACTAATTTTACTTTCCTTGTCAGACAAATTTATCATACAAAAGTTTGTTAAAATGTCCCGTTTTCCCAAAAATTCAGTTAAAATCAAACTGATGTAGAGATTAAATATATATGAATATATATATAGTGTGGGATTGTCACTGTTTCAGCTTTTACTGGAATAGTGTGTCAAACACAGTATTATTGGTAGAGTGCTCAATATAAAATAGAGCTGTTATATAATATAATAGAATGAATATATAAAGGTTTGACATATCTATTTATTTGATGACAAAGGAACAGTCACAACCATTTTGGTTTCATGCATCAGCAATCATCAGGTGAACTTGTTTCAAATGCATTTGAAACAATTTCACCTGATGATTACTGACGCATGAAACCTAAATGGTTGTGACTGTTCCTTTGTCACCAAATAAATAGATATGTAAAACCTTTATATATTTATTCTATTATATTATATATATCAAATCAGTAAGTCCTCAAAACAGTATCCAGTGTCTGCTCAGAGCTGTTATGTGTATGTTTTTGCTTGTCAACCAGCACTGATGTGTCCAAGTGTGGGGATCCACAAGGGAATGTTACTTATGAGTTCGTCCATACTTATACAACCGTGTCCAGCATGTCTAATTTGTCTTATTTTGATGGTTTGTGTGATAAGAGGTAGGTAACTGCAGAGCTGCTTACCTCTTATCCACCATAGTAAAATTATAATAAAGGGGGTCCATATATATATATATATATATATATATATATAGAGAGAGAGAGAGAGAGAGAGAGAGAGAGAGAGAAAAGGAAATAATTGTGTGTCAACATTATTGATTCACTTTCATAAATGAAATTTTAATAAATGAATCTTGAGACAGAGGTGTAATTATCTACATTGCACTTTCATGCAAGAAACAGCTGTGTGAGATTTACCAAAGTTAGTCCTCCAAACCACCATGAATAAAGCTACTCCTAATATATAACTCTTTCTCTATTCCCCTCTTTCTTTCTCCACCTCTACCTCTTACTCTTACACACACACTCTTTCTCTCTCCCTTTTATATATATATATATATATATATATATATATATAAAAAACTTTCTAAAAAATTTTTTTCACAAAAATTTTTTCTCATGACAATGACCTAAGGTCGAAACTAGTTGAGAAGAATCAAAAAATGAATAATTCCTAGTTGTCTTATCCCTTTTGTTCATCTGTTCTTATATATATATATACACACACACACACACACATATATATATATATATTTATATAATTGGAATAATCATGACAAGCAAATTCTGCAAATACTGTGTGCGATGTGAGGAACACTGTACAGCTGTTTCGAACTAATTTGGTCTCATCAGCAGTGTATACCTACTATCTTCCCCAGACAGAGATCGAACCGGAGAACCCAGAGTGCAGAGTCAGAGACTCTATCCCTAGGCAAACCTGACACGCCACACACGAAACTCGCCAAATCAACTTGTCAATCATAAGTGCGCAACTACTATAACAGGATGTGTCATTTTAGCAGCATCGTTTCATTACCTCTCGGAATCACGTCTTCCCGGCATGATGGCATGTATCCACGTACTCATACCCATGCTGAGCACAGAAATATAGGAAATTTTTATTTTATAGAGAGAAATTTTATTTATATAATTGGAATAATCATGACAAGCAAATTTGGCAAATACCATGTGCGACGTGAGGAACACTGTACAGCTGTTTCGACCTAATTTGATCTCATCAGCAGTGTATACATACGATCTCCCCCCGACAGAGATCGAACCGGAGAACCCAGAATGCAGAGTCAGAGACTCTACACCTAGGCCAACCGGACACGCCACACATGATGGTTCAAATATATATATGTATACTCTTTTAGCATTTATAATTCCACACTTCACTTTCTGACAGGAACTATGAAAGATGACAAGAGAGAGTCATGTGAATCCATTCTCTCAGTACAACCTGATGATGATGAACATGATGATGATACATGTTTATATATTTATATAAAACACCTAGAGACCTATTCTAAAAGTAGAGAGCAAAAGATTTTGAGGGCAATTAAATTTTATCTCCAATATTGAATCTACTGATAGAATATCAATAATTTGTTTATTGTTGCATTCAAAATTGTTGATATTTTCAGTAACTCCAAGTATCTGTGTCTACTAACTTTGTGTGAATAAATATGGACATACATAGTGACTGCCACATTTTTGCAGAAGGCCACATTCTCAATTTGCTAAGAGTACTCATGGGATAACATGTGTCTCCTAAAGTCAAGTATTTCTTTGTAAACCCTATTGCATGTGTGATAAATGAATTAGCTGTCTTTTCCACTGACATTGCCTTTGTGCACTCTCATATGGCTTCTCAAACAAATATATATATATATATATATATATATCAAGCTTTTGTTGCAGAACACAAGTGTTTCGGGCATGCTTTAGCTAACAACATTTGCCTTGTCTCCACCTTCCGACAAATGATTAGTTAAAATCCACTCAATTTTTGCTGTTTGAACAGCAGAATAGAATTATCTTGGAAACACTAGTTTAGGCAAGCACATGGATACTATACTGATCCTGCTGGAGCAACTCTTTGATCATAGGTAGAAGTACTGATTAATCCCATAATTGTTGTTGTGTCCTCTGCTTATGATTATCATCAAGTTGTGCTGATAAAAATGGATTCTCAAGACTCTTTTCTCACTATTCATCCTTATTGACCATCACTCTTGGTGGGTCCCCTAGATCAGTATCCACACAGAACTAGAGAATGTAAGTTTTTGCTGGTCAGCTAACACTAATGTGTTCTGAGAAAAAGTTTCAATCTGTTTTGAGCTTAATTTTCTGAGGTGAGAAGATCTTATAAACTTCTATGACTATTGTCCTCAACTCACAACATTTCAGCCATAAGATATTCAAGATATGGACAGTGGGATGAGAATAGTCTTTTCTTATGGATTGAATAAAGAGTTTGGTTCAAAATTTCCAGACTAAAACAAAAGACACCTGAAGAAGACTTGTGATTATTGAAGCCGAAACATTGTGAATATAGAAACCAAGATGAAGACAATAGTCTGAGACATATGGAGGCATGTGTAGTGTAATGGTTGTCACTGTAGAAAATGGGTTAGACCAAAGTTCAAATCCTGGTTGAGGTTTTTTGCATTTCACATAGTGCTAATGTCCTCGGGAAAGGTATGAATCAAACTATTCTCCCCCCAGTTATAGGAAAATAATAAGATAGACTAGGCGCTTTACAAACTTGTTGAACTCCACTTAAAAATTGATGTGTTGGATGATTTGTGAAATGGGAGGAACTATGCTAGTAAAAAATATATATGGCCTATTGTCAGTATCAGCTGGACAGTGAAGGAATCTTTTCCCTTTTCACTAGTGCTAGTACAGGAATCAAATCCCCACGACACAGATCCAAACTGGGTTACTTATGTGTTGAGTTAATGAGGTCTGGTATTGAATCTGAACCTTGTGGTTCCTAGGTGGATGTTATACTAATTGAGTTAAAACTATGCTAGTTGTACAATATTATGCCACTAAAAATTGTTTGGGCATAATGATTGCAAATAAACTGATCTGATATGATATAATGCAAAAATGAATCTTTTAAATGCATTGGTCAAATTCTGTTTTTATGCTTTGTGCTATCAGGCAGTACATCCCCCCACCTCACTTTCTCTCTAGTTTTGATCGTCCAACCTGCTTATTTCTTCTACTGTATAAAAATACTATTTTCATATATTAAGAGAAAATCTGTTAAAATAACTTGTCTTTTTGATTGTCTTTTATTTAGACAATAGAAAAAGAAAATGAGGTTTCTTACTGGACGATACATGTCCAAGCAAATAAGTTCTTAATAGATTTAGAAATTAATGAAGAAAAATACTCTTAGATAAAATGTATATACAGAGAGAGAGAGAGAGAGAGAGAGAGTACTACTTTGAGCAAAATTTTTCACATTCTATATAAGCAATATATTTGAAACCTACAAAGTAATCACTTAACTTGATCAAGATAGAACCATACTTAGAGTCAATCAATATTTGATCATGAGACAACAGAGTAGGAGGGCTGTTGGCAATATTTTTGTTTTTGTTAATAAAATATTGATTACCTACAAGTATGGATTTTTGGGGGGATTATCTTCATCCTCTTTCTCTTAAAACTGTCTAATGGATGTAACTTGATCAAATTCAGTACTTTTTTTTTCTTTTTTGCTTGTCACTTGCTATCAAGTTTCAGAGTGTTTCTTCTTGCTTGAAAGCAACAATTTGCTAAGGCCCAAAGATTTCTCTCTTTTTCTATCTCTCTCCCACATGTTTCTTTTTCTTTTTCCTTTAACCAAGGAATTTGGATACTGACTGATCACTTCTTGTGACTAATGACAATACTTTCCTTCCTGAAATTTAATGTATAATATATAGATAGAGACTAAATGTACTCAAACACATTTTAGGTAAAAGCGTGCAAAATTCAGTGAACAGACAATCAAATTCCACTAATACTACTCTAGTGGTTTTCATTCATTCATAGCTTTGTTCATACATCCTCTACACAGCAAGGGCATCCCATCATCATGTAATGGTTAGCAAGGTAGTCTCACAAATCCATTACTACTGAATAGCAAATTTTATCCTCACTAGATACGCTATATTTGTAACTGTATCACATCCTACCCTTGACGAAAGAGTTGGATAAATACTTAAAGGGCATCCTATTGTGGTATAATGGTTAGCAAGGTAGTCTTGCAGATCTATTACTACTGAATAGCAAGTTTGATCCTCACTGGATGCCCTGTATTTGTCACCTTGTGAATGGGTCAGGTAAATACCTACTTCCTCTACATAGTCTTCCAGCTAGGATAAAAGTGTAGTCTGTTCTTCAGCCATATTCATTTTCAGGCACAAAAAAACACCATATTTTTGTTATGGACACAGAAAAAATTCAAGCTGACTGGTTCAGGTGATTCTGACTTCAAAGCAGCACCTCCCCAATGCACAAAAGGGCAAGGTCAAAGGACATGCTTTTATGGGAATAGTTTTAGTGGCTGAGTAATCTTTGACCTTGATTCCATGTATGTATTTACCCCTATCCCTACCGCACGAGCAAGATGGGACACAAGGTCAACTTTTAAGCGAAGTTTAACAGGTCTGAATTCTGATACTATATATATATATATATATATATATATATATATATAGTCAGTCATTCACAGACACAATCATACACTATATTTCGACGTATCATGTTTCCTCAATATGGATTAACATACCAGGATGGGATTGAAACCCAACCAATTTATCATCAATCAGAGTTCCTAACCCATAGGCCATCACCACAACTGCAGACTTGAGTGAGATTTTAACTGATAAGTACATACATATGTATATATATTAAAGGCCATCAGAGAGAGAGCTCCATCCATAATAAGAGCCTTTGCATTTAAGTGTAAATCGGCAGCCGTCAGTGAAATCTCCTCCAAAGAGCTCAACCCACTAGGAGTGGGGAGCATATATTCAGTTATTCACAGACACCATGTTTCGATGTATGACGTCTCCCCAGTGTGGCTGGACATAGCAAGCTACCTCCAGTTGGGATTGAAACCCAACCATATATATATATACATATATATATATATATGAGTATATATAAAAAGATATGAAAACACCACAAAAAGCAGTTAAAGTGAAAACATTTTATAACTTAGCTGATATTGAACAATATTTCGATATTTAATATTTAACAATATTGATAGCTGATATTGAACAATATTTCGATATTTTAATATTTAACAGCTTTTTGTGGTGTTTTCATATCTTTTTATATATACTCATACCGTCGGATTCATTTCCTTTCTTTTAACTTATATATATATTTTTAACGAATAAAAAAATTTTCTATTTTTAACGAATAAAGGGAGGTAACTTCGTTGGCATTACTACAAAAAAAAATGCAAATTTTGAAAAAATTTATTTTTAGTAAATCCGAACTACAATAGCGTCCGCGGAACTAACCGACGTTATTTGCAGTCCAAAATGTGACATTGAGTAAAGATCTTCAACAAACACCATGGGATCTTGCTCAACAACCTGATGATTGCCCCTTGGCATGAAACCTGGGTCGCTGTTTATAATGAACATTGATCTGTGAAAACTTTGTAAAATAAATAAATATTAGCTCTCACAATTTGTGATTGAGCACTGCATTTTCTTTGTTTCATCACAAAAAAAATTTGTTCTACATATACCTATATATATATATATATATATATATATATATATATCTTTGATCTGATTCTACATTTCTAATCCTAAGCTGAAATGGCAATCCATTTTTGATAGGAACTAATTTGTAATGTGTATATATATATATATATATATCTTCTTTTTGAACTTGGTGAGTCACCTTGTTTATATATATATATATATATATATATATATATATATATATATATATATATCATTAAAATGAATAAGAGCTTTGACATATTTGTTTAATAAATGCTAACCATGGTATTGTGGGTTATATAAACAACAATTCTCATGAAATGCTGTGAAGATAATGTCAAGAAAAACTGAAATGTTAACACAACCAATCATGCATTTTGTTTGTTAAGCAAATATTGATTATCAACAAATATCTTCTTCAGAGCTATTTTCATACCTTATGTTTTAAGATCATTTTCTGGAAAACATAATATATAAATATGTTTTCTCTTTATGCTGATATACTGGATCATTAGAAACTATATATATATATATATATATATATATATATATATATATATATATATATATATATATATAAACATATATATTGATAGCTAACTAGATAGATAGATTATCATCAGGTCATGTGGATTCCTATGATTCTCTCTTGCTACTCAACCCCATCAGTCATTGTCCCAGGCAGGTCTTCCACACAGCATCCAGAATCCAAACAGAGCTGATTGATGTAGGTTTTACTTGTTGGCCCATGTGTCCATGTGTCGGTGTCCATAGGAGAATGTCACATGAGTTTGTCCTTACATTTTCAGCTGTTTTCGGCATGTCTTATTTGTTCTACTTGGATGGTTTATGTGATAGGGGTAAGTGGCTCTACAGCTGCTTTCTTGTGCAGTGCTGCTTCCAAGATTTGTTCAAGACAGCACTCAGCATCCTTGTGTAGTTCCCATCTAGCTTTTTCTCTAAGCATTTCATTAGAGTCCAAGTAGTGCAGCCATACAGTAGCTCTGACACAGGTTGGAAGAATTCTCACTTTATCTTATCAGACATTAGATTTTTATATGATTGAGAATCTGTCTATAACAGTATGCCTTTCCTATACAAATATTGGCATCATTCTCTATAGATAAGATATTACTATCTAGGTATGTGAACTAGTCTACTAATTTGAGATGTATAATTTTGATTTTTTGGACTGTTGTCCTTATCTTTATTGTTGTATGTAAAATCCCAATGTTTCGACTGCTGTATCCTCTTGCCTTCCTCATTTTGAATAGTTTGACAAATAGTTTGATCAAACAAAGTGTCAAAGAACTTTTGAAGATCTCCTTCAAATAAAATGCCATTGTTTTGCACACTTATTATTCAGACATGCATCATGAGAAGCATCACAATCATTTTTTTTTTAAATTGTTTATTGGAATTTCCTGCACAATTCAAGGTGTAAAACCCATTGACATCAATTATTTTCAATATTTTTATTTTTAAAAAGTATAATAAATGATATGGGTAACATTTATTGTAGCTGCTTCACTTTGAATGTTTGTATACTGCTTCTAATGGAACCTAATGCTATTGTTTCACTGAATAATAGTTCATAACAGAAGATATTTTAGTGTACTAGTGTCTTATAAAATTCATGGCTTGGTTTTGTGAATGAAGATTAAGGGAGTGGTCGACATTGACTGCTGACATGTTTTCAGTTGAGAAAACCTATGTGGAACAGGCAGACATGGTTGCAGTGGCTGTACCGGAAGGTCTGTTCAGGGTTTTATGGCATTGTGTTGTGGTTGTTCTTCCTGGTGCATTTTGTTCTTGAGGATGGCCCCGCAGGTGATTTCCATGGAGACAGCATGGTTAGGGGTAAGATTCCAGGTATCCAGTTCTCAGCTTGGGTGGACCAATGGCAATGGTTTATGTGACAGGTACAAAAGGATTTTTTCAAGCAGTCTTTGTATTGTTCTTTGGTGTCCCTCTGTCACAAAAAGTAGAGTTTACTGTAGAGTGTGAACTCATGCAGGCGATGATGCATCCTTGATAGATGATAGTTGGGATTTTAGTGGCATGGTCTTGATATTGTTGATCTTTGTTTGTTCAAGGACTTTCACATTGATGATAAAATCATTCCATTGGATATTGGGGATATTTGGAGGCAGCGCTGGTTCTTGATAGAATTTAACAATATTGATAATTGTGTATGTAATCTTCTCAGAGTTACCTGACATCTTTTTTGAAAAAGATAAACAGACATAGCCATTTACCTCTTTATGATGGCTTTACTTATGGAGACTCATCTATGGGTCCAATAAGTCTGTTTGCAAGTTAACACAAATTATTTCTACCAGTTTATTAATTTACAAGAAGTTAATGAAAAACCTAACAAAAATTATTTCTTCTAGTTTATTAATATACATAAAGTTAATGAACATTATTTATACCAGTTTATAATACAAACCAAGCAAAACTATGTACCAACAAACTATTCACTGACAAATCATATATACAGAAAGACAGGATTTGGTATTGGGTGTCCCACAAGGGTTGATATGACATTAAACAAAATAACCAATCAACATAAAAATTTAGGTTAGAAGATAAAAGACCATAGTAGAAAGTCATAAGAGCTTATTTAAAAATAGTACCTTGATTTGCTCCAAAATTTGTACCGAACTTAACAAAAAAATAAATAAATAAAATTGCAATAGCACATACTGTCAGTTATGTTTGCCAAAATTCCTGACCACTGATAATCCCTTTTTCCTGATTTTTCAATGCATTTCTATAGAAAAAGAAAAACATCTACAATACTTCGTAAGTAAAACCATCAGCAATATATTGTCCTGACTATTCTTAAGAAGTTAAAAGAAATGTTCAAAAAACTCTTTAGATCATTTAAAACTAGGTTAGATTTTACAAAGTCTTCTGATGTGAAGTCAGTTAAACAATATCGATAGTTGATGTTGATTTGGTGTTGCTTGCAAAAAAGTCGGTTTTATTATACAACACCCTTTATGGTGGATTTTGGGAAACCTTCTGGTGAGAAATCAATTGAAAAAATATTGATAGTACATTGATTTAGTATTGCTTGCAAAAATAGGCAAGAGTTAAAATAATAATGGTTTGGACTATTGAATTTATTTTTGAAAACTTCTAGTAGGAAATCAGTTGAAAAATATTGCTATTATCATCATCAGGGCAAGTGAATAGCACAGATTCCTTTGACTCTCTCTCACCATCTGTCCCTATCAGTCATTGGTCTAGAAAAGTCCTCTAGGTGGCATCCAGTTTCTATCCAGTTTATCCTTACTTCTCCAGCAGTACCCAGCACATCTTGTTTGTCTTACTTAAATGGTTTGTGAGATGAAAGCTAAGTGGCCTTACAGCTGCTGTTTTGTAAGGTGCTGCATCTAAAGAACCCTTGTGTAATTCCCATATAGCTTTTCATTTGGTGCTTCATTAGTCCAAGTGATACAACTATACAATAGTACTGACATGGCTACAGATTTGATATTGCTTGGAAAATATATATTATATATTACTCTTTAGACTAGAATTGTCCTTACTTTTCCAGCAGTTCCCATCATGTTTTGTTTGTCTTACTAGAATGGTTTGTGAGATGGGAAATAAGTGGCCTTACAGTTGCTATTTTGTAAGATGCTGCATTTTCTCTGGGCGTTTTGTTAGAATCCAAGTGATGCAACCATACAATAGTACTGACATGGCTACAGATTTGATATTGCTTGGAAAATACCTTTATTATATATTACACTTTAGATTTATCCCTTACTTCTCCAACATTGCCCAGCATGTCTTGTTGGCTTACTTGAATGATTTGTGAGATTTATGCTAAGTGGCCTTTCAGCTACTATTTTGTAAGTTGCTGTGTCCAAAGGATGCTTTTTTTTATTGATCCAAGGAATACAACCCTACAGTATTACTGGCATGGCTACAGATTTGATATTGCTTCAAAAATACTTCTATTATATATTATTACTCATTTTTATAAAAATTACTGGATTTCATAGTGGGAAAATAGAAACAATTAGATTACTAGTCATGCATGCCTTTGTGATAGAATTCAGTTCTAAGCAGATTTCCTTTAATTTGACACTGGCCAATTCTGGCTTCAATTATCAAATATCTATTCAGTTTTATCAACATCATTCCTGCTTTGGAATCATGATGTTAAACTTTGTTGTCTACAATAAACAAGCTGCAACACCATTCATTAATATTTGAAGGAGTGATTAACTGTTGGCTTTTCCAGGCTATTACTGACTCAAGACTCCTTGAGAGAGTGTTTCAAGTTGGTTATATTATAAATAGCACCGACTTTATATGTGAAGTGCTAGTTATACCAGAAGTGAGTATTTTTCTCATATCTGACTGAAATATACATCTACACTGTAAAGAAAGAGATGGCTTCCTTCCTTGGAGGCACTCTGAGTGACATAATTCAATTAATGACTCTAATGTCAAGTTTCAATTTATCACAGTGCTCAGTCAGTGGGCCTTACTAAAGTATCTTCTCAAATGCTTGTTATGAAGACAACCATGTCAGTGTTGAAATCTCCATTGTTTATAGGATGGACAGATCATTCTCTGACCTACAACTAATGTCTTTATGGAGGTCCATTATGTAATGGTTATCATCATAAGAAATGGACATAGCGAGATGAGTTCAAATCCTCAACAAGGCTGTTTGCATTTCACATAGCGCTATTACCCTTGGGAAAAGTATGAATCCAATAATTCTCCCACCAGCTATGGATAAATAGTAGGCCAGACTGGGTTCTTTAAACAATCTAGAAGAAGGAAAACTCTGAATTCAAACCTGTTAAACTCTGCTTTAGAAATTGACCTTGTGTCACATTCTGTTCATGTGGGGAGGGGGATAAACATATACAACTAATGTGATTTCAAAATTTTTCTTCTTGTAGTCTAGTTACTATACTGAGGTTAAAGAACCCAGTCCACATAGTTAGAGGGAGAATAGTTGCATTCATACCTTTCTCAAAGGTATTATTGCTATATGAAATGCAACCAGCCTTGTCCAGAATTTGTACTTGCATTGCCATGTTCATTTCCTAAGACAACTATCATTACACAACATGCACCTCCTGACAAATCATATATATATATATATAATATATATATATATATATATATATATAAACAAGATTTGGCATTAAATAATCCACAAGAGTTGATATGCCATTAAACAAAGGGCACATGAACAAAAACAGCTTTGAAACTCGGTCCACTGTTTCTATTTTTTTCCATTACACCCTAAGTTTTACCTGTAAGTGATACTTTTATAAGTGTATCAACTTTGATGGTAACAGATAAAAGGACTTATAGAGAATTGGCCATGTCAAAAAGAAGAACAGATCCCAAGGCAGAAGAACTGTAAATTAAGCCACTTCTTGGAGAAGTGGAGATTTAACTGTCCATGTCTGACATTTCAACTGACATTTCCCAATGAATTGACAATCCTCAAGATTTTTCTGTTTGCTTAGAACAAAGAAAACCATTTCTCTGCCAGGAAACATCAAGAAAATTTCTAAAAATAAATACCTTGCTGGCCAAACACAGTAAACTTCTAAATGCAAATTTTCTGGAAGAATTCTGGCAATCATAGAAATACTGTCCTTTTACAATGTTAAGATGATATGCAAGATAAGTAAAGTCGTCGAGGTGGTCTAAAGTCGGTATCAGCCAGACAGCGAGGGAGTCTAGCCCATTTTCACTAGTGCTAGTCGAAGTAGATTGTTTGGGCGTCTGAGGTGGAGCACTGCTCCTACCATCAGCTCTTCACTTTACCACACATATCCATGTGCTACTCATACGCTGAGTTGGCGAGGGCCGGAATCGAACCACGAACCTCAAGGTTCCCAGATGAACACTCCACCGACTGAGCAAAAGGCTGTCAAAACCTCTCATTTCATCCTCTATAGAATTTTAGTGGATTGATGATTTTCATTACCTGTTTGTACTAATCTCTATTGATCATATAGAAATCTGATCTCTTTAAACCCCAGAAATTAGTAAACCAGTTCCCATACCCAGGTAATAATATCTCATCTATGGAAAGGGATGTCAATATATGCATAAAAAAGGCATGGATGGACTGTGGTAGTTAGATTATAGATCATATGGAAATCTGATCTCTCTGATAAGATAGTGAGAATTCTTCTAAGTTGTAGTCATGTCAATACTACTGGATGGCTGCAGCATTTAGACTGTAACAAAACTCTTGGAGAAAAATCTAGATAGGAACAATACATGAATAAAGCGTGCTATCTTGAAGAAATCTACTCCCGACAAAAAACAGCTGTACGGCTACTTACCTCCTATCACACAACCTTCCAAGATGAACAAAATATGCTGGACACTGCTGCAGAAGCAAGGATGAATACATGAGCAGCATTCTCCTGTGGACACCTACACATGAACAGACCAGTGTAGGCTGACCAGCAAAAATTGTCATTGTGCAGATATCTGTGCAGATAATGGATGCCATAAAGCGGACTTGCCATGAGTGAAGACTGATAGGGATGGGTAATAAGAGAGAATCAAGTGAATCCGTGCTGTCAGCATGACTTCTTGATGATGATGATATGCAATGAATGGATGGTCAATTTTACTTTGATTATTTTTTTGACAAATACATCTGCTTGTAAAATAATCCAATGCGTGTTTGTCTATGTGTGTATCATGAATAAAGCTTGCAGTTTAGCTCAGTCGGTAGAGCATCTGTCTTGGAACCACAATGTTCTGGGTTCAATACTGGCCATTACCAAATCAATGCATGAGTAATACAGCTTTGATCTGTGCAGTAAAGTGGAGAACTGATGGCAAGTGTGTTACTAAACCTCAGACGCAAAAATAATCTCCCTGGTCTAGCACTATTAAAAATGGGATACATTCTCTCACTTTCCAGCCTACTTTACTGCTTACTAAGTAACAATATAAAACTTGGATTTGTAGATACAAATGTATCTCTTCTTTTTTAATCAAATTTGAAGAATATCTGCTAACATGTTCATATCATTTAATAGGCTGCAATAAACAATTATTGATGCCCCCCTCCTACTGGTTTCATTTTTTTAAAATTAAGGATGATTTATATAGAATTAATAAATGCATTTATTAAAAAAAAACAATATTTCCCAAACATTCTTTGGAAATTTTCATTGAATGAATTGAACAAATGAATTACTTCATTATAATAAAATATTTGCAAGTAGATTATACACTTTTTGAGACAAAGGAAAAAAGTATCAAAATATTACTAATACACTGGTTTTATAGATAGGAGACCAGAACCAAAAGCTTGATGGTTGGTTGGTTGGATTTCACAGGATGTCAACCCTCTAAAAACTTGAGTCATACAGCTATGATGTTGGGATGAAATGAAGTAAAATAACTAAATAAATACTCCCCCACAAAAAAACTGATCTTGTAAAACAGTCAAATACATTCTTGTATTTTTGTTAAAGTAAATGTGGCCAAAATTTCCCGTGTTTTTAACCTCCCATGAATTAAAATTCAACTAAACTTTAAAACATTCAATGAAACTTAACATGATTTTTATTGTATTATGAAGAGGAAGGATTACAAAATAAATCACATGTAAAAATTACTTATTTAACAATCATTAAAACAAGAGAATTGTATAAAATAAAATCTATATAGTACATTTTGCCATATTTTTCTCTCTTGATAGCATTTATTTCAATGTTATAATTAAGAAATTTACAGAAAAAATATTTTATATGAAAGTTTAGGCTCTATTCTTACAGAAAACAAAAAAAAAATTAGCAACAATTTACAATTCTAAATTCTTTATAATAATTTAAAGTAAAGGGGAGGTGCTGTTGTACCAAAATTTTGGCTATAAATATACAAAGGCTCAAAAGTAGAATAAAATTGTTTTAGATAAATTTGACGATGAATCACTCACATTGACTTTGGCATTCATTTAAAATAAAAAATAAAACACATTAATCAGCCATTTTTTTGCAATTAATATATACATAAGTTGGTGGAAATCTATGCAAAATACTTCATACATTCCCAAAGAATAGTAAACACATTTTGATATATTTGGAATTTGCTCACAAGTTGATCTAACCTCCAAAAATACAATATAATCTATACAAAACTCATGCATGTATATATATATGCATGTATATATATATATATATATATATATATAAATGATATTTGTGTGTATTGATGATAAATTCCAATTGAATTGACAACTCATTTTTATGTCACTCTCTTAACATTCATTTAAACAGAACTCAATATGACTAAATGTATTATTCAATCCTTGAGTATGCATTATTGTTGTATCATAGATTCCTCACAGCAAATCTTTTATTGAAGAATATCTAAATCAAAATTTGAGTTGTTTTGAATTCCCTGTAACACAGATTACAGAACTGTTGGTATTTACCCAACCCATTCGCCATGAGTTGGGTGTGATGCAAGGTCACAAGTATGGTGCATTCATTATTAGTAGTAATGTATGTATGTATAAGGAAAAAGACAATTTCAATAGATTTGGGTTGTCATTCTATAATAGATGAATATAGAGGGGTCAAGAAACAAAATAAAAAAGGAGTTTATAGATTTGATTTGAACTTTTCTAAACACATGGCTTTTTGTAACTCAGTTGGTAAAACAGTTCTCAAGTTTAACTAAATTTCTCTAAAGCAAAGATCATATAACTGGGGACTTATGAAACATTATAATATCTGAAAGACACTGTTCCCTAACATTGTGAATTGACAATCCAAGTGAATTGCAATTCTTTTTTTTAAAATGCTAAAAATTAAAAGATGAAAGAGACAAAATTCATAATAGCTAGGGTGAGATCAAAGTAGGCAATTACCTCATTCATTCACCATGGGTAGGGTGTGACACAAGGTCACAAGTATGGGGCATCTAACTAGGATCAATCCACTATTCAGTAGTAATAGATCTACAAGACTATTAGCTTGCTAACCATGACACCCCTATGGGATTCCCAGATTACAGTGTTGTATATACTTTTTATTATTGTTAATTAACATTAAGTCTGGTCTTCTGGTCTGGGTTAGATGATCTATTTGCATGTTAAAGTCCCAGATAATCTTATAAGTCTCATTGTCTGAGACAAATTCTGATTTGTGCATATACCATTTTGTTGTATGATCTAAATTCTATTTCTGGCACAATTCCTAATGGATCACCTGTCCTACCCAGTTATGCCTTGTCTATACTTCTTTTGTGTTAGTTTGCTGCATTCCCTTATCCTATGAATAATCATTTTTTGTCTGTCTCCACAATTTATACACTTGCTATTCTGTTTTGTCTTATCTATTTTTGCTTTGATAGTTTGTTCTTATGATATTGTCATGTACTGCAATTATGAGAGATTCAATTTCTCTCTTTAGCCATGTCCATGTCTTCTCATGTGTAATCTTGGATTGATTTAGTCAGGTGTTCACATTATGGTTCTTTTAGTCATACTATTACTCTCGTTCTACACTCCAATCTTTGTTATATTCAGTTACCAGTGAATGCTGAACCAAATCCTTTATTTGTATAGGTTATTTGATAGGTTTCTAAAAGTCAGACTTTATTCTTTTTCTGTCGACTTATTTAGGTCAGTCATATTAAACAACCTTCTTTCTCCCTTTTTAATTCTTGAAATGTAAACAGGTATGACATTGGTATAAAAAAAGAATATTGCCGACAATTTCTTTCCTTGTGTGAATGAACTACCAACTGTCATTTGAGTAACATGATGAGATTTGAACTTCACTCTATTTTTGACTGAATCAAAATCAGTAATATTTTTTTTTGTAGATTGACTTGTGGCTTTACTGCTTACTTGTTATTCACTTAGCTAAGATTCAAATGCTTAGCTCTGCGGATCATTTTAAATTTTATTCAGCTTTAAGTTAAAAAAGGAATCAATGATCAAATTTCAAACATTCAGGCTGTGTCACAGATTCCCACTCTTTCCTGCTCTTCAAGTGATACAAAAACATTTGAATGTTAATCAAATTACATACTCAATAAATCTAAAGATCACTATCAACTAGTATTTCTTTCATCTTATTTTGTTACTTTTTATCACAATGCTCTGGTCATTTTACAATTAGCAAATACACTTTCACAAGCCGAATCACTACTGCATGACCTAGAGAAGGCAGCAAGAGGCATTAGCCTCTATGTGAACTCAGATAAAACTGAGTTTATGTTTTACAAACAAGATGGAGGCATCTCCAAACTAGAAAGTAAGCTCCTTCAAATACCTAGGTAGTAATATCTTATCAACAGAAAGTGATGTCAATATACACATAACAAATGGATAGACTGCGATAGACAGATTATAGATCATATGGAAATCTGATCTCTCTGATAAGATAAAATGACAAATTTTCCCAGCAGTAGCCATGTCAATGCTATTGTATGGCTGCACCATTTGGACTTTAATTGAACACAAGGTAAACAAGCTAGGTGGCAACTACACAAGGACACCATACTGTCTTGAACAAATCCTGGAAGCAGTACTCCACAAATAAGCAGCAGTACAGCCACTTGCCTCCTATCACACAAACCATCTGGATAAGATAAATAAGACATGCTGGATACTGCTGAAGAAGCAAGGACAAGTGACATTCTTCTATGGGCACCTTTTCATGAAGAAACCAGTGTAAGTTGCCCAGCAAAAATGTACATTGCTCAGCTCTGCACGGATATTGGCTGCTGTACTAAGTACCTGCCAGTAGCGATGGCCAAGGAAGAGTCATGCAGATCTTTGCTATTAGCACAATTTGATGATGATGATGATCTTATTTTCTGTTTATTGAAACATAATAATAATATGGTCATATAGTGATTTTCATTTTGTTTCATCCATGGAATTTGATATATTCATATTTCATTCTCCTACAAAACAAAAATAGTTTCCTTTGATTTAGTTCAATTTTCTTTGTTTTTTATTATTTCAAATCCAGATTGAATAATTATTATAATGTATTTGTTGAAATCAAGATACAATGGACCTTTTCAATACTTATTTTCACATGAGAAAGTACAATCTTGTCCCTATATTTCATCAGATTGGAGGCGCATGGTGAAATGGTTATTATAATAGGAAATTACCTCAGTCACCTAAGTTCAAATCCTGATTTGCATTTCATATAACACTAATACCTTTAAGAAAGGTACGAATCCAACTATTCTCCCTCCAGCTATGGGTAAATAGAGAGCAGGCTCTTTAACCTCAGGCAACCAGTCTAGAAGGAAAACCCTGAATTAAAACCTGTTAAATGCTGCTTAAGAAATTGACCTTATGCCATACCCTACACATGTAGAGGGGTTGGTATATATATATATATATATATATATATATATATATATATATATGTGTGTGTGTGTGTGTGTGTGTGTGTGTGTGAAAACTGTATGCTGATTTAATTATTATGATTATTTTTGTGTGTGCCTGGAGGTTCTCTGTGCTTTACAATATATGATTAGAACCTGTTATGAACGACAGTAAAAGTCACAAGTTTTTATTTTCCCTGTTGGGCAGGTAAGATTACAATAAGTGGGTGGTTTTCCAAAGTGATCCCTTACATATCCCTTTTCTCCATCAACCAATCATGACATGCCTGTGATGAAACATTTGGTCAATATATTTGGCAATTGTATGATAGGCAGGGAAAAGCGGATTCATGCCTTATCAAAGACTATTAGTGAAAAAAGGAATATAAATAGCACCATCCGTATTAAATTCTGTTTTTGTTGCTGATAACTCCAACATACTCCTGTACCTTAAAAACAACAAATGCATACCCAGGAAAGAAAGAACATAATCCCTCTCTACCAGCTGTTCTTTTTAGCTAGAGTTGACCAATCTTATCACAAAGAACTCCTCAAAGATTGAGCTTAGTCAATTGTTTGTGATGTCAATACATTGTCTCCTTTACTGCCATAAGTGATGCTGAAATGTACAATCCTGGATAGAATCAAGGTTGCTAAGGATATTTACATTAGTAAACATATTCTTTTTCTGACTAACATTTCTTTCATCTTAATTTTTTGTGGCTTTTCATAGCAATTCCTCAGTAGACCAACATAAGTAACACCATAGCGGGAAAATGCAATTGCAATTAAGATGAAAGAAATAGAAATTACTACTAATATTCTGTTAGTTAGAAATTTGTGAGTACAAGAGCATTAAAATGCTCTTCTATATAAATAAATCTGAATATCAGTGTGTCACAATTTTACTCCTAGAGGCCATAGCCTAACATATCATATTCTTTTGGAATCAGGCTGACTCAGTGCACAAATTATGAATATTCCAGGCTGAATCCATATCCATAATCCTGAAATTTTGTATTCCCAAATTTTAATTACTGCGATTATTTTTTTGGTGATTTTTTGCAACAATTTTTTTTGTACAATAACAATTTTCATAACTTGGAAATAAATCTCTAATAATAATTCTCAATGCATAAAGTGTTGTTGTTGAACCAAAGGATTCATTTAGAGTTTAATTTCAACCTATTAGGAAATAAAGCAATTTCTAATATTTGTAACTTAATGATATTAGAGGGGATCAGCATTCACACTCATTCCAATCATTAAAATCTCTTTAAAGAGATAATTCCTAAGCGCTAATTATTGAGTACTTCTCCTTATTTGTTTATATATGATTAATTCTGATAAAATTCTATAAACAGTGTGACTTAACATTGAGCTTAATGACTGCTAAAAGCGTCCTTTAAGCGAGTATTGAATGATGAAAAAAATCTAAAATGTGTTTTTGTTGCATAGTAAATACATAAGATTAACCGGGCTTATAAATGTAAGCTGGAAAAAATATGAAGATCTCTAAGAAGAATACAGGAAACATGGCCTGATAAAGAATATATTTTCCTTTTGAAGTCGAATGTCAAGGTTTTATTGCCTACCTAACTTTAAAAAACATGGTTAAACTTGGAATGTCTACATCAGAGATGAAAATATATTAAGAGGCTCTAAAATTTTGGCATTGACAGTATCTGTATGGATCTGGCATTTTCATTATGTAACACAGAAGCAACAATGTTGACTGTTTTCATGTGGTCATATCGGGATGCTTAAGGTGAATGATAAAATCCCAAAACAATATTTGACTTCAGGGTATCAGGTGATAAAGGCTTTCTTAGAGGCACCGCTGCAATATATATCATTTGTCACTCTTAAACTTTCTCAGCCACTTCACTTTCATTTTATCACTTTGTAGCAGTATTCAGTAAATATACCTTAGAAAAATAAAACCATTAAGCGATAACTGGGTTTGAAAAATGCCTTGTTTTAGTCATTTTTTATATAATTAAGAATTTGATTGAAAGTGTTACTTTCTTTGTTGTTTATGCCTGGTTGTATGAACTCACCACAATCTATTTCACCAACATAAGTTGGAAATTTCAGAACACTCCGCCATACACTGGAGAAACTTATCGAAGGAAGTTTATGCTGAGACTTATTTTTAAATAAAAACACTGTAATTGGTAGGTTTGGTATGACTATAGAGATTAATGAAATCCTTTTTGTAAGGTGAAAGTATAATAGGGGTAGATTGACCAAACAACAGGGAGTTTTTACAAGGATATGTTACAAGACAAAATAAAAAGCAATATGGCATTCAAGCAGATATGCTAGATTCATATCTTTCTCAATTCTTATGGTTAACTCAAAACAAAGCATTTTTTTTAAACCCATCTAAATGGTCTTATTTTTACTTTGTGCCAATGCCCTTGGGATAACAATTTATTGAACACCGCTCCAAAGTGATGAAATGAAAGTGAAATGATAGAGAAAGTTCAAAACTGCTCATAATTCTAGATTCCCCATTGTGGAAGCATGATTTGGAAGCTATTTTCACAGACCCATTACTACTAAATAGCCCCATACTTACGACATTTGTCCCATCTCACAAATGGGGTAAATACCTACATATTTGGATTGATATTAGGACAGCAATAGAGTACAGAACTTAATATGGTCAAACAAAACAAAAAAAATGTAACATTAGTGCAGATAATTACTGATTCATCTATATATTTATATATGTATAGAAAGATCATTCAAAAAGTTCTGAACTCACCCAGATACTTTATGACTACTCAAGCTTCTGCTTTGTCCATTTTAAGATTTGTCACACATGTCTCACTTTGTATGAGCCTCAGAAATTAAGACAGAAATATTAATTAGTTTTTCTAATTTTATAAGAAGTGGCTCTTCTTCCTGGGTGTAGCAGTAATTGTATGAAATTTATATATCACTCCACCAATATATTTTCTCTGTCCACTGCAGGACTCAAGCTTTCTTCAAAGCTTACATGGGGGAATAATGGGTCTTATCTCACCATACTGGCACATGTATGATATTGGTTATTGCAATAGAAAATGGATATGTCATTCAGAGTTTAAATCTGGGACAAGGTTGTTTGTATTTTCAATAGAGCTAATACCCTTGGGAATGGTATGAATCCAATTATTCTCCCTAGTGCTATTGATAAATAGTAGGTCAGATTGGGATCTTTAACCTTGGTATAGCAACCAGTCAAGTAGAAGGAAAACTCTGTTAAACTCTGCTTAAAAATTGACTTGTGTCACATACTGCTCATGCAAAAATACATACTGGCCAATGATGTATTAGTTGTGAATTTAAAGGTTTACCTCTATGCAAATTCCCCAACCAAGGTTAAAGGGTCCATTCTGACCATAGCTAGGTGAAGAAGAGATGAATTCATGCCTTTCCCAAGGGCATTAGCACAAAGTAAAATGCACACATTATAATCATAACTATCTATGTTTCTAACTTTCAATTGCAATCATGTTTTTAATTCCTTTTTTATAATATTAATTTGTTTGCACACATTTATATATAATTCATATACAAATAATTTGTATAATTTATATAGTACAAATAATTTGTACACAGTTATATGGTTTCAAGTGTTCCTATCCTATCTAATATAATAATAATTTGTTTATACACAATTATATGGGATCAAGTATTCCTAATTTAATAATTTGAAACTAATCTATTTGACCCATAGATAGGACAATAACAGGTACTACTTCTTCAGGTCACAGTGGATCTGGGATACTCCACACTCCTCAGATCTCCGGAATTGGAGTCCTCACCACCAGATGTAATTGTATTTCGGGGTTGGGTAAATACAGATACACAAAAATATTTCTGTGGAAACATGATACTTTCAAAAAAAGGATACTTGGATTATTTTGGCTTTTCAATATTAGAATCCAATAAATAGATGCCTCAATTAACCAGTGGCCCAATTAATGAAGTGAAATGATTCTAAATTTCAAGATTTGGCACAAATTAATGGATAGCCCAATTAACCAGTGGCACAATTAACTAAGTGAAATGTTTACAAATATACTTGATTTATTTTGGCTTTTTCAGATTTAGCTCAAATTAATGGGTGACCTAATTAAACATGATCTACTGTATTTGGAATGTTTCTATCTTTTTATGGTTGGAAAATACATGAAATTCTTTATCAATTACCAATATATTGTTATCAGCAAAATAACTTAATAAAATCTTTAATTGCTGCCTCACATTGAAATCCCTGTATAATGTGAAAAGTCAAGAGCAAAGTTAAGATATGAACAATATTCACCATTAACAATATATATATATATATATATATATATATATATATATATATATATATATACATTATACTATTCTGAATTGTACTTGAAGAGAAAATAAAAATAAATTGTAAAATGTAAAAATGATCCATGGAAAAAAATGGAAACTAATCCAAATTAATAATGGAAATGTTTTACTCAAGAAATTTGAACCAACTTAGGATTAAAAACAACTATAACATTGACAATATTAAAAATGATGTATTGGAGGAGTTTATAGGTTTGATTTCAACTTCTAGGGTGCCAACTGATCTCATATATAGTTGGTAGCACAGCTGATAGAGATAACAAGGATTCCCTGAGAAATATGATTTTGCACCTCACTGAGAGCTTATTTTCTACTAGTCTCTATGATATGTGTTTTTCATTTTCATAGAAATAACAAATTGAGTGAAGTGTGATAAAAAATGAAAGAAAATGCTAATGAAATACAATTTATTTCTAATATATGCATAATGCATGCATCCTGTTTTACTAAAATAATATTCCAAATTACTTGAATGAATCACTGGAAATATATTCTTGTTAGAATTTACCTACAACTCAGATAATATAGGTACATCAATCTATGGTAAAAAATAATTTGCTTTACACCAAAAATAATCTCCTTGTTAATGTACTTATCTATAGCTGACATATGTGAATATTAAGGATTTGAATGTGGGTTATATTCCATTTCTTATATTTCGCCTAAACTAGATAGCTGACATATACAGTGAAAATTCCAGACCAAAATTCAAATTATAAATGTGTTGGGCTGTGGGCTAAATGATGCACTCTTGTGAAATGATATCTGTCCAAAATGTATCCATCCAATCAAAAGAGACCTTACTGTGCATCTGGAAACAAATATTCTTCCATGGGGTTACTCAATTAGCAGAGAGACTCTATTGTATAAGTTGGTGTTTTGTGTAACTGTTGCATTGAATAAATTATTTAACCTGTCATGCATTTTTTTGACAAAACATTGCATCAACCAGGTCTATCAATTTAAATTTGGTTTTCTACAATTTCTGTTTTTTTTTTTTTCATTCAATTGCTTTGACAAACTCTTATGTCCGATCTTTACAACTGGTCTAAAGTGGGATACCTATATTACAAAAATTACAAAAGGGTGCAGCAAAAATGGGTCAGTAATTCTATTACCCCAGAAAACATCTGATACCCAAAATGCTTTGTTGTACCTGTTGGGATTAAATCTCTCAACTTGTAGGAGACACAAGAGGCAATTATCCCCATATTTACCAGTAGGTACTAGATAGGGTAATGAGTAGAAATATAAGGGTGGAAGTGCCAATGTCACATCCTCTTTTAACCTCCAGCCATCACAAAAGTAACATGGACCAGTTGTGTCTCTTGCCTACAGGGCAAGGGAGCTTTGAGCTCCCTAGCATTTCATGTCAGATGGCACATAAGAACAAGCTCAACATGTTACTGTTTATAGTCACCTCAAGAGTTTACTATTTTCCATTTGGGACATTTCTCTTATACAACTATGATAACTTCTTCTTTGTATCTTGTGTTAACTTTGCTCAGGCCATAAAATATCCTTGTTATCTCTTCATCATGAATTGTGCTTATATTTATATCATATCAGGAAATGATACCCGACCAATTATTGTTCTTTAACATATGTACAAAAGCCAAATTCACATTAAGGTGGAATACTGGGTAGGTACCTCTCATATTATTTTGGATAAGCTTTAATAACTTGTTGCATAATCTTGTGGGAGAAAATTGCTTCTCATCACTTCATCTAGTTTTCCCTCATCACCAGAATGTAGCCAATTTGTCCATCTTTTATTGCTACTTTTATGAAAGATGTTAGGATGAGCTACATTCATTGGTTCTCTCTATCTGAGAGTTTCCAATAAGAACTTGTTTTACTATCTCTAGTGAGCATCATTCATTCTTTCTGAATCTCCCTTACACCAGATACATGTTTCATTCTAATTGTATGTTTCTGAGAACATCTATCCCATAAATCAGTCTCCCTCATCAATGTGTTCCTCCCAGCTGCAACCTTGGAATTTTTAAGTCAAGGGTTAATAACTATCCTGCCATGTCCTCATTTGGATGTCACTTTGTACTATTCTTTTGTTACAACCTTATTTGTCATTTGAAACTTTTTGTTCATAGTGGCAAATGGCCTTGTTTATATAGTCATACAGTACCTAAATGAAGACAATGGAATCATCTGTGTTCCATAAATGGTGAAACCTTGAACAAGAGAACAAGCAAGATCTCACAAACTTGTGAAGGTAACCTGTCATTGCTGATTACACGTTTCACTTGTATCTTGCTTAGTAAACCTTTTTTTCCTTATCTTAATTTTCTTCTTTCTTCTCTGTTAATTTGTATACACAAATTACAACACTTATGTGGCCTTAAGTATACAAAGGAAGATAATTTCATAAAATACTTTGAAAATTAAAAGTGCATGAAATCTTAAGAGAAGGAATTTGAAAGTGACTAAATTGCCATTGTCCTAGGTAGGTTATGTTTTTGTTAATATTAAATGGTTGGATACTTATAGTCAGGTTAGGTTTAATGGCATATCAATCCCTATGGGTTATTCAATGCCAAAACTTGTTTTGTTATATGTATGATTTGTAAGTAAATAGTTTGTTGGTAAATATTTTCTTTTTAAACAAATTGAGTACAAGATAAAAGTTTGTCAATTTTGCTTTACAGATGTATTTTTGTATAAAGTTTTGTTTCATAGATGTAAGGATACTTTTTAAATAGATCTTATAAATAATTAAGTGTTTTGCTTTTGATGTTTAGTTCTTTAAACTGAGAATAGTTACCATATTTGTTTGGATATGAGACACATATTAAAAGTATAAATAAATCTATGATAATATTACACAACATCTAATATGCTGATATTATATACCAGAACATATGGTAGTTTGTATTGTGTCAGATAATTTTTTGTGAGAATATCCCAAAATGTATTTAATAAACCATAAGATACAGTACTTATAACCTTAATTTGTAATTCAGTTCTCCTTAAAAAATTATGTTGACCTAGATATGGGGTATATCATAATGATTGTTTTCTAAAAATCAAGTGTTACCTTATACATAGAACTTAGAAAGAAAGCTTAGAAACCTTAGAAAGAAATATATACAATGTCTACATTTAACTAATCATAACTTCAGTAAACATCAATTCAAAACATTCAGCCCTCAAAGTGTGCCATTATTGTGGTCTTATACGAGACCAGTAAATTAACATAAGGGTGCTCCATTAGTGTAGCCTAGTGCCAAACTAGGCTAACATTAGTAAGTATTACCTTTTGAATACTTGTTACAAAGCCACTGAATGTAAGTTCAAGCCTCCCTGGGTGTTCTATAATTGTGGATTTATAGCAGACCAGTGTATTCAATCTTGTACATAAGTGATCATTTAGTGATGTTGAAATCTATTCAGTATAGGGAAGGTCTATTGTTCCATTAGCTTGAATAAATATTAAAATGTCCATTTACCATCCATTTGTTGATAAAAGCAGATCATCATCATCATCATCATCAGTTGTAGTGATTGCATGGATTCCCTATTGATCATCACATGTGGTAAGTACTCTAAACAACATCCAGTATTTGCACAGAATAGATGAATGTATATTTTAGTCAGATAACATGTGTAGAAGTCCATTAACTTCAAAGTTCTTGGAGGTTGGACCTATACATGGGAATATCTGGGATTTGCAATTATAAAAAAAATGAAACTATGGAACTTTCAGTTTACTAGAACATTGTTCTTTATTTTTCTCTAGGTGCAGGAATGGATCCTCTATGCCTGACAGAGCTCACTTATATTTCCCTGTCCAGTGTGGAATGTTTCCTTGTGGACATACTAAAAGAAAAGGTATAGTCATTCTCACTATTATTTTTTTTTTCATCTAAAGAATGTTTTATTAAAAAACGAACAAAAAAGAACTGACTTTTTTTTTGCAAGTAGAAACACCAGAAACCTTTATGAAAACCAAACTAATTTTAAATAAGAGGAAGTTTCTGAAAAGTTATTATTTTCCTTTTAATTGCATGAAAACTTCACCAATCATCAACTGTAACAAAAGGAATACAAGAATAAAAAAGTCTGAGTGGATAGGAAACTGTGCAAGAGACTGAAATCTTACCATAAGAACTAAATATCTCAAAGCAAAAATTGATAATAATGATAATAATAATAATAATAATAATAATATGCAAATGAGTAGTAATTTTAGGTTATGTGGTAACAGATATGAAATAGTTAATCATACAATAAGTGAGCCAATATGCTCAGCATACAACAGAACCACAAAACGAGTCTCCCCTCCACACAAAGCACCACACTACAGGATATAAGGGAAAACAATAACACAGGCACTTGGTTTAAAAATCACATAGGCGAGAAACTGTCAGTTACCCAGTGCCATTGAATTCATTTCCATGAAACCCTAACTTAGATATATACATATGTGTGTGTATGTGCATACACACTACCATTTCATGGACACCTTGTGATGTAATAGTGAACAAGCTTGTATCACAGATCAGATCACTGGATGTTTCAATTTTTATGGATATATACCAAAATTAAACCAAACTTTAAATAAATATATTATATCTTCACATTATATAGGAGATGACTTCTTTTTTATGTAATAAGGATTAGGAAATGTTTAAATACAAGGGAGGTGAATGACTTTTCTATTGCAAAGATCTAGAGATCAAGATTTTTTCTTTTTTTTCTACTAAAACTCATGCAAAAAAATTGCTTGCAATGCTTTGAACCATTTAGTTTTAAACAATGAATTCTCTGACTTTCATTATAATCATATAAATGCTTATATAAGTAGATATAATATATGGTTAAGAAATATGACTGAAGAATTCATTTAAAAAAAGTTGTTAAAATTAACAATTCATTTGTATTGTATTTACAGCTTTTGTTTTAGAAATGATTAAAAAATTTGCTGACATAAGTCAACATATATAGATGCTGAACAATATTTGTTTTGTAGCTTTTAAATTTTAGATTGATATTTGCCACCAAAAATACAAGATCACTTAAAAAGATATTGAACACCATAGAGCATTAAAACAGGTGATGACCTAAATGCACAAGTAGATCATGATGTAGATAACATGTGCATAATCAAATAGAAAATAAATCTAAACACCCATGTTTAATTTCACAATACCTAACAATAAAACAATAATTAAGTTCTTTAATCTATCTCTGTTTTAACTAAATCAAAATTAAAATGAAACAAGATATTAATGAATAAATAGAAATGAAATGAATTTGATTATGATTGCATCTGGTCATTTTCCTAAACAAATCCTTTATCTTATTCATTTGGTAAATGTAGCCATTAATCTAATTAAAACAAAGTTGAGTAAAAATGGTTTGTACTATGATTGAAATTTCTCAGCAAATTTGAGAAATATGTGGATTCAAGGATTACTGGATGCAATATTGACTTAAAGGTAAGAGAGTGCATCAAGTGAATCTGAGAAAAAAACCCAAAACTGATCTAAGAGTCATGATCTGCTTTATCTACTCTAAACAAATATGAAAGATTTAATTATAAAACATAATGACCCTATTCTATTACCGATTCTTGTGTTAATTCCTAATGACTGATTTTTACCATTCTTCCTAATTTTCCTGGCAAAATTATTAGATTTATATTATATAAGTAATAAACCTAATCTGTTAGCAATATGTTTTAAAAATTAATTCTTGATGATTGATTTTAATGCCTTTGCATGATACAATTATTTGTAATGTATCTCTGTAGTAAAATCATTAAAAATGCATTTACATAATACATATAATGGATCTATTCTTTCAATAATTCTTGTATTAATTCCTGATGACTGGTTCTCTTTTCTTCCTAATTTTCTATGCATTTGTGTAGTACAATCATTTGCAATGCATTTCTATAGTAAAGTTAGTGACAATGTTAGTAAAGCTTGACTTAATTTCTGACCAGTGGCATCTCTTTTATCCTGATATTCAATGAATTTCTATGGTAAAATCATTAGTAATTAAATTTTCAGCACACAATCTTTCACAATGCATTTTTCTAGAAAATTCCTTGACATTGTATTTCTATAATAAAAATGATAGTGGATTCATGTTATACATAAAATAGCCCTTTTTTTCCTGAAATGTTGATTTTTCATTATGGATAATCCCTTCCTCACTAATTTTTTTCAGCACATTCCTTAGCAATATATTTAAATGATACATATAATAACTAAGTTGCTGTGTCACATATATATAATAACCCTAGGGCATCCCATCATGGTATAATGGGTAGCAAGATAGTCTTGCAGATCCATTACTACTGAATAGCAAGTTTGATTCTTACTGGATGCCCCATACTTGCAGCCTTGTGTCACATCCTAGCTGAAATAAATGAGTAGGGTATGATACTTAAGGTCTCCCATCATGGTGTAATGGCTAGCAAACTAGCCTCACAGATCCATTACAATCAAATAGCAAATTCAATCCTTACTGGACACCCCATACTTGTAACCTTGAGTTCCATCCCACCCATGATGAACAGGTTGTGTAAATACTTACATATAATAACCCTATTAAAAATACTAATGGTTCCTGACCACAGACAATTATTTTCTTCATAATTTTCAACAAATATCTGTAGTATTATATATTAATAATATTGCCTTTTTTCCTGATTTTCAATGCACAACATCAAGACTGAATATTAAAACCTACCCAAACAGATTTTAGGTTTAAAAAATTACTAATTCTAGTGTTTAATTGTCAAACATTTTCTACTAATAGAAATGTTTTTTTTTGTGCCTAAAATGATGAAAATAAAACAGGATGATGATTTGACATAGTGATAAAGTCAGTAATCATTAAACTGCATGAATGCTGTGAGGTATTTAAAAAAAAAAATATAATTATCATATCATGTGTAACCTAAACAGTTTGTAATCAATCTCTTATATTAATAGAGAACAAATGAGCTGTTATCATTTTGGTCTCAAGTCCAGTCCTGCATTGTAACTAAAATCATTTAACAGTTAAGGTTATTTTTTGACCAATTATTTATGTAACAAGTTACTCCAAATATCAAGGAGTAAATCTCACATCAATTTCTCTACCAACTGAACTATAGAGAATGATTTAACTGTGAACAAGATAACTTCAATATTATCTGTTTTTTTTTAAACGATTAATGATAGGCACTACAGGTAGCAAGCTAGTCTTGCAGACCATTACTACTGAAGTGAGTTTGAACCACTTTGAGTGTCCTACACTTATGGCTTTGTTCCAGAATCATCATCATCATCATCACGTCATGCTGACAGCATGTATTCCCATGACTCTCTCTTGCCACTCATCCCTATCTGTCATTGCCCCTGTCAGTTCTTCTGCATCGTTTCCAGTATCTGCACAGATCTTGATGTAGGTTTTTGCTGGTCGGCCAACACTGGCATGTCCATGTGTAGGTGTCCACAGGAGAACGTCATTTATGAGTTCATCTTTGCTCTTCCAGCAGTATCAAGCGTGTCTTGTTTATCTTACTTGGATGGTTTGTGTGATAGCTGCTTCCAAGATTTGTTCAAGAGAGCACACATCATCCTTGTGTAGTTCCTATCTAGCTTTTTCCCAAGAATTTCATTAGAGTCCAAAAAGAGTAGCACTGACATGGCTACAGTTAGGAAGAATTCTCACTTTATTTTATCAGAGATCAGATTTCCATATGATTAATAATCTGTCTATAGCATTCCATGCTTTTCCTATGAAGAGGCATTATTAAACAAATATCTATAAGACTTATATAAATTTCAATACTAAAATCATTTCATTTATGTTGTAGGATTGAATTGCAACATCATAATTTTCATTGTACCTCATTGTGTCTTGTAGGTTATATTAAAATGAAAATGACTAAACATTTAGCTGTGTATGGTTGATATTAGTTGAACTGACCCAAAAAGCTTGATGCATGGATTATCCAGTGAGGATTTAATTCTCAAACAATGGTTTGCAAGATCACCATGCTAATCTTTAATATACAGCTGGTCTCTCAATCCAGTACATCCATCAACTACTCAAAGAACCCGGCCGGATTAATGATCTCTTATCCCAAAGACAAGACTAGTTATGCCTTAAATAATCCTTGAAGAACATCAAAAGGCTTTAATCCATAGAGAGACTTCAAAATCAGGTATGGTTGATTGTGTATGAAGGAGGAGAAAGTCACATTTGAAAGAAGGAGAACATAGGCTGTGCTCAAATTATCCAATCAGTAGGACAAGCATAGATATCAACAGTATATGGGAGTCAATGATTAAAAAAAAAAGAAGAAAAAAAAAAAACAAAAAAACTAATGATGAAATCCTAGAAATCTCTCCCTAAATATGTATTGGGTCATGATTCCAAAATAGAAGTGCTGATAAATTTGGTTCACTGGAAGGTTTAGAGTTCAAGATATGCAGAAGGATATGTGGAATTACATATAGGCAGTGCAGAGAAATGATTTGTAAGGAGTGGATGGGAATGCAAATTTTGATATTCCAAAATATAACAGACATTCAAGCAAGACCAGAGGTACGTCTGTGGAAATGTAGAAATTACTCAAAATAAACCAATATACAATGGTTACAGCATTTCATTTGAAAATATTCAGGCAAATACTCTTGTTTAATCGGGTTAGCTCAGTCGGTAGAGTGTTCGGCTAGAAACCACAAGGTTCCATTTGACATAGTGATCAAAGCAACTTGGGATTACTGATCAAAATCATTAGAACCTTAGAAAACAAACTAGGAAGGCCAGAGAATGTATAAGTTGAAACACAATGATTAAAACAACAAACATGAAGATACTGGTCTGAATGATTCACAACTTTAGATAATACTAAGAAGGCTGAAAAATGCATTAGTGCATAGTGATCAAAACAATAAAGATAAAGATACTCGTCTGAATAATTCAGAACATAAGTACCTGCTAGGTTGGAGAATGTTTTATGATCGATTGATTGATTGATTTTAATTGCATGTCAACTTATCTAGGGGTATTCTATGCCTAGAGGTTAGGGAATCATGCTCATTGTATGTTCATATCAACATTCTTTTTGTATTTATTTGTTAAGAGTTTTGTTGTTTTTTTGCACATGGTCCTATTGAATATGAATAATTTTTAAATATCAGAAGATGAGAATCTAATCAGAGTGGAACAGGGATTAATGTTAATGAAAGGGTACTCTCCAGTTTAATTCAGAGGATAAGTCAGTGTATTCTAAGCCTTGCATATAAGGCAAGAGAATGCTTTATTTAAAACAGATTAAAACAATAAAGATGAGGATAGTAATCTGAACAATTCATAGAATTATACTCTAATCAAATACTTTATTTTCTCATGTTTCTCATAAAGAATGAAATCTGTTGCCCTTATAAACTGCAATTTGATGACCCACTGAGTTAGGCTTTGAGAGTTCCAGCCCTGTAACTGATTTACAGATTTAACCAGAGGCAAACTGGGGCCCTGTATATTCCAAGAAATTTAACAAGTGCTGTCCCCAATACATCAGCTTTTAGCATCTGATTGTTGCAATTTTTATCAGGTTACTTTCCTGTTTTTTTCCAATCATCTCCCCCCTCTAGTACCCCAATATTTGAAAAGGCTGAGAGCCCCCCCCCTTTCTTGCCCCTCCTTTCCATCCCACTATCCTCAGTCCACTATCTTTTTCTTTTTTTTGTGCAACAACAAAAGCACCAGCTAATTTTTGTCTTTTTTTGTGACTTCTTCTGTGGTGGTGCTTACTGAAAATTCAGATTATGACTCACAAAGATAGTTCTGGAGAATGGAGGGTGTGGAAGGATGAAAAGAGGAGGAAGATAAGGGACTGCATAAAGTTGAAAGAGAGAGAAGAGAGAGAGAGAAAAAAAGAAAGGGTAGTTTGAGAAAGAATCTGGTTCTGAAAGTAATAGAGAATTTGGAATGGAATAAGAAAGTGGAGAAATGAAAGGGAAGAAAATAAAGGGATATTATTAGGAGAGAGTGAATTAAAGACAGAAAAAAAGATTAATTGAGAGGGGGAATTGAGAATGAGAAAGAAAATAGGGAGATGGTAAGAAAGCAATAGTTTGTATGAGAGATAAAAGGAATGAAAGTGGGATGAATGAGAGAGGGAGGGAGAGAGAGAGAGGGGGAGAGAAGGAGTGAAAATAATGAAAAGCTAAATCAAAGTAGAAAATATGATAAGAGTAGGGGACATGTGAGAGTTGGAGGAAGTGAACCTAAAGAGCAGAAAATAAAGAGGAGAGAGAGAGAGAGACAGACAGACAGACAGACAGAGAGAGAGAGGAGGGAAAAGAAGAAAGCATGAAAATAGAAAGAGTGATGGAGTAATACAGAAATAGAGTAAAGGAGAAAGAGAAAGTATCAAAAAGGAAAGTGAAATAGTAAGAGAAAGAGTAAAAGTGGAAGGTTTACAGAAAGAGTAAAGGAGAAGAGAAGAGAAGGAAAGACCGAAAGAAAGAGTAAAAAAATGAGGGAGTAGGGAAAAAGGTTTATTCTATCTTTCTCATCTTGTGTGCTGAAGGACTTTTTTTTTTGCCTTGTGTTGCAGGAGGGCAGAATTATGATTTATGGAATTTTGAGTATGGGTTGTGACTGGTAGGGGTGAAGCCTAAAAGGAAAATGGAGGGGGTCTGTTTGTTTGTCTTTTTTGTTATTATTTATTATTTCATTTCTATTCTTGAACTATATCCTACACTCCTATTGCTACTACTACTTCCATTGTCAGGCTGCAACAGCAAGAACAACATTGTTAGAACAAGTTTGTGGTTAATTCTATGTAGTTGTACAGTTTAAAAAAAAGAAAATAACTTTTTCCTCTTTTTGAATCTCTCCTTGTTCTCCTATCATCTGTTGTTGTCTTCTTCTTTTCTTTCTACTTCATTATTACTCTTTCTTTACTATTACTTTATCTTAGTAGTCAATCACAATTTGTCTTTTTTATCCTATTTTCCCACCTTCTTTCATTCTCTTTCATTTCTTCCTCTATCTTTCTTCATCTCATTTTTTCTCTTTTCTTTTTCATCTAACATTTGCTCTCTTTTTTAAAAATAGATTCATTCAATAGAATGAAAGCATTTGATTAGAGAAGGCTAAAGGAGAGAGAGATAGAGAGATAGAGAATATATAATAGGAGGAGAGAGAGAGAGAATATAGAATAGGAGAGAGAGAGAGAGAATATAGAATAGGAGAGAGAGAGAGAAAATAGAACAAAGAGAAAGATAGTGAAATAGAAAGAGAGAATAGAAATCGGAAAAAAAGGAAATATCAAGAAAAACAGAAATGCAGTTTGAGAGAGAGAGAGAGAGAGAGAGAATACTGTACATTGTAAGAGTGAATAAGGGAACAGCATAAAAAAGATTTGGAATATAGATAGAAATGAGATGAAACAGTATATTTTTGTTTCCTCTCATATTTTCTTTCTTTCTTCCTCTAATTTCTTTAACATCTATTCTCTCTGCGTTTTTATCTTCTATTTCTCCCTCTTTCCTGTTTTTCCTTTCTTTCCTTTCTATTTCCCTTTTTGATTTTGATTTTATTATTTTTTTCTCTTTCCTTTTTAATCTTAATGTTTTTACTATCCTTTTTAAGAAAATTCCATTTTAGTCTTTTGCTCTCTATTTCCTTTCTTTTTATTTTCAACCTTTTCTTTTTCTTTCTCTCTCTCTCTCTCTCTATCTATCTATCTATCTATATCTCCCCCTCTTTCTTTCTTTATATCATACTACATTTCCTCTTTTTTTTTCTTGATCTTTCTACTTTTTTCAATTTCTATTCCCTCTCTTTCTATTTCCCTTTCTTTCACTTTGTTCTATATTCTATTTCTTCTTTTTTTTTACCTATTTTTATTCCAAATATATTTTCTACCATTCTCTTTAATTCATATATATCATTCTATCACTTACTCTTTTTTTCTCTTATTTTTCTTCATGTTATTGGTCCTGTTGCACTCCCTATTTGTATATTACTCTGTCTTTCTCTATCTACACTTTCAATTTCTCCAATCAAACACTTTCATTCTATCAAAAGCATGCATTTAAAATATCACCCATGTTGCAATGTTCACAATGAAGAATTTAAAAATGAAACACTGGAACAAAACTGATTTTTTTTACCTCATCAATTCCTCTAATCAAACTCTTTCATTCTGCCTCAACTTTTTTTTTTACCTTTCAGCTCACTCTCATCTTTTTATGCACTTTTGCCTTATACTTTCCTTCTCCCTCTGAATCTCTCATTCTTTCTTTCTCACTTACTTTCTCTATCTCTCTCTCTCATTCACACTTTCTTTCTCACTCTCATCCTTTTATGCACTTTTACCTTATACTTTCTTTCTTTGAATCTCTCATACTTTCTTTTTCTATTTTTCACACTTAGTTCTTTCTCTCTCTTTCTCATTCATACTTTCTTTCTCTCTTTCTTTCTCATTTACACTTTCTATCTCTTCCTATTCTTCACTCACTCTTTCATTCTTTTTGTGCCCATTACTTACTTTCTCACTCTCTTCCTCACTTGCACTTTCTTTCTCTCTTTATTTTTCAAGCATTTTTTTCTTTTTGTCCATTTTTGTCCTTATTCATGCTTTTTCTCTTTCTCTCATGTTCTATATTTCTCACTCACACTTTCTTTATCTCTTACTCTCTTTCTTTTCTTCCTTTCAAATAATTCTGTTTCTTTCTCAACCTGCATTCTTTTTTTTCTCTTCTCTCTCTCTCTCTGTGACTCATCAATCTATTAGCTTGCCACTTGTTTTCTTGTAAGGAAACAAGTCCATTTGATCCTTCTGACTTCCAGTTCATCCTCTGCAAAAGTCTTAATTTAATTCCATTTATTAAATGTTAAAAATGGGGTGGAAGACAAAAAAACAAAAACAATACAAGAATAATTATTATCTCTTCCCATAGATGCTGACAAGATATAAAAATGCCCATATATTCTACTTACATATATGAAAAATAAGAATACACATTTGTTGACACTTGCTTTTTTAAATATATATATATCCCAAAACCTATCTTATTCTGCAAATATTTCTTTATATTTACTAACAATGTTAAATGGGGAGGAAATAATACTTTATAAGATATAATTTTATAAAAAATCCTTGATAAAATCAAATAGAATATATAATTAGATATTATCCATTCAAAATAGTACTGAAATGGTTCATATAAGTTAGGGGAGTGAAGACATGAAGTCAACAGTACTTGGTAACAGACAGTTTCTTGCCAATGCGATTTTAAAATCAACTTTGGCCTTGGTTTGAAAAATGCATAGGCGAAAGACTGTCAGTTACCAAGCATCATTGACTTCATGTCTTCACTACCCTAGCTTAAATATACATGCTCTATCAATCATATTGAGCACTCTTTACTTATACATACATATTGCAAACTATATTATCAATATCTCTATATCTATATACATTTATGTGTGTACAAAGATATGTACATACATACAGTTTTCTTTTGTTCTTTCTTTCACTCTCTTTCTCTCTATATATATATATACACACACACACACTGGGTCTCTTGAAATTTGTGAACCCTCTTGACATGGTAATTGTTATTATGAACTAATTTGAAATAAATCTATTAAATATGCACCAAGTAGACAATCCCAATAATGAACACAAACAAAAAGGGATGTATTCAAATAATTTCTTTTTAAAAAAGTGAAAATTTGAAAGTTGAGTGAGGTTGGAGGGACATCTGGCATAAACCAACAGCTCCAGCTCTATCGACAGCATTTCTATTTGAGATCTGGACTTTTACCAGCTCAATCCAGAGTACAAATCCTTTTAAGCCATTCCTTAGTAGTTTTGCTTGTATGCTAAAGGTAATTGTCTCATTGCAGAACCCATTTTTGGCTAAGCTTCAACTTACTAACAGATTGTAGGAGATTCTGATCCAGAATTTGTTGATCAGACTGAGAATTCATATTTTCCAGGATAATATGTAGGTATTTAAGTCCAATGGCAGAAAAGCATCCCCAGATCTTAATATTTCAATTATCATGCTTCTCTGATTGGTAAGCAGTGTTGGCTTTTCTCCAAACATGGCAATTTTGATTGTGACCAAACAATTCTATCTCTAATACATCTGTCCAATAGGCTTCTGATTTGTTAGTGTTCTCTAGCAAAGTTTAAACAGGTAGTTTTGTTCTTTGTTGAGAGCAGAGGTTTCCTCCAATGAATGCCATGTCCATTCAATTTTCATCTGATTGTAGACACATGTACATTTACTCCAAATGCTGCCAGGGAAGTCTGCAACTCTCTTGAGATTATTTATTATTTTTCTAGTGTTTCTTGGTGTTAGTTTTGATGGGCATCTACTTTTAGGAATAATTGCAGTTGTGCTGAATGCCCTCTATTTGTAAATTATTTATCTTACAGATGGAGCTGCAAGTTTTTTTAGATGGTCTTATAACTTTCACTAGTGAAAAGTCAGTAACTTCCCCCTCTCAGCATTGTTGATCTGTGAGGCATTACAAGTAGCTGAGCTGGATTGCTCTCTCTTTTAATTTGTGTTGCTCAACCAATTTGCTAAAGATGTCTCATTTGATTAGTCAGCTTAAATTGAATAATTAAGCACTCAAATGTGTTCAGCAGAATTTATTACCTACTTGACTTAACCAATACAGAGGTGGGGGTCACATATTTTTCTACATGTCAGATTTTCCGTTTTGGATAAATAAATCACATTTTTAAATAAATAATTAAAATATATCCTTTTTTTTTGTTTTTATTCATTATTTGGTAAGTCTATTTTACAAATTGGTGTTTGGATATGCATTTGATAAGCTTATTTTAAATTTGATCACAATAATGACCATGTATGGGGCTTCACAAACTTTTGAGCAGCACTGTATATGGATTTATTTAAACCATTTTCCTCATTTTGGTTCTTAGATGTGGCATTTTGGCCACATACCCTCAACCATCTTTAGGTATCAATTTTTGGGGGTGATAACATGAAGAAATCGATTTTCCCATCATGCGAATTTACTGCATTATTCAAAAAATTAAATGTGTATTTTTTGTTTGAATTTGCTATCGTCCACCAGCATAATATCAATTTAAGAAAGTTTGACATGTCAGTTCGATCGGGAAAGTAACTTTCACAAGCTGCAATCGTGGTCTCATGAAAAATGGCAATAGCTAAATTCACATTTTGTTTATTATCACTAGGGTGCAGTGCTTTAAACGTTAGCTTTGAGGCCTTACGTAACTTAGCATCTAGAATACTATCCTTGTCATATATTTGGTGTATATCAGACCAAGCTACATACCTATTCTCAGAAGAAATATTAATATTTGATATTTCAAATCTAAAACAAGGAAATACAAACTTCTTTCTGTTCAGTAAACTATTCCCAATATTTTTTAATAAATGTACAAAACAGAAATATATTTTTAGGAGAATTAGGAATAGTGATGTAGTACTTTCTGTCCCCCTCATACTTATCAAGCAAAATATTAAATGCATTCACATTGGCTGAATGATTATCTGCAACAACTGCCCAAATAAAAAGTCCAGCATTTATAACTTGAGAAATACATTTCAATATTTCATGAGAAAGCCACTCACCATTTACTTTTACTTCAGGGCAAGCTTTAACGACAAATGGTATTGTTTTTTTTAAGTCCAGTAATCAGGAATACAATTATACCTTTATAAAGTTCATCATCCTCATTTGCACCAATGTACTCCCCACTATGAAATTGAGTTCCTTTTTGAATGTACATTTCATCAACCATTAAAACACAGTCTGGAGAAAGATGACCTTTTTCACGGAGCAATTTTGCAGCTGAAATGGATTCAACGCCACCACTTTGAATTTTCTCTAATAAAGAAAAAGAAGGTAATGGAAACTTCCCCAGAAATAATTTGTAAGCTTGTTTAGAGGTAAAACGAAGTAGCAAGGCATAATGAATTATCTCCGGAGAAAATCACGGACGACCTCTTCGTTTGAAATGTTGTCTTTTTGCAACTCTATTAATATTGTGTATGGATGTTCTTCCACCACATTTTTCATATAATTCGGAAAATTTTCTAACATGCTAAATCTGGTAAGTTTAGCATTGTGTCTATATATAAACCACTGGGGTAATGGTATTGGGTTTCCATCATACTGGAGTTTCACGTGAAGATTTTTATCAATGCGAAAGCATTCTTAGTTTTATAGATGGAAAATATGTTTCGGTGTCAAAAACTATTCTATAAATTAGAATATAATCTTCCGTTTTTTTAATTCAAACCCTTTAAGACAAAACTTTTCTTCTTCCAATTGACTAAAATCCTTTATTGTGTCAGTTGAAAGAAAATCTTGTAATTCATCTGGTTTGTGGGTACGTCGAATTTTCGGTGGCTTTCTCATTTCTGTTGTTATCGGCAAAAGAGACGGTTTTCTTATTTTTTTCTGAATGGATTGTAGGAATTGGATGTAAATCCCACTTAAGTGTGTTTCGCTTTCCTTTCAAAATAAATTTCTCTTAAAAATGTTTTATACAAAAAACTGAATTCTTCGTAGGAAACCAGTCATGACGGTTAACAAATTTGATCCATTTCTCGAGAATTTCGGGTCTTCCAAGCGGAAAGAAAATGTTGATAATTTTTCACTATCAGTATGATATCCACTAGTACAGCCAACACATTTGTTAACCATTTTTGTAAACAAAATATCACGAAAAACTTTAAAAAATCAATATTTAAATGCAAGAATTATGCGTTAGTAATTTTACCTAACAAGCTTCTATAAGGCAAAACAGACCGTATACGTAATGGAAAAGCATAAAAACAAGGTAAATCACAGCCGTTTATAATTCGTAGATTAGTGAAAGTATAAATAACGTATTTTAATTTTAAAAAGAATTAAAATAATGACTAATAAATTCTAGCGGTATTATTTTGTTAAATTTTTAAAGTTACCTCCCTTTCTGGGTCAAGTTTATAAGCGGCCCAGAATGAGTTAAAATCTGTTAATTTTGCCTCTTCTATGTTTCAGGTGAGGCCATAGATAATAAGTAGGCCATGGTTTAATTAATATTTCATCTTCATTTGTTCAAAGACTTCTTGAGATTTCTGAAGAAGTCTTTGAACAAATAAAGATGAAATATTAATAAAACCGATTATCTTTGTTGGTTATTCACCTTTCCTTTTATATTCTTCACATTTTATTGGATTTTCTTAATCTGTTTCTTTCTTTATATATATATATATATATATATATATATATATATGGGAAATTCCATGTCAAATCATCCAGAAAAAGTAAAATTGTCACCCACCTCCTTCAATTTTTCTGAAATTTTGTCCAGGTGTGGACTATGGTAAAGTTCCTGAAATTTGAGCTTCCAATTCCAAAAAATTTGTTATGAGTTATGTCCATTTTTATCTCTCCAAATTTGGTTGGGTTTGCAAAAAATGGCGACTTTTTGTAATCTATTTTTGTCTGTAAAATGAGTTCTAGAGCTTCTCTACTCCTCAAAATAGATTACAAAAAGTCGCCTTTTGGAGAGCTAAAAATCGACATAACTCCGCCAATTGTTGGAATTGGAAGCTCAAATTTTGGGAATTGTCTAACTTTACCATAGATCACGTCTGTACAAAATTTCAGAAAAATTGAAGCAGGTGGGTGACATGGCCTGGATTATTTGTCATGGAATTACCCATATATATATATATATATATATATATATTATATATATATATATATATGTTTGTATGTATATATATTAAAGAATGGGAAGGAAATACATTATTTTGAAAGAATTTTCACCCAATCATTAAGAATGGTTATACTGAGATTGAAAAGAGGAAAATGCAACAAGTGGAATTGAAGTGAGATTCATCTGTGAATCTGTCAGGTTGTTTTCAGAATTGGGAGTGCCAATTCTGTCATCATTACCTGTTTTCAAATGCTTTTGGATATGTTAACCAAGAAAACTCAAAATCTTTCTTTTCCACTTTGTCCTCATCGTAATACGTGTTGTTTGTTATAAAGTGTGCAAATCAAGTTCTGAATTGAAAAGACACATGGGGATTCATAAAAAAGGATATTGCACAGGTGAATCCCATTAATTCTGTACAAAATTCAAGCCATGTTTGTTGTATTTGCCTTAAGCTTTGTAAGCTTCTGGGCTTAAGAGTCTCTTGAGAGTTCATGAATGGTAATTAATTATTAAATCAGGATGTGATAAAAAAAAATGACAAACAAATTATACATAATAATTTTCTGTATGTATCTTTGTTTCTCTCTTCACGATATCTGTCATGCTAAAACAAACTGACATATAAAATTAACAAATGAATCCTTTTGAATCCACAGCCTGGATATATACAGGCAAATAACATTTCCACTATTCTAGCATTCTGCTGTCTAAACGTTATGATAAAATTAACTTGGAAATACCAAGTAAGGTAGAATGCATATGTAATGAACCAATCCTAGGCCAGTCCTGTTGTGTGTGTGTGTGTGTGTGTGTGTGGTGGTGGTTTTCTTATTAATTCTTGATTCATTGCTCTCACGTATCTAGATCTGGATATAAGCAAATTACTACCAGTTGTTATAGCTCGTTGTGGTATTTCAAGCTGTATTTCAAGACCATCTAACTACAGAAGCAATTGCTCTGTACGATATGACCACTTAGTTTAATGTATTTGTAGGATCTACGCACTGATTAAATACGTTTTCTTTTTAGGGGTAGGGGTGTTTCTTTGCTTATCACAACTACCATATCACCCAGAAGTAAATACATACCTACCAGAATTTTATTATTTCACCCGGAATATTACACAATCAAAACGGTTATTATTATGTGTTATTTATTACCAATTTGTAAAGCATTGAAAATGTAATAAATAGATAAACTAATCTGTTGGCAGGGCTTAGTGTTACATAATTTATAGTTAGCATATTAATTATGTATAGTTAGTGTAGTGTAGATTTTAAAATAACGGTTAGTGGTAAAACACGGGAAGGATGATAGACACCTTTTGACCCTATGTTGACATACTCTTCAGGTTTGCCAGTGCGAGCCGCGTGAAAAGTAGCTATATGCTAACTACACCTCTGCAGAGGGATAAAACCCCATCAATGAGGCCACCTGTTAGCTGTAGGTGGTGAACTGTGATGCTTAAGGATGAAAACCTTGTGACTGAGCAGTCCATAACATGCATCACATCACTTTGGTCATTACTTAGGCTAGGCAGGTGGTTAGAGAGTCCCCTCTGATTAATAGGCTGGTCACACCAAGCCACAGTACCTATATGATTGACCTGACCATATTGCTGTAATGGCAAACCCCAATCCTTTTTATCATATATGTGCTAGAAAGTGGTGGCTGTGGGTATTGAGGCTGCTAGTAAAAGATCAATGTGTAGATCTACATGTTACACATATTCTTTTGTGCCAAGTGACATGAAAATGCAGGAGGCACAAAGCCTTCTGTTCATAGACAGGAATGCAACGTCTACTTGGTGACCTATATTAATGCTAGAAGGTAAAAGAGAGTTTGACGCTTTCACTTTTATAATGATGCCTGCAATACCACCTAGTGCCTACTGGCAGACAGTGTGGCAAATGAGGAATGTAATTGCTCTCAAGTCTCTCCAACTCATACCCACAATCCAATATTTCAAACTAGGGAAGAGAATGAATCATACTTAAAACAGACAAGGGTATTGGACTAGCATTCAGAAACTAGGATAACTCATTTGAAAGAGTGTTAATAATAGTCTATAGGTCTCTGGTTCAATCTGCATTGAATCTTGTCTGGCATTAATATTTGAAACCATTTTTTGAGGTTGATAGTCATCCCAAATCTAATGCAACTGTTGTACTGGCTGAAAATTTAAAAAAATCTATAATTGACTGGATATCTTTTTTTTTGTTCTTTTGTTTGTCATCACAACACAAAGATGTCCATCAAATTTTTTTATGGTTACAGGGAACCTACCATATGATTTTTTTTATATTCAAAATCAAATTTTAAAGAAAAAAATCATGTTTTGTTTACACTTGTAGTATATGCAATGGCCACCAGAGAGTCATAAGTGTTAACCTGTTAATATGATTTATTAACTTATATGTTCTCACCAGAATATAATTCAGTGTTTATTGCTACAATAAAAATAAATGGAATCGATAAATCTATGGTCAGTTTATATAATGAAAAAACCCATACATGTCCATTTCCTATGATGATAACCATTGCACCATGAAACACCAGAACTAAGGATGCTTGAACTTCAATCAACTATTCATAAACTTAAAAGCAATACACACACACACACACACACACACACACACACACATATATATATATATATATATATATATATATTTACCAACCCCTTTGCATGAGTAGGATGTGACACAGCATTAATTTCAGAAGTGGATTTTAACAGATTTGATTTCCGAGTCTTCTTTCTTCGTGACTGGTTGCTTAACCAAGGTTTGAGGCCAGTCTACCCTACCATTTACCCTTAGCTGGAGAGAAAATAGTTGGATGTATATCTTTCCCAAGGGTATTAACGCTATATGAAATGTGAATAGCCTTTGAATTTGGAAACCAGGTTTGCACAGACTTGCCTAGGAATCGCAAGGTTCCTGGTTCAATACCAGCCCTCGCCAACCCTCTACTCAGATGCAAAAACAATCTCCTTGGTCTAGCACTAGTGAAAAGAGGATAGACTCCCTCAATGTCTGGCTTATACCGACATTAGGCCACCCCAATGACATTACTTTATATATATATATATATATATATATTATATAGAGAGAGAGAGAGAGAGAGAGAGTGATCTAATCATTAAGAGTAGGACACCAATCTGAATAATTCAGTGTATAATAATGACAATTCTTATTTCCAATTTGACAGACACCTAAAGAAAGCTAGAGGGTACACTGTCTGAAATATTATTATACCAACCAAGATGAGGACACCAATCCAAATAGATCAGAACATAATACTGATAATTGCTTGTCTCTGAAATAGCTGAAATATTGTGACTTTAACAACTGCAATGATAATTCAGACTATAATAACAATAATTCCTCATCTCAGAAATTTATATCCCGTGTGTGTATGGATAGATTTACACTGATATGCCAAAAAAAGATCTACCTATAAACATATAGCTCCTTTGTCTGTGTAATAGTGGCTACATAGTTCTAGAATTATTGCAGGATAAGTACATCTATCCATTCACATCCATGTCCTGAGTATGAAGTTGCATCCATCCAGTTTTGGAACTCTCGGATTGTGGAAGTGCTTGTGGCATAATAGTTATCATCATAAGAAATGGTTTGGTCTGTTGTTTTGTTTTATCACATATTAACCCTTTTCAGGTCATTTAAAACAGATCAAGTCATTATGATAAACAAAAGACAGGTTTCTTACAGTAACTGCTATTGCTTAAGTGGTCACCTAATTAAATACTGAACAGGCTCATCGTTGTTTAATTTTGGTGGTCTAGCAGGAACCAGTGCTTTCAGCATGACTTGACCATAATATAGGAAATAGAATCAATGACCCAAGGCATTTCAAATCATGCTAATACTCTTGGGAAAGTTATGAATCAAACTATTCTCCTCCCAGCCATGGGTAAATAGTAGAGCAAACTGGTATGATAACTGGTCTAGGAGAAGGAGAACACTGAATTCAAACCTGCTTAAAAAATGGACTTTGTGCTTGCATCCTGTTGATAGCAGAGGGGTTGGGAAATACAAACTCTTTTATTATTCCCAGGTCAACTCTGACTCAGAATGGAATTACCTGTTAAGGTCTCATCTATTTATCAAATCATCTCTGGGATAATGTTTAAAATGATTGTGAACTACATTAATACATTAATTCTAAAGACATTGATTATGTGACTAAGTATTAAGTGTTTACCTGTTTAAAATAATTGTGTAGATACATTTTTGTACTGTACATAATTGTTAAACTGACTTCAGCATAAACTAACTCAAGGGATGACATGCTGTAAAACTAATGACCCACCCAACCAAGTATATTCAGGATATTTTAATAGGTGAATTTTGTTTGTTGAAATTAACTGCAGGGAATTTAGTCTGCAACATGTCTGCAACATGTCTTATACATAATATAGAAATTTTATAAGACATCTTGCAGACATACATAACCTAGAAAATAAAAAGATGCTTGTTGTGTAATGGTTATCATCATAGAAAATGGACATGATAACCCAAGATCAAATCCTGGATGAAGTTGTTTGCATTTTACATAGTGCTAATACTCTTGGGAAAAGTATGCATCCAAATATTCTCCTTCCATCGATGTGTAAATAGTAGAGAAGATGGGCTCTTTAATTTTAGTATGGCAACCCGTCTGGGAGAAGAAAAACTCTGGATTCAAACTTTGCTTAAAAAATTGACTATGTGCATATCCAGCTGGTGGTGGTTAAATACATACATAACCTAAAAACCTTAGCTGACCATTTTCAACTATGAGTAAATAGTAGGGCAGACTGGACTTTTTAACCTTGGTTAGCCAACTGGTCTAGAAGAAGGAAAACTCTGAAATCAAACCTGTTAAATTCCACTTAAAGATTGACCATGTGTCACTTCTTGCTCATGTGGAGTTGTTGGTAAAAGTATGAGATAATTTTCATGTGACCAATGAAAGATGAGAGATAGATTTATCTTGCTGGAACAAACTATCACCACTGGAAAACAAGGGGTGCAATAAATGGTCTGCAATAAAGTCTGCTCATGTTAAACCTATCAAGAAAAACTCCAGTTCCACAATTGGTCCTTGCAAACTTTAACAGAGCACCACCCCCACACCATTACAGAGGTGCCAACAACTTGCACAACACCCTGCAATTAGGATGGATTCATAGCCTTATGTGGTCTCCTCCACACAATCTTGGCTCTCTGCCCTCTAAAATGTTGGAAACATGACCTGTCTGCTCAGGCAGCAATGTTCCATGGTTCAGTGGTATTATCTGGTTCAGATGAAGTGCAGTAATCAATGCAATGGTATTATGCATGGTACCCTTGTTGGTCAATGACTATGATATGCCATTAATATATAACAACCAATGAAAAAATGTAAACAAACTTCATGTATTGAGTGACACCAGTTTTGAATTGAGATGTGTTTTTATATAATAACCCCCTTTATTTGTTGGGTACCATCCTTATCAGTCACCAGTAATCTGTTTGGAATTCACATATTCCCATTAGACTCTTGCAATTTATGTCCGAGGAAAACCCAGGGCAGTTTTTAGCTCCAAGATAGAATACCTCATCTTTCTCTGCCTCTGACAGTCTAATGATTTGAAATACTGTCCACCTCTCATGTTTGCCATATCTATATTATCTCTTTACCTATTATGTTACACGTATGTCATCTAGTTAAGCTCATTTCTACAAGTCAAGAAGGGAAATAACATTCAGTATACTAATTTCTGTTCTAATGTTTTAGCACTTAATTTTAAAGTTTTAACTTAGTTAAAGTCTATCTACTATTAGAATGAATGAAACAAAACATCTTTGGCATAAAATAACCCAATGGGTTGACATGCTGAAAAACCCAACCAATCAACCATCTGCTATTTCATCAGGTAGTAGTGGGGTTCCAGGCTGTAGCCATATCAGTGCTACTATATGGCTGCACCACTTGGACTCTAACAAAATGCTTAAAAGTTGGCATGTATTTTGTAGAAGAATATTAGTTTGATAAGTTGGTGGAATGAGAAATATAGTATTCTGGTATAGAATAGATATAACAAACATGTACAATTAACAACAACAAATGTTATTGCCCAAGCAAACTTAATAGAAAGAATACTAAATTAAAGTGACAAAAAAGTGAATAAAAAGTGTATAGAGAAATGTGTGTATGTATATGTGAATTCTAAGAGAAATGAGTTTTTAAGAGAGACTTACATTTTTGTGAAGTGTTCCTTAGTGTTGGTTGTATGGAATTAAATATGCTTGTTTATCCAAGTAAGCTTAAGGCACTGTATGCTCTAGATTGTTTGATTTTAATGGCATGTCAACCTGTCTCGGTTTATTTTATTCAGATTAGGAAATTTCGATCATTTTTAAACAGATCTATTTGATGGGGTACTACCACTCTGGTTCAAAGTCAACCTGGAAGTAATGGCAATGAAGGTGTATTCCACACACTCCAGATCTCTAGAACTGGTGCCACACCATCAAATGCAGTTTAGTGTCATGCCCAGAATACTCCTTTTGTGCATTTGATACACTCAGCATATTCTAAGCCCTGCTGACAGTATGATATGCTGTATTATTCTGTGGTATTGTTTTAAATGTGACACAAGCTTGCTATGGACAAAAAATGTCTCTTAGAGGGGAAGAATCCATGTGTTATTTCTAAGACGTCCACCAGGTAAAGTCAATAAAACTTTTGCACTCTGTTCCTTTACACTGTTTTGGCAAAATCATTTAATGGTCATGAGTAGAAATTCTTTGGCAGACAAGGGTGGTAATCTCATACATCTTCCTGATTGGTTTTAATTTGAAAAGAAAATATGAAAAGAAACTTGTTCTTCTTTACCATTTGGGGTTTTAGAATCTGTATTTCTATGGAAGGAATCTTTTACTTGAAATTAGAGCTAAGATTAAAGTGTATTATCTCCACCTTATAGGTGGAATGTAGTGTCATGTTCTGTGTGCAGGCAGGACCTCGCACCCCCCCACCAAAAAAAAAAATTTGAGATCAGCCAAGTTTTGGTAATTTCAAATCTTGATATTTAGATTGCACAAATTGATAAAAAGAGAGAGTCAGTGTAGTCTGGCACTTTCATGACACTGGTCATGGTGACCAGGCATAGCACATATAATATGGAGAAGATTGTATTCTTCATCTTAATATTGTTGCTTTTTTTATCAATTAACCAGAAGGACCATTATCAAGTAGTAAGACCATTGAAAATTTTGAATGAAAAGGGAAAAATATGATTTTAGGATTATGCCTTATCTAGTCTCATACTTCCTTGACTGAGTTGGACATTGTTCATGGAAAATGAGTTTCTGAAACATGTGAATTCAAAAGCTACTTCTTCATTCCATCTTAATACTATTCATCTTTTTTTCTTACCTATATGATGTAACATTTTTGACTTTGATGATATACAATTGTAACAGCTGGGTAGCTCCAGAGGCAGCTAGATTAATGTTTGTCCCCACAAACCAGACACTGATGGCTAAACAGCCTAATCTCCAATAAAGCTCAGTACAAGATGTGCAACACCATTCCACTATCAACAAGAGTGGTGCCACTATGTTAGTCCATGTTTGGATACTCAAAGAAGCACCTGCACAAAAATCCCTGGAATTTGCTGTAATAGGGTTAAGCAACAAGTGAGCACAAAGAAGCCACCACTGCAGAACTGCTTGGTAAGCTGCAGGCAGACCTCCAATATGTGGGACTGGGGATTCTGAGATCTGGCAAGCAACTGAGGTAACTAATGACCCTTGCAAATGAAAGGACAGAGTGTCTTCAAATGAGAAAGGACAGTTCTTCTGTGGGATGTTCCAAACTACTACAGTGGCAGAATACATTAAATCATCATCATCATCATCATCATCATCATCATCATTGTCATCATCATCATCACTATTTATCTTTGCACTAGAAAAGTTATGATAAAAGTATAAACAGTACGAAATGACAAGACAAAAAATGTTTATTTTGCTTTTACTGATATTTCTATCTTTTGTTTTTTTCACAATGTTTTTCAATAATATATTCTTTAGTCTTTTAAATTGAATTACAGAAATTTGCATATTTCACAGTTTATAAACACTGTTTTTTTCCAAAACATGTTCCAGAAAATCACCCTGCATCTTTTAAGGTTAAGAGTCAGCATTGGGGTAGCACATGATATGATAAAAAGGTTGCTATGAGAACAATACAGTTTGGACAATATTATTATATGTACTAAGGCTTAATGTAACCAGCTGATTGATCAGAGGGTGTCTCTCCGACCGACAGTCTAGCCTAAGGGTCAAAATGGATTGCTGCATGTTATGAATGGCTCAGCCACCAGGATTCCACGTCTTTAAGCATCATGGGTTGCCACGCATAGCCAACAAGTGGCCTCATTGGGGTGGTGGTCTTAACCCTCTGCAGAGGTGAAATCAGCATATTCTACAGCAAGCCCCCCCCCCACTGCCCAAATTGTGGTGTATCTTATAAGTCATCAAATATGCTAACTTCAGACAAAACTTGAACTGGCATCTGTGGTATACCACAGGAGATTGCTAAATCATATATTAATTTCTGTACCATTTTGTCCACCAAACCCACATATAGTCAGAATTATTATCTCAATTTCTACTTTCTTTATTCTAATTCAATCGATGTAATTTCTGCTGAGTATTTAGTAGCAACAGAAGGAGTAGTATTTTTAAGTTGTATTATGATAAAGTATTTTCATTGTACATTTTCATGAGTATTTTCATATTTTCTCTTCTGACTAAAACCCCTTGGGAAAGGTATGGGCTAATAGTACCACTGCTGTTTTTCTACAAGGATGGCTTTGGCATTAAATAATGCATGAAGGTTGATATGCCAAACCAAACCATAATATTTTTAAGGATATGTTAAAAATCCTTGCTATTTAGATTGCACAAATTCTTAACAAACATATAAGTAAAAAGATCAACTTTATTCACTGTTATCAAAACAGTTTGTTGTACAATTTAAGTAAATATATATCATAATCATAAGTACTTCTACTGTTGTTGTACTGTTGGATGCTACAATATATTGCACACTATTTCACAGATACAAATTAATACCTGTAGAATTTTACTCAATCCACTAAGATGACAGGAAGAGATCTTAGAGGTTGAACTCCACTTTAAATTTTCTGATTTATCTTTGCAAATAAGTCGTTCAGATTCTGTGGAGATATGTGGGAAAATGGTTAGCATTATAGGAAATAGACTCAGAAAATTAAGTTTGAATCCTGGATGCTGTTTGCATTTCACAAAGCACTAATACTCTTGGAAAAGGTATGCATCCAATTAATCTCCTTCCAGCTATTGGTAAATAGCAGGATAGACTGGGCTCTTTAATCTTGGTTAGGCAACCAATCTAGGTGAAGGAAAACTCTGAATTCAAGAAATTTTAGAAATTGACCTTGTGACACATCTTGCTCATATGGAAGGGTTGATAAATATGTATATAAATATAGTATTATTTAGATTATTCAGACTATTATCCTCATCTTTATTGTTATCTGTACAACATTTTGGCTGATGTGCTCTCCGGCCTTCTTCAGGTATTTCTTGTTGGACTTAGAAACCTTCTCGAACTTGAGAACCTTCTTGTCATAATCAGGATCCATCACAGAACTTTGAACCCAACACTTTATTCAATCCATGGGGTATCCTGTTCTCATTCCACTAACCATAGCTGGGGAACCAATGTTAAGCTGTGTTAATTATTATTCTATATTACAGCTGCCTCTGACCAGGATTAAACCTGCAGTCTAGAGATAACTGTTACTTAGAGCTATATTAACCCAACACCTTTACCCACTATGCTATGTGTCCAATTGAACAATTCAATGTGAATTTTGGGGAAAGAAGATTGGAGGGCACATTGGCTGAAACATTGTACAGATACCAATAAAGATGAGGACAATAGTCCGAATAATCCAAATAATAATAATTATCAAACCTCATCTCAAAAATTCAGAGAAATAATATATATATATATATATATATATATATATATATATATATATATCTGGAAGCACGTGGCATAATGGTTAGAGTCGTGGGAAATGGACTTGTCAACCCAAGTTCAAATCACAGACAAGGCTGTTTGCATTTCACATAGCGCTAATACCCTTGGGAAAGGTATGAATCCATATATTCTCCCTCCAGCTATGGGTAAAATAGTAGGGCAGACTGGGCTCTTTAACCTTTGGTAGGTAACCAGTCTAGGAGAGGGATAACTCTGAATTCAAAATTCCTGAGGTTGATTGGGTTTGTGGCATTCGTGCACCAATTCTTTCCTATCAACTGTGCCAAAAAGTGCGGATGGTCCAACACAAGCCTTCACCACTATAAACAAATTACTGTGTGGGTGTTTATTGTATGAACCCTCATGCATTGAAAATCGATGAGAGAGTCCATAATATATATCTATATATATATAAAATACCCTGAATCTCTTAAATGCTGAAGGATCTTTACTTTTTCCAACACTGATTTTCTTTTGTTGGTGCTGAGAATCCAAAGTCATTCCCTACAATCCTTAAATCCTGTTGATGCTGACTCTTCTTCTGTTACATATGTTTTGCTCTCGGTATGAAATCTTTTCGGCTGACATCCTGCACCAGAAACAAGCTTGGGAAATCCACCAAAATATGCTTCTGCAACTGCATGGTCTGCAGAAGCTTTTTCTCAGCAGACCTTCAGCTTTGCTTTGTCATTGTGACAATTTTAATTCCTCATTGAAATTTTAAATTTCATGGTGTAATGGCTAGCCAGCTTGTCTCATAGATCCATTGCAACTGAATAGTAAGCGTGATCCCACTGGATGTACTATTCTTGCAGACTGTGGTGAATGGGTTGGGTAAATACCCGGGCATCCCATCATGGTGCAATGGTTAGCAAACTAGTTTTGCATATCTATTGTTACTGAATAGCATGTTGAGCCTGGCTGAATGCCCCATAATTCCAATCTCCCCAATTTGTCGCTTGAAGTATCCATATAACTGTTTTTCTTCCTATTTCTGTTTTCTTGTTTTTTGCTTGTCCATATGTTGCAACTGCTATTATTGGTTACTGTAATTAATATTTCCTTGCTTTTTTATGTATTCCTCAAGTCCTTGGATTGTGACATCTACGCAATCCTCAATATTGGCGAGACCTCTTCCATCTTTTATTGATATATATAGTCTATCATCTGTATTGCCTTGTGCATAATCATTAATTTTCTTGTCCTTTTGCTTTTTTATCAAGGGTTCCTCTCTTGTCCATTTCTAAAATAATCCAGATTATGTTATACTGAGGATGGCCCATGTGTTTATTCCTTTGAGACTTTTGCTGCAGAGATTGGTTTCTTGAAGTTTTCTGGTTCTTCTGGAATATTCAATTTAATGATAAATGGGTTGGGTAAATACCCACTATTTGACAGTTGTAAGTTTTTTTCCCTTTCCATTAATTTAGGCACATCTCTGAATTTAAGAATCTATTCTTTCTGTTTTATGATAGGTAGTAGATATACCACTGTGAAACACCTCATTCAAACACTGCAGAAACACCTTTATCAAATATCTTAAATAACTCTACTTTCTTTTCTATACTGAGTGCAAAATATTTCTTTTTCTGTTTTATCAAAAATTCTTGTGGTTTTATACATAGTAATAAACCAAAATGATGATAGATTGAGACGAATAATCACTTACTGTGTAGATTAAGAGTCTTGAACTGGTTGTTGGCTGGTTCTTTGTTTTTGTATTATGGTATATAAACCCTTTTCAGGTCATTTAATGCCAAATCAAGTCATTTTGATATCAGGTCACTTACAGTACCTGATGTTGCTTAAATGGTCACCTAAGTATTAGAACAGGCTCATTGCTGCTTAACTTTGGTGATCTAGCTTAAACACTTGAACTGGTAATGTGTAACATGCAAACCATAGAAACCAAAATAAAGTGGCCACATATCAATTTACAGCTCTACCTGTATAGCTATTTGACAGTGTGGCAAATTCAAAACAAGCCAGTTTATAAAATAACTGGTTTTCTGGGTCTTCCATATTTCTGGAAACCAGATAAATAGTTCAATATCTGTATAGCTATTTGAATGTGTGACAAACCAGTTTATAAATTAGCTAGTTTTCTGGGGCTTCCAGATTTCTGGAAATCAGATAACTAATTCAATATCTATATATAATTCCTCATCCCAGTAGCCTTTTTCTCAGTCCACCACAACACTTCTCCAAGGCTTGTAGCACTGAGTTTGATTGATTGTAATGTTATGTCAATCCATCTGAGTTATTTTATACCTAGAGGTTAGGAATTGCTTAGATTGTATGTTTATATTTACATTTATACTGTAGTTATTTAAGAGTGTTTTTTTGTTTTGCACACAGGTATCAGGTATTCTTATCAAATACCAACAATATGCAAACATTTATTTAACTCAGAGATGGGAACCTAACTGCTACTACCACTCCAGGTCAGAGTGGATCTTGGAGTAATGGCAATGAAGGGTGCACCAGAACTGGAGTCTCATCTTTAGTTGCAGATTAGTCTCATACCCAGACGGTAGGTGTGGCACTCCACCCGAGCAAAAATAATCTCATTGGTCTAGTACAAGCAAAAAGGAGATATACTACCTTGCTATTCTGCTGTTATTGACAATAAACCAATCCATCTTACTATACTTTACTTACTATAGACTGAACCCATAACCAAATAATAAGTCTTCAAGTGTAAGTCACAAACAATTGCACCAATGCAATACAGGCCATTAAGTATTTACTAAGAATTTACTAAGTCAGGCACAAAATGTCAAAAAATTAACCAAGTGTCATTGACTTCATGCCCTTGCAACCCTTAGATATACATGCTCTATCCATAATATTAAGAACAATTTACTTTATATATATATATATATATATATATATATATATATATATATATATATATATATATATATATAGTGATGCTGATAGCTTTTTGATTTAGTGTGTCCTAGGACGCAATGTTTGCTTTGAAAGAGTCCCTGGGAAAATTAATGGGTCCCAACTAAAGTTTCTAAATGAACTGTAGAGTTTTTTTTATTTATGATCTGGCAAAACAATTAAAGTTGCCAACTCCTACCTCGTAACCTATCCTGTGTAATTCTTTTCATGAAATTATTGAAATGTATTTACAGTTAGCTTGAAATGATGAGAGAAGAAAAAAGAAAAACACTGGGATGCATGGATATGATTTTACTGCATCCTTTTAAATTTTTGTGCATTAGGGATGCAGGACTCATACCTATCAGCATATCTGTATGTATGTATATATATATATATATATATATATATATATATTTTAACAATGGAAAGGAGTAGCCTACTCGAGTTTCATCGATTGATTCTTCAGGGTTACATCAGTTAAATTAATCGAGTTTTCGATTAATCTTAGTTGATATAATACATGCCCGTTGGAATGGAATTTTTGCTCTACATTGTATTGAGCACTTTGTATTTGTTTTTTCTCAGTCTTAATCCCTGGATACTGTGCGCTTCCAACGATTGTACTCATACCCACCGGTCAGCTACTACTTATACATTAACAAAATATATATAATATATATATATATATATATATATATATATATATATATATATATTGGTTGAAGAGCCAGTCAAATATTTAGCAGGAGTATCATTTCAAATTTAGTAACTTTTCAAAAATATCTGTTTTTTTATGTGGTTTCATTCAGTCTAATTTCTTGTCTTTGATGTATTTTCATCCCATTTTGGCTGCTGTACTTGCTTTTCCTCAGGTGTCAGTTATATTTAGGAATATGAAACCATGTTCTGAGGGGGCATGCACATCCATACCTATACACAGTTTCCTATTCTTAAATACTACAGATACTCAAGAAAGGCTGAATAGTACAAATCAATGTTCATAGAATGTTATGATAAAAACAACAAAGATGAGGAAATCACTCCAAATTAACTAACATACATTCCCTCATTGCAGAAAAAATAATTTGAACAAAAATATCTAGAAAATGTAAGAAAAACTATATAAAAGATGATTATAATTTTAGTTAAAGTTTTGTTTTGGTTTCTTTGTTTTTTTTATGGCATATTAATCTTTGTGAGTTATTTAATGCCAAAGGCATCCCTGTAGAAGAACAGTAAGGGAAAGAAGGGGTTCATACATTTCCCAAGGGTATTGGTTCAAAAGTGAATGCAATAGCATGACTGGAGTTTGAACTCACTTACTATGATGTCACAGTCCAGCTCATTGGCCACTATGCCACAAGACTCTCTCCTACAGTAAAAGATGATGGGATTTTATATGTAGTGACATATCTAACTAGGATCAGATTGTAGTATCAGTGCACTATGCTTAAATTTTACTTCCTAGCACTTCTGTCTAGAATCACAGTATAGTATCTGTACCCAGAGAATGTTTTAAAACTGTCAGATAAAAAATAGGCAGATGAAAACAGTTATCATTTT
>CM042151.1:16141938-16154438 GCA_023376005.1 Doryteuthis pealeii | reverse complement strand
ACATAACACTTGTCTACCTGGATTTTAATAGCATGCCAAACCCTCAAAAACACTTTAATTTTTATAGTTCTTCTATAATGCTCCCTTTCAAAAAATCTATAAAACAATTTCTTCAAATAAGAAATTTTCTCCTGACGATGACCTAAGGTCGAAACTAGTTGAGAATAAACAACATACAAGAAATATTCCTGATTGTCTTATTACTTTTTGTTCATACTATATATATATATATATATATATATATATATATATATATATATCCTTATGAACAAGTCATGTTGACAGCATGGATTCCCATGACTCTTTTGCCAAGACTTTTTGTGTCCACTGGAGAACATCACTTATGAATTCCATCCTTATTTCTCCAGCAGTGTCAAGAAAGCAATTACACAGCCACTTACCTCCTATCATACAAACCATTCAAGTAAGATGAACAAGACATTCTTATATCTTTAAAGTAAAATATATAAATTTTTCTCTGTTGTGAACATTGACTCTGACTTGGAGTGGTAATACCTGTTATAAAATCTGTTTAAAAATTATTCATATTCAATAGGGGCGAGTGCAAAAGAAAAAATCATATACAACTACACAAAAAATGTAAATATGAACATATAATGGATGCAATTCCCTAAGCTCTAGGCATAAAATAACCTTAAAAGGGTTCACATGCCATTAAAATGAATCAATCAATCAATCTAACAAACAAATATTGATTTGTTCAAACTTGATTCTATGTCTTTTTTGTGGCTTTATTATAATGTTTGGGAAGTTTAACCCTCCAGTTTTTGTATACCTGCTATATATATATTAAATATCCTTCATGAGGAATTTCATAAGGAATTTCAAAATTCATAAACTCTCAAGGATGTGACAAGTACAGAAATAAAAATAATATCATCATCATCATCATCATCATCATCATCATGTCGTATTGACAGCACAGCTTCCCATGACTCCCTTACACTACCCATCCCTATTGGTCATCACTCATGGAAATTCCTCTTCACAATATCTAGTATCCTCACATAGCTGATGAATGTAAGTCCTTGCTGGTTGGCCCACTGGTGTGTCCATGTGTAGGTGTTCACAGAGAACATTACTTATGAGTTTGCCTTTGCTTCTCCAGTAGTTTCCAGCATGTCTTGTTAATCTTACTTGGATGGTTTGTGTGATAGGGGGTAAGTGGCCATACAGATGCTTTTTGTGGGGTTCCTGTTTCTAGTATTTGTTGTGTAAAGCATGCATCATCCTTGTGTGGTTCCCATCTAGCATTGTTTAGTCCAAGTGGTGCAGCCATACAGTGGCACTGATATGGCTACAGCTTGGAAGAATTTTCTATATGATCAATAATATAGCAGTCCATATCTTTCCTATGCATATATTGACATTGCTTTGTGTGGATGAGATATTACAATCATGGTATGTGAACTCATCTACAAATTTCAAAGTCTTACCATCCAGTGTCTCCATTTTATTTAAAACACATGAACACCTTTTATGTGAGTTCACATAAGTGGATTAAATTCAAGACTCTCAGAATGCTTCTGAATATGACATAACCTGAATAATTCTTTAGGGTAAAACAGTTGAAAATTTATAATAAACACACAAAAAAAAGATGAAATTGGTCTGAATGAATCAATGTATAATTATACATATTACCAATCTCTCTGTACACGTAGGATGTGACACAAGGTCAATTTCTTAAGCTGAATTTAACAGCTTTGAAGTTTTCCTTCTCCTAGACTGGTTGCTTAACCAAGGTAAAAGAGTCAAGTCTGCCTTACTATTTACTCATAGCTGGAGGGAGAATATTTGGATTGGTCAAATTCTTTCTAATGATTTTTGTGTCTATGATGATGTCATTTTAAAGAAAGGTTCTCTAAATGAGATAGTGATCTCAAATACTAATGATTGCATTACTATTAGCTTAATCCATATCATAATCTTACCCCTAACATGTGTGTATGTTGAGAGAGAGAGAGAGAGAGAGAGAGAGAGAGAGAGAGAGATGGAATGAGTGTATATTCTTGAACACTTGCCCTCCCCCGACATATGTATCTAGCTCAATATTTCATAAAAGTGTGCTCAAGAGTGCTGAATATTTCATTAAAAATATAGCTATTTCCACAATTATTAGGAAGCGTATTGTGTAATGGTTAAAGTCATGGGAAATGGACTCGTCGCCCTGAGTTCAAATCCTGGATGTGGTAATTGCATTTCACTTTGCGCTAATACCCTTGGGAAAGGTATGAATCCTACTCTCTCTCCAGCTATGGGTAAAATAGTAGGGCAGACTTTAACCCTGGCTAGGTAACCAGTCTAGGAGAAGGAAATTTCTGAATTTAAACCTGTTAAACTACGCCTAAGAAATTGACCTTGTGTCACATCCTGTTTGTGCGGAGGGGTTTGGTAAATATCTATCTATTTCCCCAATTATCATTGTGGGTCTTGAGAAACTTTTCTTTTTTTCAATATCTTCACAGAACAATCTCGGTCAAGTTGTGCAGAAAATAAACCTATTTGGTCACATTCCATGAGAGTATCTTGGTCAGCCTATAAAACTTTCAGCCAACCCTCATACATATAGATATAAAAAGTAACACCCATAAACACTCATAAGAATATCCTTGGTCTGGACCAATATATTTTTATCAGACACCTTTATAAAGCAATTTGGATTAAGTTGTACAGAAATATACACTGGCTCAGTGGACATGCAGATCAACATTAAAAAGAAGAATTGATGGTTACAAGTTCTGAAATTCCCAAGACATTAAACAGCTAAGGAGACATGAACCACAAAGCCTTGAAGATCAAATAATAAATGGTTCCATTCAATATTCCTAGAACTTTACAGAATTTAACAGGTGCCCAAAGATTAAAGTTTGGTTGAAAGCAGTTTTCTCATGTCTGTTGTCTTTGACATGAGAAAACCGCTTTGAGAGAATCAATGTATAATATACTATACATATTTACCAACCCCTCCATACAGGCAGGATATGACATAAGGTTAATTTCTTAAACAGAGTTTAATAGGTTTGAATTTAGAGTTTTCCTTCTCCTAGACTAGTTGCTAAATCAAGGTTAAAGAACCCAGCCTACCTAACTGTTTTACCAATAGGTAGGGAGAATATTGTGGATTAATTCCTTTATCAAGTGTATTAGCATTGTGTGAAATATAAACCCCCTCATCCAGGATTTGAACTTAGTTCATTTTCTATGATGGTTACTTTTACACAGTGAACACCAACATTTACTTGCCTAAGATTCAAATGAAGTTGGTACTATGATTTCTCTACCCTACAACTAGAATTTACTGTGCTAGTATAATATGTATTCATTTGAGTGTTGATATATCCAACCTATGATAATTATGGATTCCATAAACAACTGCTTTTAAATAATTAGAAAAAGATTTCAATAGTAAAAAGATCTGAAAGGAAATTCTATAAATGTTTTTTTATTTGTTGCTCTGCCACTATATATGCGGTGATGCTGATAGCTTTTTGACTTAGTGCATACTGGGATGCACACATTTGCTTTGAATGAGCCCCGGGAAAATTTATGGGTCCCAACTAAAGCTGTATATCTCCTATTTTGTAACCTATCCTGAGTAATTCATTTCTAAGAAACTATTGAAGTTATTTACAGTTAGCTTGAAATTGTGATGGAAGAAAAAAGAAAAACACTGGACACATGGATATGAGTTTACCTTTTAGATTTTTGTGCATCGGAGACACAGGTTGCATACCTATCAGCATCTGTATATGTAATAATATATGTTTTTTGATGCATTTGTAATTTGATAAATTCTGGGGATTTTGGTCAATTTATACTCAATAGCTTTTTGGTGGAAGAATAGTGAAAAGTTATTTCTGGAAGCCATGCGATGTGGTTTGGTTTAGTTTTGTTTAGTGGCATATCAACCCTTGAGGGTTATTTAATGCCAATTTTTTTTTGTATTTATGATTTGTTTAAGATAGTTTGTAGGTATGTAGTTTGTTTTTAAACAATTTGTTAGAGGGTGTGAGACAATCTTCATTGTTATTTGTACAATTGACATTGGCCCAGTGGATAAGTAGTTAGGTTAGACAGTTCTAAGTGACAGTTATCTCTGGATTCCGGGTTCAATCCTGAGTAGAGGCAGTAACATAGAAAAAAAATAAATAAATAAAAATTAACACAACTCATACCCCAGCTATGGTTTGCAGAATGAGAACAGGATACCCCCGTGGACTAAATAAGGGGTTAGGTTCAAAGTTCCATGATGGCTCCCTACTATGACAAGAAAGTTCCCGAGTTCGAAAAGAAGATTCCTGAGTCCAACAAGGTTCCCGAGTCCGACAAGAAATACCTGAAGAAGGCCGGAGGGCATATCGGCCGAAACGTTGTATGAATAACGCAGATAATACTAAACATCAAGCCTCATCTCAAACATTCAGAGAAATAGTTGGTAATTAATTTTGCTTTACAGGTGTATTTTTGGAGAATCCTTTTTTTAACCCATAGATGGAGCCTATAGGTACTAACACTCCAGGTCAGAGTGGACCTGAGAGTAATGGCAATGAAGCGTTATTCCACAATCCCCAGAGCTCCAGGATTGGATTTGGAACTTTATTGGCAGTTTAACATCATATCCAGAACACCATCGTCTTGCACATATATAATAAAAAGGCTTGGGGGTTTGTCATATAGATAATAAGGTTGGGACAATCATATAGGTGATAGGGCTTGATGTGATCAGCTGATTTCATGTCATGGACTGTACAGCCTCCAGGATTCCATCCTTAAGCATCACAGATCGCCACAATGGCTAACAAGTGGTGGTGATGGGGGTATCACCCCCTGCAATAGTGCAGATAATATATTGATGAGGTGACTTAGTTCCGTGACTATCACTTATGCCTCCAGCTAGTTGCTCTGTTAATGGTTCTGTACCCATGTTGTGTTTTCAAAGATCTTCAGAACTTGAAATCAACAATTTGTTAAAGCTTTTTCATTGGTCGGCCCAAGTTGGCAACTCAAAAGACAAGAAAATTCTCCGTACATAACAACAAATATTTATTGAAACACAATTGTCTAGCAGCACCATGACTAGCATAAGACTAGTAATTCAATTTTTTTATTGCTCATGTACCTTTATTTAATTTCTATGTTGAAGCAACCTGAGGGGCCCAAACCAAAAGTGCTCTAAATCCAGCTCTAATTTTTCTTAGTTAATTTTCTTGGGATGCAGCATTTGTTTTTACCACTGAATCAGATCATATGTTTTTCACTGCCTTACTATGGGATGGAACTCAAAACCACTAAGAAATAAGGTGCACTTAATCAATACTTTTATCTACTTCATTTTCCCATAGGATAATCATAGTGAAATTCGAAGGCTATAAACCATGTTTTTTTTTAATGAATTGACAGGTACCAAAAAAGGCCTGAGGCTACACTGTTTGAAACAGTGACTATAACAATCAAGATGAGGTCACTAGTGCAAACAGATCAATGCATAATAATGATAATTCTTCATCTCCGAATTTGCCGAAACATTTTTACTATTACAATTACGATGAGGGCATTAATCCAAATAGATCAGTAGATGATGATGATGATGATGATGAGGATGATTGTCTATCTTTGAAATAATTGAAACTATAACAACTAAGATGAGGACACTAGTACAAATAGATCAGAGGATAATAATGATAATCCCTAATTCCAGATATTCAGACAGGAAGGAAGGAAGAAGGAATGTGAGTATATATACTGAGGATTTAGTATGAAAAAAGATAGATAGATAGATAGGAAAAGACTCATATATATATAGAACAATAAATAGGAAGAGACTGATATATACATAGAATGGTTTATATATATATATATATATATATATATATATATATATATGGGAGGAGTGCCTGTGGTCTAGTGGCTAACATGCTGGACTGCAATATGAACCCCTTCATCCCCCACCTATGGGTTATATAGTATCCTTATTGTTTTTAGATTGATATGCCTTTAAATAAAGAAACCAAACCAAACTTATATATATATATACATATATGTGAAGAGATGGAAGTGAATCCGACGGTATGTAGTATAGTAAGAAATTTGAAAAAACACAGGTTTAAATAAAATGAGTGGTAAGTTTATTAGCCGACTGCAGTGTTTCGATCTGTTAAGTAGATCTTCTTCAGGGCATTTGTTGATATAAGGAAAAGTAAAAAAAATGTTATCACAGAATAACAAGAAAAACTGCAATAGTCCTTGTTTATCAATCTGTTCAAAATTTGAAGTTTGAAGAAGGAATGCTGGAAAGGTAGACGGTTTGAAATATTATGTCAAATATTCTTCTTTTATGGTGTGAATGTGTGTATATATATATATATATATATATGTGTGTATATATATATATATATATTAGGGACACAATTTCAAATCCTGTACGAGACTGTTGGCATTTTACACAGCCCTAATACCCATGCATCCAACTATTTTCCTTCCAGCTATGGCTAAATAGTAGGACAAACTAAGCTCTTTAACATTGGTTAGACAACCAGTCTAGGAGAAGGAAAACTTTGAATTCAAACCTGTTAAACACTTAAAAATTGACCATGTGTCACATCCTCCCCATGAGGAGGAGTTGGGAAATATATATATATATATATATATATATATATATAATATTGTATTATTTATGGAGAATGAAACTCACAACACACACACACACACACACACATACATATATATATATATATAATTGTATCACCAAAACAACTGCTTCTTCCTATATCAAACAAGCCTCTGGAGATATGTTTTTTTTAAATTTTTTTTACTATATGTTTATTAAGAAAGTACCAATCCCATGCATAATTTATTTGATAAATATCTTGCTCTGGATGGATAAAAAGGTCAGGTGTTAACTAAATATCAAATATAGTTTAAAAAAGCTAATAATTCCAAAACTGAATATAGGTTGTCAATGATTTTGATTTTGCTGAAAAAGGAATATGTGGACTTATACTAAGTTAAAACTTAGAAAATTTAAGGTGTAAGTATAGCATTTCTCTCTCTCTCTCTCTCTCTATATATATATATATATATATATATATACATACATGATTATTTACCCAAGACCAAGTATAATTATCAAGGATGTGTGTATAGACTTCAAAATATTTTAAAAGAATTGAAATAAAATAAAAATTCGCTCCTCCAATAGATTATTGGTGTAAGTTGACTAAATTGAATCACTGTTACTGTGAACTTATACTAAGTTAAAACTTAGAAAATTTAAGCTGTCTCCCCCTACCCCTCCTATTCCCCGAACAGCTTGGATTGGTATCTAAGAGCGTATCAAGCCCACCTGATTTTCTTTTTCGGTGTGATGGACCCATTGTTCTTGTCAGATCATCCATCTAGGTGAAAGAAACCTGAAGTAAAACCTGCGTTCACCAAATGCTTTCAGTTATCTTGCCTCGGTTTGTCACTAATATTAGACTTTGGGGAAGGAGAGCATGTTGTACATGTTGCACAAGCGCACAACATGTCAATTCAATGTGCATATATTTTTACAAGTCTCACAAGAGGAATGGTGATGTGTGCAGGCTTGGAAGGCACATACCCATGAATCTACATGTGGCATGGCTCATGGCCCATCTAATATCGCTGCATTGTTGAACAGCAACGTGTTTCAGTGAGGTTGTCAGTGACTGAGTAGCCCTTGGAGTAGCAATCTGGCTAGGATCTAGAAAAGGTGACCTAACAAATGTCGGTTCACCAATCAAGCTGGTTAGCAACCTGCGGCTGACAGCTGTTCATAGCAGCAAAGGTAAAACAAGACACTACAACAAAAAAAAAACAGGTTAACAATAGCCACCTGGAATATTTGGACACTTCTTGATTGTAAGGGGTCAGAAAACTCCAAGCAATGAACTGGTATTGTGGCGAAGGAACTGTTTCAATACAGGGTAAACATTGCTGTTCTTGTTTCGGTGATGATGGGGCCTGGGTATACTTTCTTTTGGAAGTGCAGGCCGGTGGATGAGAGGTGGGTGGGCGGAGTGTGGCTTTGCAATTCGCACTGAGCTGGTCAATCATATTGAGCAGCCACATGGTCAATGACAGGATCATGCACTTTCAGGCCGTTGCTTTATGACTGTCATTTCTGTCTATGTTCCCAGATTGGTAGCGATGAAGAGGTAATTTTGACTGACCAGGGTCTCAGGTGAGTCATAACCTCCATTCCAAAAGCTGATAAAATCCTGCTTCTTAGCAATTTTAATGCCAGAGTGGGACAAGATCATGGAACCTGGATGGCTCTAGTGAAGTATGGACTGGGAGGAATGAATAGAAATGGACTTCACCTGTTCCAGCTCTGTATTAAACTTCAACTTGTCATCTACAACATTCTCACACCAGAAGCCGGCTTTTAAGGCAATTTGGATTCATCCGCAATCTGGGCATGGGCACATACTTATGTTATTACCCACAAAAGAGACCTTCAGGATATGTGCACTGTGTGGGTCATGCAGGGTGCAGAGTGTGGATCACATTGTGCATGGTATGGTCTCACACTCAAAATACATTGATGTTTCTAAACTTCAGGACTCACATGTATGAAAGGATCTGCATGAGGCATTCGAAGATGAGCAGTTAGACGACACATAGGAACAATTCAGGAGTAAGACATGAGACAAGTGTCAAGATTCTTGGCCTAAAGAAGCAGAAACATCACAACTGGTTTGATGAGAATGATCAACAGATCAACAAACTTCTGGAAGAGAATCTCTACCAAAAATTTCTTGGTGCATCTGCTAAAGACTGTGAATCCTCCTGACAGGCTTTCAGAAGTGCAAGATTGTCACTCCAACATAATTTACACAGAATAAAAAATCAGTGGTGTTAAACATCTCAGAGAGGATCCAGAAGGAAGGACACTAAAATGCTGTACCACTTAATCAGACAGGTTTTCAACCCACAACCATCATCAATGGTACCCCTCAATTTGAAGAATGGGTCTCTACTCTATAAGAGTCCCGAGAATATCATGGAAAGATGGATGGAGCACTTCATGGTGCTCTTTTACAATCCCTAAATTTTTGATGACAATGTCATCAGCATCCTACCTCAAAGGGATATGATCCATGAGATGATGGATGATCCCACCATCGGTGATATCTACAAAATAATTAAGGAAATAAATAACAGAAAGGTACCTGATCTTGATGACATTCCTGTTGAAGTTCTCTGCTACGGTGTTGACAGGATTGCTGCTAAGGTCCCCTGTTTTATTTCTGATGTATGACTGGGTGCTCCTGTCCCTCAGGATTGGATTGATACGATCTTGATCTCACTATAAAAGGGCAAAGGACTATGATTGACTTTCAGCAATTATCAAGGCACAAGCCTCCTCAAAGCAGTAGGTAAGTTCTGCTTAAGCTCACTGGGTGGGTTTGTCCTTCAGTCATCCCAGTGCCAAAATGGCTTCAGATCCAGTCGTGGAATGATGGACATGATCTTTTCTGCTCAGCAACTTCAGGAGAAATACATTGAACAGCATGTAACACTCTACCAGGTCTTTGTGAATAGACCCACACTATGGATTATTCTCAGGAAACTTGGATGCCCACTGGGATTCATCCACATGTTTGAAAAACTCCATGAGGATATGAAAGTATGCTTCCACTTCATCAGGTGACTCTTGTAGCCAATATCCATCAACAATGGTGTTAAGCAGGGTGACATCCCTGCATCTACTTTGTGGTGACTCTATCTTTGCCTTCGAGAACCATGACACTGGTGTCTTTATACAATTCCTAAACATTGGCAGGGTCTTCAATCTTTCTTGTTTTAATGCTAAAACCTTCCAGACTCTCATCCGAGAACTTCTCTATGCTGATATGAATTTGTTGCCCACACTAAGGAGGACATCCAGGAGATAATGGATATCTTCTCTGAAGCATGCACTGCCTTTGGACTTACCATAAGCCTGGAGAAAACTAAAGTGATGCTCACTCCACCAACCGATCATCAGTATGTGGAACCCAACATCTACATCAAGATTGAAGGTGGTTGACTCATTTGTTTATCTTGGCAGTTCACTCTCCAGATGTGGATCCCTTGACTCTGAAATATGTTTAAGGATCAAAAGGGCTAGCAGGGCCAACGGTGGACTCGAGAAAGGTGTATGGTTAGACAGAAATATTACCATCAGGATGAAGCTCAGTGTGTACGAATATATCCTTGACACATCAAAGCCTTGGAGATATTTCAACAGACATGTCTCAGGAAGATTTTAAATGTTGGGTGTCAATCCTTTATGCCAGACACTGATGTCCTGCAATAAGCCAATGCACATCATATGAAACCAGATGCGCTGGGCTGCACATTGCGCTAGAATAGAAGGTGGCAGACTTCGGAATCAACTATTCTATGGAGAACTTCAGTGTGGAAACACAAGCCCAAGAAACATTTAAGGGATGTCATCAAAAACAGCCTTAAAAGTTGATATTCATGTTGAGGACTGGGAGAGGATGGCAACGAATCATGTGGTTGGGAGGAGACTTGTTCATGGTGGCTGTAAGGGGTTTGAGGCAAGGTAGTTCAAGTACTCCATCCTGAAGAGGGCTTTATGGACGTGAGACATGTCTCACATTATGGACACATTCCCTACATTTAAGCCTGACCATATATGTAATGTGTGTGACTGGCTTGCCTGTCAAGGGCTGGGCTTCTCAGTCATGTACAGTCCCATACAAGTGGAAGCCAGGGGTCTCATGTGTCATTTGTGTGATAGGGTGCATAAAAGCAAAGCTTGTAGAAATGGCCTTCTTTTGTAAATAAGTGGCAATTACTCTCTCTCTCTCTCTCTCTCTCTCTCTCTCTCTCTATATATATATATATATATATATATATATATATATATATATTATTCTCATACATTAGGAGGCATGTTTAGTGCAACAGCTATCATCATAAGAAATGGAATTGGCGACCCAATTTTAAGTCCTGGACAAGGTTGATTTTATTTCATTTCATGCAAATATCCTTAAGAAAGGCATGAATCTTTGTTTTCCTCAGAGCAGAGTGGGTTCTTTAGCCTTGGTTAGGCAATGATTCTGTGGTTGAGGAGTTGAATAAATACATAAATATATATATTTGTCTAGGCATATGGTATGATAGTTATTGATGTAGGAAGTGGAATTGGTAACCCAGGTTCAAATCTTGGATGAAGATATTTGGAAAGGCATGAATCCATCTCTCCTCTCTTCAATTATGGGTAAATAAAAGGGCAGACAGTCTTGGTTTGGTAATTAGTCTAAGAGAAGGAAGACTCTGAATTCAAAATCAGCAGTAATTTGCTGAAAAATTGACCTTGATAGAGAGGTTGGGTAAATACATAGATATGTGTCTATCATATAGCTACTAGTTGGAGGTGCTTGTTTTGTAATGGTTATCATCATAGTAAATGGACACGGCGACCCAAGTTAAGATTCTGGACAAGACTGGTTTCATTTCACATAGTGCTAATACTCTTGGGAAAGGTATGCACCCAAATATTATTCTCCCTGCAGTTATGGTAAATTGTAAGGCAGATGGGCCTCTTTAACCTTGGTATGGCGACTGGTCTAGGAGAAGGAAAACTTGGAATTCAAACCTGTTAAACTCTACTTAAAAATTGACTTTGTCTTACATCCTGTTCGTGTAGAGGGGTTAGGTAAATACACCTTGTTATATATCATCTCATATAATAATTTACTCAAAATATATAATAATATATTCAGTACTTAGGGTATTTCTTATAAAAATAATTATGCAAACAATTATAGCAGTATGTATATTATAATAATGTGTAAGAGTAAAATATTTAAAATACCACCATCATGATATCCATAATAGTAATGATATATCTATTGCAATCACTTTAATAATATATAACATCTATTTATCACATATTTGATAAATCCGTTTTGGTTGAATGGAATTCTTTTTATCACACTACTCAACCCCTCCCCACAAACAAAACCTTGCACCAGACATACTGCCTGAAAGAGCCAGCACTCTTTCTGGAGTGGTTAATGAATTCTAAACTGGGTTACCTTTCCTTTGTGAACTCTAGATTTCGAGGATCAGGAAATTCAACCACTGACAAAATCAGAAGGAGACATAAGACAAGGGGGTGGGGGTGGGTTGATAGGGAAATGCAGAATGGGGAGTTAGCATGGAAGCAAAAATGAATGGAATGTATATGAGGGTGGGGGGAAGGTTGTTGTTTTGAAGAATTCCCTTGCATGCTATGTGTGATGGTGGGGATTTCAATGCCCCTTCCTTTTTATACTCTCTATCTCTCTGTTGCATGTTCTACATGATATTTCCCTACTGGAACTCTCCCTTCTTCTTTGCTGGGTTTCATCTGTCTGTTGCTCTCTCTCTCTCTCTCTCTCTCTCTCTCTCTCTCTCTCTCTCTCTCTCTCACAATTTCTTTTTCTTTCTCATTT
>CM042151.1:16121938-16136938 GCA_023376005.1 Doryteuthis pealeii | reverse complement strand
TACCGACCCATCACGTTCTCCCCAAGAATTTCAATCCTGTGTAATTACAACAGATGCCTGATTGTTGTGCATGTGAATGGGAATCGAGCCTGCGACTGCAAGAATTCGCTGTAAGAAGTTCAGCTAGCACTTCACTCCTCCTCCCTTCCCTCACAATAAAACTCCATTCCTCAAATACAGGCCAGCCAACCAACCAACCAGTCAGTCAGCCAGCCAACCAGTCAGTCAGTTAAGTCTGCTCACTCACTCATTTCTTATGGAAATATCCAATCAACTAGTTGACCGGCTTGACCGGTTGATTGGCCTGCATTTTCCTCAAATCAACTATCAAAAAGAAGAAAAAAACAAAAAAGACAATAAGTATTCTGAGACATGAGGGATAGGCTTCTCTCTTCATCAGTAAGTTCCATGATTGATTTCATCAGGAATGTATGGCTCACTTGAATCCAGGTCAACTGGTTATTTAGAGCAACAAATCCTGCAAACTATAAAGGCCTAAAGCTCTGGTTCTACCACAAAATTTATTACTGTTTTTCATACTATATAATCCCACCCACTCTTATTTACATTTAATATTACAATACTATGGAGCTAATCCAGGTACAAATATTGGTATACTATGGCATCAGTGTATATATATATATATATGTATATATACATATATATATATATATACATATATATATATATATACATACATATATATATATATATATATATATATATATATATATATATACATACATATATATATATATATATATATATATATATATATATATAATGTTGCTTATAAGATACAGGAGAATTTTTTAAAGCCATTTATTAAAAAAATATCATATTTGCCATCAAATATGGTGGATTTAATTATATATTCTTATTGAAGCTATATACATGTGTGTGTATGTATGTCTATGTGTGTGTGAGTGTGTGTGTGTGTGTGTGTGTGTTTTGCATATGGAGTGATTATTTTTTTAATACAAATTTAATAAATGATGTAGAGATATTTTTGAGCCATTCATTAAAAAATGCCATCAAGTATGGTGGATGTGTGTGTGGATGTGTGTGTGTGTGTGTGTGTATGTGTGTGTGTGTGTGTGTGTGTACATACACGTACATGTACATGTATATGTGCTTGTATATGGAGTGATCATCTTTATATTATTACAAATTTTATAAATTATTATTTATCATTCTTATTGGCTCAAAACTGAACATATGTCAATAAATAGTGTATACAAAAACTGCCTTTAATTTACGGATCAGGGTTTTTTGCCTTTTTATTTATCTATTTTCCATATCTGAGACCCTTAATTATATATGCCAGTATTTTTGTAAAAAATCAATTCATCTATATATATATATATATATATATATATATATATATATAATCAGGGTGGAATCTGTTTATTAGTGCACTAATTTGCTGCACTAATTAACAGATTCCAGCCTGATATCAAGAAATTGTCCTGAAAACTTGAAAGGATAAAAAAAACTTGTCAGTTTTATATATATATATATATATATATATATATATATATATATATATATATATATATAGATTTATTAAACAATGCATAAAACTTTTAATTTACTCTTATGATTACATATGTTGTTAGAGGGGAGATAGAGTAGTCACAGTTTATTTAAGTGCACTTAAACCCAGTCTACATAGGCAAATTTGTATCATAGCCACCCTCACACTTCACTGTTGCTTCATCACTTTATTCCTTTTACTTGGGAGAGACTCTGTGGCATAGTGGTTAACATGCTGGACTGCAATATTATAGTAAGCAAGTTTGAACTCCAGTCAAAGTATTACATTCACTTTCAGACTAATACTCTTGGGAAAGGTATGAACTCCCTCATTCCCCCAGCTATGGGATAAATAGTACCACTACTGTTCTTCTACAAGGATGTATTTGGCATTAAATAACCCATGAAGGTTTATATGTTAATAAACAAAGAAACCAAACCATCATTTTACTCGCAATAAAATTATTTTAAGCAATAGAAAAAACATTAATGATTAAATTATAAATTTTACAATTTCTACTTAAAATTTGTTTCAGTAGGATTCATTTCTCAATGTGAATGTTATACTTTGAAAAAAGGGTGTCCATCATGGTGTAATGATTAGTAAGCTAGTCTCGCACATCCATTACTACTGAATAGCAAGTTTTTATCCTCGCTGGATGTCCCACACTTGCAACCTTTCAAAAATACTGACTATATATACTAATATATAATTAGGGATCTCAGGTATTGAAAATAGATAAATAAAAAAGCGAAATCCCTGATCCGTAAATTATGGGCAGTCCTTGCATTCGCTATTCATTGACCAATGTTCAGTTTTAAGCAAATAAGAAGGGTAAATAATAATTTATAAAAATTAAATAAATGATCACTCCATATACAAGCACATATACACACACATCCTACCTGTGGGAAATTAGTTCAATAAATACAAGTGTCCCATCTTGGTGCAATTGTTAGCAAGCTAGTCCCACAGGTCCATTACTACTGAATAGCAAGTTTGATTCTCACTGGATGCCCCATACTTGCGACCTTGTGTCACAGCCTACCCATGGTGGATGGGTTGGGTAAATACCTACTTTGAAAATCAGGAATAAAGATATTGTCTATAGTCAGGAATTAATGTGAGCATTACTGATGGAATTATAAAAGGAATGTTCAAAAAAGTATCCAGACTTTATTTACCAAGTCAGAAATGAATGATTATTGAACCATTAATTTTCTTGAAAATATATTTGATATGGTGTGAAGCTGCATCATTGTATTTCTTTTAATGTCCTTCCCCCTCCCCTCTCGATGAATGTTCGGTTTAGGAACCAACAAAAAAAAAAGTTGCACTGAGCTATATGTCTGGTTGATATGGAGGATGCTACATTTGTACAATCCTGTGTCTTGCTTCAAAACTGCTGTTCAAATGTATTGAGACGGGCTTCATAATATTTCTTTATGGAATTGGCACTGACTCTTCTAGATGTCTAGACAATAGTCTAGACGTCTAGATATCACCATTTTATCATATTGATTGTTCAGCTGTGTGCAAATCTTTGTTTAAATTTTAACATTCAAAAATTAAAATCTTTAGTCTCAATACATATTCATCACACCTTGTGTGTATAATATATATGCATTTTCCCATAGAATGCATAGAAAATTGATAATAAAGGGGTCATCAGTGACCAGGTAGTAATAGAAAGATTACTAACATAATTGTAGATATTATGTAAATGCACTGTTAATGATTTTGCCATCAAAATGCAGTCTAAGTGAATGTATCATCATAATCATCATCATTAAGTTAGTCCATTCATATCAATGATGATGTCCCCAATTTTACTGAGAAAATGGGGGAAATGCATGAAAGATAAGATTAAATAGCTGGAAAGGTTTCCATTATCTTGACTTGCACAATTAAATTCTAGTTTGAGATGACCAACAGCTGTACAAGTTGCAGCATCATGTTAGATTGCTCCAGTCAATAGTTTGAAGTCTGTCTTTGCATAGATGCATATAGTTAGAATCATTGGCTTCCCAGTTTATGTATTTACCCAACACCTTCACATGAGCAGGACGCGACATAAGCTCAATTTTAAAGTGGAGTTTAACAGTTTAGAATTCCAAGTTTTCTTTCTCCTAGACCTGTTGCCATACCAAGGTTAAAGAGCCCAGTCTGTCCTACTATTTATCCATAGAGAGAGATTAATTGGATGAATACCTTTCCCTAGGGTATTAGAATTATGGGAAATGCAAACAGCCTTGTCCAAGATTTAAACTCAGGTCGTCATCCATTTTCTATGATGAAAACCATTACATCATGAGGACCTCCACTTTATAATAAGAAGTGTCTTTGACCTCTACTGGTTACTCTATCAAAGCTTGAGAGCCCAGTCTTTCTGACTATCTTGTCCATAATCAAAGGAAGAAGTGGATTCAAGCCTTTAACAAAGACATTAATATGAAGTGAATGCAAAAGTGTGATTTAAAATTAGAACTCTAATTCCATTTTTTTGTGCTATCTGTAACTTTAGATTTTATAACAGAAAGACATTGAAAATTAGAAATTAACACTACTAGTCCAGATTAAAAGCATGGTAAGAATAACCTGAAGCTGTATTTACCTAACCCGTCCAAATGAACAGGATGCGACACAAGGTCAATTTTTAAGGGAAGTTTAACGGTTTGAATTCAGTTTTCCATCTCCTAAACTGGTTGCCTAAACAAGGTTAAAGAGCACATCTGCTCAACTATTTTACCCATAGCTGGAGGGAGAATAGTTAGATTTATATCTTTTCCCAAGCGCTATGTGAAATGCAAACAATCTTGTCTAGGATTTGAACTCTTTTCGACGTATCCATTTACCACAATGATGACAATTACATCATGAACACCTCTTTTGAAGCTGAAGTGTTTTAGACCTTATTTTTCCAATGCAAGTATCAGTATGAGAAAATTTTTTGTAAACAGTCTTTTAACCTGGACTATAGTGTTTTTAATAGAATAATAGAGAGAGAAATCTATCAGGCTCAGTAGCCACATTAATACAAATTAAACTTGACAAAAAACAAATTCTTATAACAAACAAGAGAAAATTACTCAGAAAAGTGAATTGCATTAAAAGATATTTAAAAAGAAAAATGTTTCTATGAAATCCTAAGTTCTGAATATATTGTTGAGGCATACTTACATTAATATTGTATGATTGAGACTTCCAGATTTGGCGTAATCAAATATAGGTGAGTAAGTACAATTTGCACAGAGTATTTTGTAATTTCCTGTGAATATACTATGGAGGATCAAGAACAATCCCAATTCATTACTTCTTTAAATATCTGCTTATTCCTGGCTATATATATATATATATATATATATATATATATATATATATATATATATATATGAAGAGTGTGTTCTATGTATATTTCTAATACAAATTATATAAAAATTGTATGGCCTATATATTCAATTAATGTAAATAATAAAAAAAGTGTAGAAAAAAATCAATGTAAAATTTCAATTAAAGGCCATTTGGAATGAACCACGAGAAAAAAAAATTGCTGCTATATTCCAGAAATCCTCTTCTCTTCTCCTGGCTTTTAAAAATAAAAATGAAATTGTTGCAATGAAATAGGATTCCCAAAATATAGCAGCAAAAACATTTACTTATTTTTTTCTCATACATCATTCCAAATGGCCTTAAATTTTTTCTTTTAGTTATTCATATTAGTTAAATATATATAGGTCATACAATTTTCTTCTAATATATATATATATATATATATATTTTGTCTCTTTGTCTAATTGTTGGCAGAATACTATATTTTATGCTGTATCTTCTGATGTGTGCTTAATTAAAGGGTATACAGTATGCTATAATATCCAGAGCATTATCTTATATCTTCTGGGATCTAATCAATTAAAATTTAGGCAGAATACTATAATATTAAGAGGATTATTCTAAATTATATCTCCTAATGTCTAATCTATTAAGTGGTAGACTAAATACTATAATATCTAGAGCATGAATCCATATAATGAACAGTATAAATTTTTCAGTTTGTTTCTTTGTTCATCTGTTCATATCTTCTGTTTGGATTAGAGTGTAGTTAGAAATAACAAGGTTGATAGAAAAAAACAAAAATGTTTAAATTGATAAATGTCTTAAGTGTAATTCACTTAAAAAGGTAAAAAGATATATTTCTCTTAAGAACTTCATGAATTTTTTCCTGGTATAATATTAACTTCACGAGAAAAATATAACTGGTAAATCTGATTAAAGAGCTCAGTCTGCTCTACCATTTACCAATAGCTGAAGGGAGAATAGTAGGATGTATACCTTTTCCAAGGGGATTAGCACTATATTAAATGCAAACAGTCTTGTCTAGGTGTTGAAGTTGGTTCATTGTATCCATTTCCTACAATAATAACCATTACACCACAAACACCTCCTATATACAACTATTCTCTCCCCGGCTGTAGGTAAATAGTAAGTCTGACTAAGCTCTTTAACCAGTCTAGGAAAAAGAAAACTCTGAATTCAAACCTGTTAAACTCTGCTTAAAAATTGATGTGTTACAGCCTTCTCATGCGAAGGGTTTGGGTATGTATATATATGAGAGAGAGAGAGAGAGAGAGAGAGAGAGAGAGAGAGTTTTTCTTCTCCTAGACTGATTACCTAACCAAGACCGCAGTTCTCCTTTCTATTTACCTATAGCTATTTGGATGCATACCTTTTCCATGTGAAATACAAACAGCCTCGTCCAGGATTTGAACTCCGATCACAAAGTCCATTTCCCACAATGATAACCATTACACCACACGCATCCATAAATGAATTAATTCATCTTTTATAGAAAGAATTATTCTTTGTAATTGTTCAATATATATTTTTATTTGGCATGATGATTGTAAAATGGATTTTTGATATTTGCCTGTTTCACCATGATGCATACTCATTCTTAAGTTCTTCTAACATCAGCTGCTATCAGGTTATTGCTTCTCTTTCATCAGGTGTCTGGCTTCTTTGTATTAGCCAGTTGTCTGTTTTAAGATGGTTTGTTTCTCTGTTGGCCTCATATCTGGTCCGTCTTTGCAGATTGTTATTTGCATGGAATAAACACTGAGACATATTTTCATGTACACATTTTTATTCAATTCCCCCAATTCATAAACACTCTTTATACCACATGCACATGGGGAAGCACCACAGATTCTAATTCTACTTTCTCACACTCCTCTGATCACATGATTCTCTAGGCCAATGAGAGTTCTATTCCAGTTGACTCCATGTTCAAGGCTGTCGCTAATCAAACTTTATGAGAATTGCTGTCAAGTTACGCTGAAAGATCACTGAGGTTAAGCAGTGATGAGCCTGTTCAATACTTAGTTGAGTGACCCCTCAAACAACAACAGGTAGAGTAAGCAAGTTATATAAAAATTACTTAAATTAAAAAAGTTGGATTCATTGACCCAAGTTCAAATCCTAGACGAGGATGTTTGCATTTCATATAGCTTAGCTAGGTAACTTGTCTAGGAGAAGGAAAACTCGGAATTCAAACCTGGTAAACTCTGCTAAAGAACCTGACCTTGTGTTCATATCCTCCTTGTGCTAGTTGATAAATATATATACCAAATTACTTGATTCAAGATACATGCACTTAAAATAGTGTTTAATATATTGGATGCTTTATTTTTTTTTCATAGAAAAAATGTTATGATGAACATCAGGTAAAATATTGATTCTTTGACTCAATAATTGAAAAATTCAAAATTTGGTTTCTGACTTTTCAAGGTTAATTTCAGTTCATTTGAATAATAAATAAATAAATACAAAAGAAGACTGTCAAAAAAATTTAACAAAAATTAAATTTTCTAAGCTACTTTTTTCTTTGATGAAAATGAAATATTCAATTCATAAGAAATAACTATACTGTCATAACTTGAGTTTAATTCATTTCACATGTAACTCAATTTCCTTGTGTATCAAATCAAATATTCCCCATTGAAATGAACTGAAATACCATTAATCCAGCCCCCCTCCCCCCAAAACAAAAACTTTAGTTCTTTTGTTACTTTTCTTTAAATAAATGTGGTATAAAAAATGATAAAATAGAATGTAATGAATTATGTTGTATTATGTTTTAATTGTTTTGTTTTTTCTATAAAAAATATTTTTCATTGGCGTAATAAATTTGGAAACTTATCTTTATAATAATATCTTTATTTAGCTTATTTACTATGTGTGGAAAGTGAGGGGTAAAAATTTTTTAACCACTCTCGGACCAAAAGAGGGTGTGAATTTTATTGAATTTTGGTCTTTGCTGGTCTCTGTTAAGTTATTTAAATGAAAGGAGTGACACTTGGATTGATGTTGATGATAAGATACCATGTTTTATTCTGAGAGTCTGGCAATGCCCTTAGACGTAGGGCAATTACTCTTGAGTGTATCTTAAAGGGTTAATATTATTACATTCTCCTCCAATTTTCCTTTATAAAAGGATATGCACTTGGCTGTTGTACAAACATGCATAAGAAAAGACAGATGAACATACAGAATTTTTATTTTATATATGGGGCCGGTTAGCTCAGTCGGTAGAGTGTTCGGTTAGAAACCACAAGGTTCCTAGTTCGATACCGGTCCCCGCCAACTCAGCGTATGAGTAGCACAGGGATCTGTGCGGAAAAGTAAGGAGCTGATGGTAGGTGTGGCGCTCCACCTCAGATGCTAAAACAATCTCCTTGGTCTAGCGCTATTGAAAAGGGGATAGACTCTCTCGCTGACTGGCTGATACTAACTTTAGGCCGCCCCGTCGACTTTACTTACTTACTTATATATGAAAAGAAAATATTTTAAAAATATAACAAACACAGGATGTTACGATCAGGAAACAATTTTTAGTGTCAATACTTAAGTATTTCGGTATTTTATACCATCTTCAGGACACTGTTAGGTGAGGAACAAAATGAAAGATGTTAAGTGTATAGTGGTTGTGTGAATCTGATGCTGTTAACCGTTAATTTTCATATGCGGGTTTGTTTACGAAAAGCAAATGACGTGATCAATGCATGTGCAAAAATGGAAGGCGAAGAACATATAATGGTGTGTGCTTTAATGTGAATAAGCGGAGAACGAAAAGTTGATAAAGATATGTCGTATATCATATGGAATATTAATGTTAGAAAAATAAGAACATTATGAAAATTAACGGTTAACAGCATCAGATTCACACAAAAAATTGACACTAAAAATTGTTTCCTGATCGTAACATCCTGTGTTTGTTATATTTTTAAAATATTTTCTTTTCATATTGTCGGATTAATTTCCTCATGGTATTTACTTATATATATATATATATATATATATATATATATATAAAGAAACATGAATCAATTCATTGTATAATTAGTAATGTATTATTAATGTTTAAATATACAAGGTTTGCTTTATTTTTCTGAATATTAGCAATACAAGCATTCCAGAGACAAGGTCATTAATTATAAGCTTACAAATATGAGAAAATAATTACTGTAGTCATCTAAAGAGATAATGGTATAGTTTCAAAAATAATGTAATCTCAGATGTAAATTTTAATGAAAGAAGTGTTTTACCAAATCAAGGTGCTTTCCAAGGGTTTTGAGAAATTGAAAAGTGCATACAAACCAAATGAACAATGGATTTTGTTACTACCCTGTGTACAAACAGTAGGTAAGGGACTACTTTGAATGAGATGGTTGAGAGTAGATGTTAAAATTAGTAAACTTGTTTTTTCATGGTCAAAGTCCACAAACTTATAGCCAGCACTTTGTATACGCACACTTGCACATGTAGGGATTAATTCTTTACTTGCCATGGTTCTCCTATTTGAAGCTGTCTGCTGGTAGGCACAATGTTGTGTAGCAAGAAGTGGTATAAAGAGGGGTATTTGATTTTGGTGCTTCCACTTTTATACTACTGCTTGCTATGCCACCTTGCACCTATTGGCAGACAGAGGAGATAATCAACTCTCATGTCCCCTAAAGTCAAATAAGAGAACCATAGCAAGTAAAGAATGTAATCCCTACACACATTTATATGGTGCAACTTAACATTTTGTGGAAATCAACAGTATGCACAAACTGAAGGTATTATGGAGGTTTGATGATAGATTTTTTGTGTCAAGACTGTAGCTACATGCCGATCGTGGAAAGAAAAGCTTGACGCCTCATACTGATGTTATCAAGTTTATTTAATAAACACCATGAAAACTGTACAAAGGAAGAAATAGATAACATTCAATAAAATATAATAAAAATACATTTCAATAGAAATGGAAACATAAGAAAGTGTTATTTTTGTGTGTTATATATAAAAGTTCTTAATAAGGGAGCAGTGTATTTACTGTATTGTTTCTCTGACTAGCAGTAGTAAAAACAGGAGGAATGGTATATGGACTCTTTGATTACTTTACCCATTTCTTCTTTGAGTCTTATAGTCTGCAGTAAATTTAAAGAGTCTGATAAAAATGGGACTTAGAAAAATTAAATAAATTATTCTAAGCCTAGATACTGTGGTGGTAGTTAAATTGGTAAACAAAATACCCATATCAAAATGAAGTATAGCTAACAGGTCAATTTAGTGACTATTACAAGAGGACTTTTAAAAATATGGTTGAAATTAAGTGTTAAGTGGCTTTTGGATAGCAATTCAAATTTAAGTCAAATTTTGATGCACACCTGAAATAAAGTTATAATTTATTGGAAATATTTATTGTGTATATTTTTTTAAAACAAATTCTCACCTATTTTTTATATCTTTTTTTTATAGATGCAGCGGTGATTTCACCCATCATCTGGGGTCTGGATGGATTGTACAATTGCTTACAGTAACAGACCTGAATGCGGACATGTTGGTACCTGTGTGTGTGCTACTATCTGTCCTGAACAGGTGTCTGTGTGTAGACCTCACCTACTACGTGCGAGAAGGTAAGAGCCCAGGTACCTATGTGGGTGACATTGCTGCTGATACAAACTTGATGGATAGTGTCCTGCCCCAAGACCGCAGCCGGATCAGGTTCACCCAACTGCAGCCAAAAAAGGCTGGCAGTACTCAGTTGTTCCGTGTTTCTGAAAGGACAGGCAAGCTTTACACAGGCCAGACGGTGGATGCTGAGTCAATGTGTAAGTGGAACAAGCAATGTTTTATAATGCTGGACGTTGCAGTACGGAAAGGGACAACCTCACTCAAGATTTTGGAAATCAAGGTCATCGTGCAAGACAACAATGATCATCCACCAGAATTTCCGGATAAGAGTGTAAATATAGAGTTCTCGGAAAATGACCGGAAAGGTACAAAGAAAATAATTCCCAATGCAATTGATCGCGATGTTGGAGTCGAGAATTCTCAAATTACCTATCAGCTCAAAAAGAAGACAAACGAGCCGTTTACGCTTTCTGTTTCAAAGAGCGTTGATGGAACTTCTAAACTTGGCATCAATCTAGAAGAAACTCTGGACAGGGAAGTTAAAGACTCTTACCTGGTTCAGGTAATCGCTAAAGATGGTGGCTCGCCACCAAAACAGAGTGTTTTAGATGTTCACATAGCTGTCACGGATGTAAATGATAACTTCCCTGTTTTTTCAAAAAAAGTAAATAACGTTTCAATAATAAATGAGCCGAGCGAAACGTCACCCGTTGTCATCTTGTCAGCGAGGGACTACGACTCGGATAAGAACGGCAGGATCCGGTACCATTTGGGCTCCCAAACTTCCAGCGTTGCCAAGTCACATTTTAAGCTGAACGAGGTGACTGGAGAGATTTTCCTTCGTAAAAAGTTCTCGTTGGGGCAAGAGCTAACTCACGAGCTCTATGTTGAGGCCACTGATGGGGGCAGCCCTCCCCTGAGTTCTATTGCTAAAGTTCAGGTGAATGTGATCAACCAGCAAAACCACGCCCCGAGCATAGACATGAATTTTGTCTCAACATCAACGGAGAATTCGGTAGCCATTTCTGAAGATATTGCTGTCGGCAGCTTCATTGCCTATGTCAAGGTCACCGACTACGATGTTGGACAAAACGGGGAGGTCACATGTAAACTTCACCATGAAAAGTTCCAGCTTCAGAACCTTGGTACAAAAAAGTACCAGGTCATAGTTAAGAGTCCCTTGGATCGTGAAGAAAAAGACCACCACGACATCACGATCAGCTGTCAGGACAAAGGCTATCCGCCTTTACGGAGTGAGAGCAAATTCTCCATCCAAGTGATGGACGTTAATGATGTTCAGCCGCAGTTCTCAAAGAAAATATTAAAATTCTTGATTTACGAGAACGAAAATCCTAGAATACCAGTCGGCTACATCAATGCCACTGACACGGACCTGGGACTTGGGGGTAAGCTGACCTACTCTCTGCTGACCAACAACAAACACTTCCTCCCTTTCCAGATCTCAGACAATGGATTAATCTCAACAGTCATGTCTCTGGACCACGAATTTCAACATATTTATAAATTCAAAGTTTTTGTTAAAGACAATGGGATACCCTCCCTAAATAACACGGTGGATGTTGTAGTCGAGGTTAAAGACAAAAACGACAACTCCCCTTATTTTACGTTTCCGACTGTGAGTCCTTACTCAATGGACGTCGTCTTTTATCCTAATTCTAAAAACAACATTACAGTTCTGAAGGCGGCAGACAAGGATAGTCGAGAGAACGCTTTTCTTAAATATGAAATTACGAAAGGCAATAAAAAACGTTTATTCTCCATCAACCACTATTCTGGTTTGTTGTCTTTCACACGCGAGGTCACCCCCCAGGACGCGGGGACGTATGACCTACAGTTTGTTGTCAAGGACAGTGGTAGCCCAGTTCTATCTGCAACAACTACTTTGCTTTTGACACTGACCGTGAGCAACAAGACAGAGATGTTTGGCAATACACAAACTGAATCTGACAAAAAAATACACCTTTATCTCTTAATAGTCATTGTGTCGGTAGCTGTTACAGTGTCTGTGGTTGTGACTGTTTCAATGTTAATATGCCTTGTTCGATGTAACAATCGGAGAAATGCCCTAAACAGGGGGCGTCTAAATCGTGCAAATAAACGCGAACAGAGACATTTGAAATGCCCTCCTTACCTGGGACCTTCATGTACAGATGCCACTCCTCCTCCAAGGACGGCGGAACCAGATAAGCCTCGGCCGCCGCCGATGGAGACTGAGCGGCCGCGACCGGCAGAAGTCGACAAGGTTCGCCCGCCTGAGCCAGACAAAGTTGCTCTGGCTGTATCAAGAAGAACATCACAATATAGGGATGATCTGGTTGTTGAACCAAAAAATCCTGCTGTAATTAGAAAGTCCCCAGTCATGGTGCCAGACGGCTCATTAAAGGTAAGTCATTTGGGGAAAGTGAAAGCTGGGGAGATTCAAGGGAGAGTGGATTTTTTTTTATAAACAAACATTTGGAAAATTGTTACATTTATTTTTGTGTCTTTCTGTTGGCTTTGAGGCAGGTGAAGCTCCGATAAACCAGAATGACTTGACAAGTTGGATATTACAGGTAATGATTTGCTTCAGGGAAAATTGGATCATGCCTTTCACCCCAGGATCAGGCACAGCTGAGTAAACATGCCTTTCACTTCTAAGGCTAAGTATGAAAAATAATGGCATAAACATATGTATACAGTTATATATCATCATTTATGGCATTAAGAAATAAGGGTCTATATATAGATGCCTACAAACACACAAACACACACAGAGTACATACTGATAAAAATGTCAACAAAGGTTCAAATATATATATATGCATATGTGTGTGTGCATATATATATATATATATATATATATATATATATATATATATATATACACTTTTGTGAACATTTTCATCAGTATATTTACATGCACATTATATCATTGCAGTGTTTGAATATTTCAACATCTATCAAAAGAAAATTTTGAATATCTGGAATAGAACATATATAGGCAGTACATTTTAAGTTACGGTTTGAAAATCGCATAGGTGAGAAAATGTCAGTAATCAAGTGCTGTTGACTTCATATCTACAGTACCCTTAGATATACATGTTCTATTCACGATATTGAGCACTATAAATATAGCACATATTATCAATAGTATTAATGTAGATATTACTATAACAATAACTATAACTATAAATATATATATATATCCATATAAACTGTAAAATATCTGTTTTTATCACTTTCTCTTTCTCTCTCTCTCTCCCTCTCTCTCTTTCTATATATATATATAATAGGGAGAGATAGAGATATAAAGCAAACAGAGAGCTTAGGATTTGTTTGTGAATAATTCATTTTATATATATATATATATATATATATATATATAAGAGCAGAAAATATAACCCTATTCTGATAAGGTAAATGTATAAAAACAGTGCTAAATAAAAAAGAAATGATAGACCTCGTGTCAAGAAAGAAATTCTCTCTCGATTGCAATGACCTTGTTGAGTATATTTGTGAAGTTAGGAATGTAGTCTGTTTTTGCATGTTTCATTCACTTCTTTCCAAAAATTGTAGAAAATTTAGATATCTAATTATAGATGTGTGTATATATGCATATATAAGATTTTAAAAGTATACTGATGTACTTATTGCATTATATATTCCTCAAATGAAATAAACTTATACCAAAAAATATAACAATAAACTTGAACTTTATCCTACAAACTTGTTTTTAAAGTGATTCCTGGTCTATTTAGCAATGGACAACTGCAAACAGTCAACTGTCAAAACCATCAAAATCCTTAAAAAGACATAATAATAAATTTGACTATCCCTCACAATTTACCGGTTGGCATGAAATAACCCTGGATAGGTTGATGTGCCATTAAAATCAATCAATCAGTCAGAATTGACCAATCACTTCTTGATCTTCATTCATGAAGCCAAGCCATGATAATGTATATATATATATATATATATATATATATATATATATATATATATGTGTGTGTGTGTGCGTATGCTTGCAAAATATGACAAATACAATATTGCTCCAAATGTGTTGGTAGCATAGAAAGGGGGTTGAACTTCAAAAACTTAAGCTATACAATTATGTAAATAATGTATGGTAGTAAAAAAACAAAACAATGCCTTTTTATTTGTTAGTCTAGCAAATAGAGTCATAACCTTTTATTTATTGTCAGTGGGCTTCTTTAACTGATTATCAATCATATAGAAACCGCAATTCACAAAAAAGCAGCTGTACGCCCACTTGTCTCCTATCACACAAGCCATCCAAGTAAGACATGCGGGACACTGCTGGAGAAGCAAGAACGAACTCATAAGTGATGTTCTTATTTGGACACCTATGCAATAAACTTGCATCAACCAGCTCTGTGCAGATTCTGGATGCTGTGTAGAAGATTTGCCAGGGGCAATGACTGAAATGGACAGTGGGTGAGAGGAAGTCATGGAAATCAATGATGTCAGTGCAACCTGATGATGATATT
>CM042151.1:16111938-16116938 GCA_023376005.1 Doryteuthis pealeii | reverse complement strand
TACTCCCAGAACCTCTGTGCAAAGTATATCTTCCAAGAAAGGATCAAAGGGTAGTATATGTATCCATCAAAATCCCAGTGATTTTAAAAACTAGTATATGGCCCCTAATAATTGTGACATTTGTATATATATTTCATACACAAAATACAGCAATTATTATGGTACAATGGTAGTGTAATATAGACAATATACAGATAAAAGCACCGGTTCCCATCAGATCACCAAAGTTAAGCTGTGATGAACCTGTTTAGTACTCAAATAGGTGACCATTTAAGACCAAGAGGTACTGTAAGCAACTCCAGGTCAGTTAAAAGATTGACCTCAGCATGAAATAACCCAGCATTGGTTGATATGCCATAAAACCAATCAACCATCCAACCAACCAACCAACCAATCAAAAATAGAAAGTAAATAAGAAAATACAGGAATCCAATAATAATAGTGTAATAAAAACAACAACATTATGACGATTTAGTAGAGATGGAAAATAATATAACTATGTGGCTTATTTAAATGATGTTTACTGGTGAAGCTTTCATGGCTTAATCAATAAAACACTGCTACATTAAAACAAGATAACAAATGAAAGTTCAATTTTCACCTGTTACTTTTTTTCTCTCATCCATATTTTTTATCAAACAGTCATCAAATAAACACCTGAGAGTTGAGATGAAAGACAACAGAAATTATTAATAATGATTAATAATCTAAGTAATTTGAACAACCTAAGAAAATGATGTCTATTACTATTAGATGTAAACAAGTAATTGAAATAAGATGAAAGATTATGGTTAGTTGGTTGGTTATTTTGTTTAATGGCATCACAACCCTTATGGGATATTTAATGCCAAATCTTGTTTTTTCTATATATGATTTTAAGCAAATAGTTTATAGGTAAATATTGGTTTGGTTTTATAAACTGGTAGAAATAATTTTCATTAACTTCAGGTGTATTAATAGATTGTTAGAATTAATAAGCTGGTGGTTGACCCTCAGCCACCACCTTCTAGCACCCATGTGATAAAAAGAGTTGGGTGTTTGCCATAAGAACAATTTCAAGAATATTATTGGGACAGTCATATAGTTGTTAGGGCTTGACATAACCAGCCGATTGATTGGATTGAGCTTCTTTGACTACCTGTCTATCCCAAGTAAAAGCTGGGGAGTGTCGCATTTCAGGGGAAAACTTAGTATCCGGGCTGGGTCACAGATTGCTTAACCACTAAGATCCTGTCCTCAGGCTTTATGGGTTGCCATCCACAGCCAAGAAGTGGCCTCAATGGGAGTGAGGTCTTACCCCTCAGCAGAGATGCAGTCTACTGGAGTAATGATGTAACAATGCTTCAATTAAGAAATACATGCAACATAAGACTAATATGTATCTTACTACTATCTGTAAACAATCAACAAAAAGATGAAAGAAAAATTAGTTATGAATAGAAGCTTATATATATATATATATATATATGGTGATTTAAAAAAATATTAATACTCTTAAGGGAGTACCTTTGTTATATAATTTCAAACCATCTCCACCTATTCATCACCCCTGTCAATACATTCTTGGAATCTCTCTTCAATGATTAAAAATATGTTGATATTTCTATAGAAGTATTTTTATTAGAAAATCAGAACTGATATTATGAAGATCAGGGATGGTGAATAGACGAAGACTTTAAAATCATAATATCATAAATGAATGCCTTTAGAAATGGTAACATATTTTTTGAGACACCCAGTTTAAATAAAATCTCTATCACTCTACTTCTTCCCATTGCATGATTTTTGAATGTTGAATTTGTTCATTACATTGTGTATGATTTTTCTTTTTGTTAATTCATTTACTTTTTCTTATGATTTTTTGTACTGTTGTGAATGAATACTTTATATGTAATGCATACAAATCTCTTTATAAATACTTTTCTTTCCTTTTGTGAAAAATGTGTGTTTTCATTATGTTTACTTATCATTTGTGTTCTTATAAACATTTTTCAAAAATATGTTTTATCCAATCTGTTTATTTTTTAAAGTGAGAATTTCTATCATTCACATGAGAAAAAATATGAACTGATGTAAAATATTTATATACGTTTCTATTTAACAAATTACCCAAAAGTTATTTTAAAAACATTTGATAGCATTTTGATCTCATTTAAATCACATATTTAAAAAACGTAAACAAATATCCATACAAAGTGGTGTAAAAGTCACATACTATTTAAAAATTGAACAACTTTTGAATAAAAAATGTAAAGAGTTTCATTCTTGAGAATTACTTTGAACAAATTATATTAATATTCTTAAATACCCTATGTTTTCAATCTTTTAAATGGCATGCCATTTTTATACAACCTACTATAATCAGAACAAAAGGCAAAAATGCAAAAATAAAAATTCAATTAAAACAAAAATGATATCCTTACTCTTGGAAATTACTTTGAACAAACTGTGGAATATAATATCTTTTAAATTTGACAGAACTTCATATTTTTAAATGGTTTGCCATTTTTATACCACCCAATATAATCAGAACAAAAAGCAAAAAAAAAAAACCTGTTAAAAGGCTAGATTTTATACAGAACTACTTTAGGGTATACAATATTTGATAGCATATAGGTTATTGTTTTTAAAATTTCATAAATTAGTACAAAAAAAAAAATGCACAAACGAAACTTATTTTAAAGCAATCCAACCAACAATATTTTTCTTTTCAACAATTATTTATTCCCTATTGAAATGGGTGAGAGGTCATATATGCCATCAAATATGATATTTGACTTTACTCAATTTTTCCAATAATTTTTTACTATTAAATATTGATTCTTTCAGGCCAGTTTCCTTGTCTTGTTTGTTTTTATCACAATGATTTAGCTATTCTACTACCTCAGCTTTCCTCAAGTGACTTGGTAATATGGGAATGTTAAAGGGAATCTTTTATTTGATCTACTGCAGAATCTTTTCTTATTTCTATATTGTCGCATTTGGCATCCCTACAATGAATACTGAAAATCATTAGTATGGAAACAAAAATAGTATACCTTTGAGGTGTAACAGTTAGCAAGCTAGTCTCACATATCCATCACTACAGTATAGTGAGTTCAATATTTGCTGTATGCCCATACTTGTGACCTTGTGTCACATCTTGGTAAAAGAGGGAGTCCTCTTGTGGTGTAGTGATTAGCAACCCAGTCTCACATATCCATTACTACTGAATAGTGAGTTTGATCCTTGCTGGATGCCCTATACTTGTAACCTTCTGGAGATGCATTGTGTAACTGTTCCCATCATAGGAAATGGACATGACGAGACAAGTTAAAATCCTGGATGAGGCTGTATGCATTTCAGATAGAGCTAATACCCTTGGGAAAGGTATGAATCCAACTGTTCTCCCTCCAGCTATGGGTAAATAGTAGGGCAGACTGTGCTCTTTAACCTTGGTTAAGCAACCAGTCTAGGAGAAAGAAAATTATGAATTCAAAACTGTTTAACACTGCTTAAAAATTCACTGTTTGTCACATCCTACTCATGCAGAGGGGTTGATAAATATGTATGTATACTTGCGACCTTGTATCACATCCTAACTGTGGTAAACAGGTTGGGTAAATACCTACCTTGTGGATCAAATAAAAGTTTCTATCATATATTTCAGGAATATTATAAAAAATGAGTGGTATCTGAGGAAGTTTGGAGATTAGAATGGCTGAAAAACTATGATACAGACAGAAAAGTTGAGGAAAGTGACCCAAAATTATTAATAGAGTAAAAAAAATAATCTTCAAATTTAAACAAAAATATAATTCATCATTTCAAGATATATTACCATTTCACTCATTTTCACACTGTATCATTTTTTTTTTAAATATTTGTTTTATTTGAGATTAAAAAAACTATTAACATTATATTGAATTTCAAAAGAAGCTTATTTTGCAATAATCAAACATTCTCCTAGAATAAATTTCTACTATTTTTTTTTCTTTTTCTTTTTTCTTTTCATTTTTATTTTAAATCCTAACACCTGACCACCATTTTCTTTTTCTTTATAATTTCTGTACCCTTTCTATCCCTTGCCAAGATCACCAGTGCTATCAAAAGTTAACAGCCTTTAAAAACTATCTTTTAACTCCTCACAGCCTTTGCGGCACCAGAGGGACAAATGGCATCTCAGACATTTTTGCTGCCGCGTTTGGATTCGACAGAAACTCCAGAGTCCCCTTTCCCTGTTCTGGCTGAAGTTCATTTCTACAGCAAAGCGTAGAAGGCACTTAGTCCTGTATCATCCATGGATGCCCATTTGAAAAGTGAAACAAAATAATTATTGCTTCACTGAAAGCAATAGTCTTAATTGACCAAGAAATCTAAAAAAAAAAAAAAAAAAAAAAGAAAGTTCCTTCTCAGAGCACATTACCTTCCCAGGCCAACTTGAAGATGCTTCCAAATGTTTAAAGTTTATCTTCCAGCCCAAAACATCCACTGCTTTACATTAATTCTTACCTGCAAATTTAAAAAGCCTGTGAAGTAAAATAATTAGATAAACAAAGGAAAAGATTTAAAAAGCAACACCTTTCTCCTCAAATAGTTCTCTATGAAGAGAAGAAGCAAGTATAGAAGAACTAGTTTACAATATTTGCCTTTTAATTTGAGGTAGAGGTGTCTACTGACTGGTAGTCATGTCTTGACCTTTATGACTTCATCCCAGCCACTGGTCATCAAACAAAATCCAGGGTACTAGAATTAAGTATATCAATTATCTTTCTACTTAAACTTATCAAAAGGTAAACAAAAAAAAAAGCTGAATTGTTTGTTACTGTTTTTTTATAATAGCCTTGTACACTAGGGCCTATATATATATATATATATATATATATATATATATATTATATTATCTAGGGTAGTGAAGACCTGAAGTCAACAGTACTTGGTAAATGACAGTGTCTTGCCTATGATTTGAAAATTGCATCAGTGAGAAACTGTCTGTTACCAAGCACTGTTAAACTTAGCAA
>CM042151.1:16106938-16109438 GCA_023376005.1 Doryteuthis pealeii | reverse complement strand
AACACTTTACCGACTGAGCTAACCCGGCCCTCATATACTCTTTGTTTATAATTATCTCAAGGAGACTGCTTCATTTTGAAACAAAATATTATGGTCTGACAAGACAAAAATTGAACTCTATGGTGAAAACAGTTCAAAACATTTCTATAGAAAAAAGTGCACTTTTTATCAGCCTCAAAATACCATTATAACAGTTAGTTAATAATTTTATGTTGTATTTCTTTTTGTGGGTATGGTTATACTAGGGGCTGGCAGAGCATCTGCCTTGGAGTGACAAGATTCAGGGTTCAGTACCAACCAATGCCAACTCAGCACATGAGTAGCACAGTTTGGATCTGTGCTGTAAAGTAAGGAGCTAATGGTAGGTGTGGCGCTCCAACTCAGATGCAAAAAAATCTCCCTGGTCTAGTGCTAGTGAAAAGGGGATAGACCTCCTCGCTGTCCAGCTGATACTAATAATAGGCCATTTCGCCTACTCTACTTATTTACATATTGAAGAAACAATTGAAAGACTTGCTTCAATCAGTAAAATATCTTCAACTACTGCAGGGGTGGATTTTTCAGCATGATAATAATCTGAAACACGGCAGTGTAAATGACAGAGTGATTAAAGGTGAAGAAAATAAGGGTCACCTGACCTAAATCCTATAGACAATCTATGGAAATAGTTTAAACTTAAAGTTCATCAGAGAAAACCCCAAAACTTCAGCAATCTCTTCTCAACAGGAGTGAATAAAATTGGAATTAATTTCTGCAAGAAACTTACTTTAAATTATTTTAGCCATCATAGTAAATAAGAAACTCACCATCAACTATTGAATGTTATTTATCAGTTTGTGGCCAAAATATTTGTGAGCTCCTTTTATGTTAAATTTTTCAATAAATTTAAGTGGAGGTAAATATTTCTCCTTTTTTTCCTTATATGTTAAGTATTGAAGGCACAATATCATCATAGGAAATACACATGGTAACATGAGTTCAAATCCTGGATGAGACTGGTTGCATTTCACATGATGCTATTACCCTTAGGAAAGGTATACATCCAACTATTTCCTTCCAGCTATGGGTAAATAGTAGGGCAAACTGGGCTCTTTAACCTTGGTATGGCAACTAGTCTAGACAGAAAAGTCTGAATTCAAACCTGGTAAACTCTGTTTAAGAAATTGATATTGTGTCACATTCTACTCATATAGTTGGGTTGGTATATATGTACATGAGAAAAAAGTTGAAAGATGTGTGTATATATATATTTATTTGCTCCAGTAACCATTAAGACATACAATCTCATAAACATGTACTATTAAGATGTACTAATTTTGCTGTTACAGTAGTGTATAGATGTAAAAATATCAGATCATTATTGGCATAAGAGAAACAAACAGAAAGGTATAAGTTGACAGAAGTTTATAGTCATATATATTCACAAAATCTCTTAAGCCCAGTTGTATATATATATATATATATATATATATATATATATATATATATATATAAAATTCAAACCCATAAAACTGCACTTGAAAATTGACCTGGTATCACATTTAGGTAAATATATTTATGTTAAATATATATTTTAATTGGGTGAAGTTTAAAGTTAGTAGCAATAATAGAAATTATTTTCTTTAATAATCATTAAAAATCTCATATGTCTAATACTTTTGATACATATAGATACATGTAAACACACACACACACACACACACACATATTTGAAATATCATTACTTCTATGCTTTAACTCTGATAAACAAATTCCACAACTTTGAATGAAATGATTAGAACTGAACATTCAGAAATAAAGCAAACACATGTAAAAGTATTTATCAACAAATACATACACATTGTGTATGTATTGTGTATTACACAATATCCATTAACTTTAAAGAATCTGTTCAGAATGTTCAACATTAAATTCCAAATGTATTTGAATGGAGAACACAGTTGTTTTACTCAAGTAAACAACAATCTGAATGCTAACATCAAGAATTTTTGTTTAATTTGATGAACAAATTGACATTTTTCTTTTTAGATGGAGAATCATTTTATGAAAATTAACAAATTGGAAAAAATTCATCACCTAATTTTTCTAATACATTAGTAATGTGCATCATGAAGGCATTTATGGAATTAACGGGTATTGTTGTAGGAAGTGGACTTGGCAACCCAAGTTCAAATCCTGGATGAGGCTATTTGCATTTCATATAGCACTTATACCCTTGGGAAAGGTATGAATCAGACTATTCTCCCTCCAATTACGGGAAAATAGTAGGGCAGAATGGACTGATTAACCTTGGTATGGCAACCATTTGAGGAGAAAGGAAACTCTGAATTCAAATCAATTGGAGAGGGATTGATTCCTCCAGGCTATTCCTGTCCAACACACATTACATGAATAGCATCGCAGGTTACTGGATAAAGTTTGATTTGGTTTCTTTGTTTAATGGCATATCAACCTCATGGGTTATTTAATGCCAAAGTGGTACTATTTAACTCATAGCTGG
>CM042151.1:16086938-16099438 GCA_023376005.1 Doryteuthis pealeii | reverse complement strand
TGTAATAAATGGTGAGAAATTTGGATACTAATTGCCTCTATTCTGCTCTACCAACAGAGATGAGTAATATGTCCTTTTTGTTCAAGGAGCGAGAAATGAAAATAGATAGGTGTTGTTCCTCCGAAGAAAGGAGACAAAAGAGAAATTTTGAAGGGCTGAATTATCATGTAAAGAACAGACAAATTATATGGGAAGCCATGTCCACAATCAAAATTGGACAATTATTTTTGTCTCCCTACCCAGCCATTTAATATTGAATAAAATTTAGCTTAGCTATGGCAATAGTGCTTTAGTTCTCTTCAAGGTATTCATCTTAAGATCTTATACACTTATGCCAGCATGCCTTCTACCTTCTAAGAATGTCTGCTTTAATCTCTTTACTCTCTTCCATGGTCAGAAATCTCTTCACTTTTAATGTTAATTTTAGCTTTGATAAAACTCAGAAGTTTCAAGGGGCATAAATCTGGTCCACTGGGGGGGGGGGGGTACTTACAGAGCTTGATGATGTATTGGAAAAAGTTGTATTAGGTGTAAAAAATTCACAAGAAAAATGTTCAAAATGGGTAGATAGTTTGTGATTGGTTGGTTTGGTTGACATATCAAACTCTTTCAGGTTATTTAATGCTGAAATTTTGTCATTTTGATATATGTTCCTTACAGTACCCACAGTTACTAAAATGGTCAACTATCTATTAAACAGGCTCATTACTACTTAACTTCAGTGATCTAGCAGGAACCGTTGCTTTCAACAGTGCTTTGTGAACAATCTGTGATATTCCCAGATGTTCTAATTCATGCAGTGTCAATCATTGATTTTCTTTGAGGTTCACGTGCATTTAACATTTTTGGTATTCTACTTGCTAAAGATCTTCCAGAATATGGATCTCTTTTAATAGATTCTCAGTCAAGTTTGAGGCATCAGGACTAAAATTTGATCTGAGCTTCATTCAAAAGGACTTTTATCAAAAAGTTTCTGAAAATACACATACACAATTTCAAGATCATTTATTTTCAAAATAATTGCAGAATTTCCATGGGTACAGATATTATATTCTAATCCTACATGGACCTTCTGGGGAGCGACAACTTCATCCAAGGCTGGAGTGCTGATTCATACATAATTAATACCAACATTTTTAATAGAAACTAAGGATTCATATATATATTATTTACCTTATTCATTGAATGTCCCCCGTATATATTTATATATATATATATATATATATACTTTCTAAGACAGAAAGCCAGACTGTCATTGATAGAAATTAATACATAATGTTAATGTTACTTATTAATAGGAAATCTAAGAGAAAGGTAAGAAATATCATTGCTCTTAGGTTATTTTAATTTTTAATTTTTTTAATACATTTTATGTTTTTTGTCCCATGCCTTGAAAAAATCCTGTAAATTCTTTATAAATTTTTGACCAACTAATCCAGAAGCATACTTAACAACTATATACATATTTATATATATTATTTTAAATCCACATATATATTAATTCTAGAAACATACATACACAATATATGACCCCCATATATATATATATATATATATATATATATATATATATATATATATATATATATAACCCCATATATATATATATGATTATAATCCACATACATATGCAAATTAATTCTATAAACATATATACACACAGTATATATATATATATATATATATATATATATATATATATATATATATATATATATATACATTAATAGACATTTGCATAATTAAAACTGTATCTTTAATAATATTCATTGCAATACTAACTTAAGCAATTAACAATAAGTTTGTTTTATTTATTTATTTATTTTACAAATGTTTTTAGCAATTTACTTGTTTATTTCTTCTTATATTTAAGAAATATGCCCTGAGTTAATTGGAGTCTGTATCAAATGAACTTTAGTTAAGTGTTCTTGTAACATTTGAAGGCTTTCAGTGAATGATGATAAGAGCCACATAGAAATTATCTCTAATTGTCAATTGAAGACTTGAACAAGGCAACCTTACATTTCCATGACAGTCTACCCACCACAATAAAAGATGGAGGGAGACAGACAAACTACTGTCAGGAAGACTTTAATGAAAATGCATGACAATATCTTCTTTTATCAAATAACAAACTCTGTTGTTTAACAGAAAAAAAGAAAAGAAAAAAATGCAGGTTTAGTCAAAATAATTGACAGGTTAAAGATTTAATGAATAAGAAAACTGAGAGAATCCGCACATATACAGTTTAGATGAAAAGAAAAAATACAGACTGTGAACAAACTGAAATATTTTTTTATTATTGCCACAAATCTAACTATTCTCCCCCAAGCTACCAGTAAATAGTAGGGTAGACTGGGCTCTTTGATCTTGGTATGGCAACCAGTCTACGAGAAGGAAAACTGAATTCAAGCCAAAGAGACTCTCTTCTTGTTAATAAAAAAAAGCTTTAAGAGACCCTCCCCTTCCTCCTCTTATCCATGTAAAAGGGAGGTCATTCTTTTGAAATATTGGATGAAATAAAATGGAACTTAGCACATAACATCCAACACAGTTTCTCATTTATTTCATACATTACCCATGCTTCACACTAAATCCCCGAAAATATATATTGTAGACATATATAACTCACATATACTGATATGATATATACATGGAAAACTACTCACCAGATATACCAACAAAGAAGCATACATTGACTCCACAATGACAACATTGCCACAAATTTTAATGAAATTTCAATGACTTATATGTACATAGGAAGTGATTATTTTTCTTGATCATTGTTGTCAAAGTTCCCTTTAGTTGTAGTAAAAAGTCATAATTTTTTTAAAATTGAAAATTATCAGAAATACCAAAAAGTTGGAAATTTTTTCAAAGAATTTTATTTTCCTTAATTGAATATCCTAATTATCCCTTTGCTAATAGTTAGCAGTTCTCTAAGTTTGATATCTTACTAAATATCAAGTGGTCATAAATTGTCCCAACTTATCATTAAATACATTGATTATCATCAATTGTTATCAATTTATTTATTCATTTATTCATCAGTTTGTTATACCAACTTGGGCATCTCCCCTTTTTTCTATCTTCTCACATCAATCTTTAACACACAAAAAAGAATCTTTGCACAGAATTATACACTATTGATATAGTATTAAATTCAATTAAGTAATTCATCTGATAGTTCCCAAAAATGACCTAAATTCTTTGTCTTGCCATTTTTTCTGAAATCATTCAAATTAATCTTCTTCTTTTTTCACTATTGTAGTTTTTGATCTGATTAGGCAATTTGTTCCAAACATATATTCACTCTATTAGTAAAAAAATCCAATTGGTTAATAGACTTAGTTTTTAAAATCTGCCTTGAGTGTAAGTTTCCAGTTAGGGGAGAAATATTAAAAAAATGTCTACCATAATTAGAAATTCCATTTATCATTTTGAAAATTTTAATAAGATTGCCTCTAATTCTTTTTTCTGGTAAAGTAGTTAATCCTAATTTCTCTAATCTCTCCCAGTAATCTTTTTCTCTTTTTATTAGTTTTGTCACTCTTTTTTGTATGCTCTCCAAATTCAAAATTTCCATGTCTAGACACTGAAACCCATTCCTGAGAACAATATTCCATATGAGGTCTTATTAGGGTTTTATAGATTTTTAAAACAACATTGCCCCCCCTGCCTTGAAATAAATTTTTTAATCATTCAGCCAATTATTCCATTTGCTCTCAATTTAATAGATAAACTATGATTGTCAGCTTTAATTGTTTTAATAAAAATGTTTATGTCAACTGTCTGTTTTTTGTTCAATATTTTACTATGCTCAAATAAGTCAAGCATCAGGCTGAGCATACATACTGTATATTACTATACATATATGTATATACATATATTGAGAAGACTGAGTAGAATCAAACTATAAAAGTAATAATTCTTGTCTTATTAACAGAAGTAACATTGGAGAATAAGGTTAAAAGAATCCTGCCCCACACTAACCTAAGGTAACTCAATCAGTAGAACAAGCATAGATATTAATAGCTTATGAGAACCATTTGCACTAGAGAAGTAGCATGAGCAAAATTTAAGGGGAGGTCATGAGTTCAGCAAAGAAATCAGGAAGAGACAATTCCAAGAACACACAAACACAAGCAATGGATCTGATGTTTATAAAAAGAAAATAACATGCCCTCTTAGAACAAGATTCCATTATTATTTCAGAACACAGCAGATGTCCCATGGTAGCTGGAGAGTACATGGCTGAAACATTTATATTTACAACAACAGAAACAAAAATTGAATTTTCTAAAATTACAATCCCTTTCTTCTTGATTTTCAATGCATTTTCATAGTAATATTTATAATGCATTTATATAGTAATATTTTCAATGCATTTTGGTCGTAATATTTACAATACATTTCCATAGTAATATTTACAATACATTTTTATAGTAAAATTAATAATGCATTTGTATTAGACATATAATAGCTTATTTATCAGTAATGCTTGCATTACATCCTGACTGCATAAAAACACCTTTTTCCTCATTTATTAATATATTTATTCAGTATGTATTTATATAGTTAAATCATTGTATTATAAATATTGTTGCCTATGCATTGATATTATACATATAATAGCCATTATTGTCTGAATTGTGTTAGATAGGGTTATTGTAATTCATTTTGATATTGGATGGATTATATTCTTTTGTTGATATTGTTCTTTGGTTCACAACATGTCAGCCATGTCCCCTTCACTGATCCAACAGTTAAATACTCATTAGAAGATGGCCACAGGGTACACAGCCAAAATGTTATGAACAAAGAATAACATATATGATTGAATGATTGTTTGATTGATTTTTAACAGCATGTCAACCTGTCTAGGGTTAATTTCATATTTATTTTTTTGTGTAGTTTTTTTAAGAGTTTATTTTTTGCACATAGTCTCATTGAATTCAACTGATTTTAGTCAAAGAAAAGAGTGATAAATTATGATTTATATTTTTTAAATCTTTAAACTGTAAATTCAAAAGTTGTTTACGTATTGTAAAATGGTGGATATTTACCACGTGTACACGTTAAAGCAGTGTATCGTAAAAATTATGATGGAAAATAGTAAAAAAATACACAAATTTTTAAAAATCTTACACATATAACTAATTATCAGTTTTATTTAAAATTTTAGTATGTATTCATTAGGGATCACCAATTCGGTCACGTGATCATTTTAGGCCATCTTGAATAAAACGGAAATAAATATTTCCGAACTTTGTTAATCAAAAATCTCATAAAAAACAATTAAAGATCATACAGGGTTGTTACAAAGAAAAACAGTTAATTCAAAGATCAAATTATCCGATTGGGAAAAATTACATCGTTATCTTAAAAAATAAATAAACCTATCCGTATTACATGCAAAAGGGTAATTTTCAGGCCGCAATTTAGACAGAAAAGTTACATTTTATTTCCCTTTTACAATTATACCACTACAAGTATGGCTAGCTCTAATGGACATATTTTTCAATTTTGTAATAAAATAATTTTGTAATAAAATAATTTTGTAATAAAATAAATTTGTAAAAAAACTGTTAATTTTAACTAGGGGTTTAGGGTTAGGGTTTTGGGGTTGTGGTTTAGGGTTAGTTTAATGGGAAACTAAATAAATAATTCGGTTCTGTTTTTTCTGGGTCAAACCTGTAATATGTTTTAATTTTCCGAACATCAGAAATGAATGGTCTTTGGACCAGTTGTGACTGTTGTAGCAAATGAGTTTTAAATAGAGTCTTCAAGATTCAAATTTGTCACTTCTACAGATGTTCTCTTACCAGCTGTGTTATCACAGGATGTTCTTCATAGGGTTAACCCGCCACCTTGGGGCCACCTATTAGCAGTTGGCGGCAACCCATGATGCTTAAGGACAGAATCCTGGTGGCTGAGCAATCTCTGACTTGCAACACTCCACTTTGGACCTTACTTAGGCTCGGTCACGTCAAGCCTTGGCACCTACATGGTTGTCCTGACTGTATTGCTCTTATGTCAAACACCCAACACTTTTTGTCATGTGCTAGAAGGCAGTGGTTGAGGCTCTTAATGTCCTGAGTATGATGTTAATCTGTATCTAGTAGTGAGATTTCAATTCTGGAGCTCTGGAAAGTGGAGTACCCCTTCATTGTTCCAGTTCTGGAGCTCTGGGTGAGGGGTATAGAGCACCCTTTCAGTGTCATTACTCCCAGGTATACTCTGACCCTCAGTGATGGTACCTGTTATGGTTCCATGTATGTGTCAAATAGATGTTTAGAAATTATCTGTATTTGATAGGAAAATATGAAAAAAAATCTCTGAAGAAATAACTACACGAAAAATGTAAATATGAACATACAATGAATGCAATTCCCTAACCTCTAGGCATAAAATAACTCTTGACAGGTTGACATGCTATTAAAATCAATCAATCAATGCTTGCTCTATAATACAGTGAAGAGTAAGTTGAACGAGTGTAAATCTATTTTGCTCTTGAATGATTATAAACATACTATGTTAGGTTCATAACACTTTGGCAAATTATAAATAATTTCAGAGGCATCATCATCATCATCATCATCCTCATCATTATTGACATCTCCATGTCATTATTATGAGTTTTTCATACGAGTATGGTCTTTCACTTAGGCTGAGTAACGGCAAGTGTCCTCAGGTTTCCAGGACTTTTCTGAGTATTCTAGCCAATCTCAACAATGCTGTTGTTTAGATGGTCTCAATTATTTCTCTGATTTCCAATTCCTCCAGGCACTCTGCTTAAATGTTACCCTCCTCTCCAATAAAAGACTCTCTCCTGCAGTAAAAGATGATGTGATTATATATGGGGTGACACATCTAACTAGGATCAGATTGTAGTATCTGTGCACTCTACTTAAATTTTACTCCCTAGCACTTTTGACTTGAATCGCAATGTATTATCTGTACCCACAGAAATGTAAAAAGCATGTGTCTGCAGCTATAGTTTATAAAATACTCTGACTGCACCTTTGCTAAGGAGTTAGACCTCCTACCAGTTGGGCCACCTTTGTATATGGATGGTGACCTGTGATGCTTATGGACGTAATTTTGTCAGCTGAGCAGTCCCTTTGACCATTACTTGGGCTAGACAAACAGTTGGAGATGCCTGTCCAATCAATTGGCTGGTCACATCATGTCCTAGCAGCACCTATATGATTTTTTCTACTGTATTGCTCTTATGGCAAACCTCCATCCCTTTTTATCATATATGTGCTAAAAGGCAATGATTGAGGGTCTTAGTGTTCTGACTATGACATTAAACTGAGTTTAGTGGTGAGGTTCCAGTTCTGGGACTCTGGTAAGTGTGTAGTACACCTTCATTGCCATTATTCCCAGATACACTTTGATACAGAATGGTAATACCTGTTAGAGTTCCATCTATTGGTAAAATAGATCATAAAATTAGTTTTAAAAAAAACATGTTTAAAAAATTGAGTTATAAAAATTTGAATACCCAATAATAATGAATAAAACAAACATGATCTTGGGATAAATTAACCCTCAATGAACAGAGAAGAGACAGACAGACAGAAACTGACTGAGAAAAAGGGAGAGACAGACCCAAACTGACAGAGAAAGAAAGCTGACTGAGAGAAAGAGAGATAGACATGAACAGACTGGGTGAAAGAGAGAGAGGAGAGAGTGCCTAGCTCATTGAGTTAAAGTGATGAAATGTATCAGTCTAATTATTTTCCTTTTTGATACACTTTTAATGTACTCAATTAGTAAAATCCAAAACAAACTTTGTGTTTCTTAATTATAAATATATTAAGGTGTTTGTGAGATTTCAAATTTGAATGGCATCTCTTTTTGGAGTTATAAAGATGACACATACATACCATGACATTCTTATATATATATATATATATATATATATATATATTATATATATTATATGATGTTTTTAATTCTTTTTTATTTTTACTGTTATCATTATTATTGAGTTTTTTTCACACCAGCATTAGCCAGTGATCTTCCTCTCAATTCTATAGTAACAGCAAAGTCTCCTTAGGTCTTCCTGGACTCTCTGAAGTATTCTAGCTTGAATTTTAACAATGTTGTTTGTTTGGATGTCTATTCTTCTTCTCGTTTCAATTCTCCAGTTTCCTTTCCATAACCGCTTTGGAGACCCGTTCCAAGAATTATCAACACAATTGGCACCATCTTTAAACTCATGTTCAATAGTTTATTCAGTTCTTTGGTTAGGTCCAACTATTTGTATTTTTTTTTTCAATTCATTTTTACTTTCTGTGATTCTGCTGGGACATCAAAATCCATGAGATGAAAAGTTCTCTTCTTGTTTAATTTACAATTAGGTCTGGTCTCCAAACTGGGATTAAGTGATCCCGTCTGTATCAAAGTTTCAGAGATTTTAATCGTTGTCTCATTTTCTAGAACAATTCTGATTTGTGCATATACAATTTAGTAGCATAGTCAATTTTAATATTCTTGCACAATTTCAGTGGATTCAAAATTTCTGACAAGTTTAATGTGCTAGATTGCTGATTCATTTATTGCTGGTTAATCAATAATATTTTATCATTATTATTATATTATTATTATTATTATTATTATCAAGGATTTATTTTTTAAATATCCAAATGCAGATACATTTTTTACAGCCAATTTTCATTTTTTCTCATTTTGGTGGTTTGCAGGAAGAGGGAGCAACTTTCTGCTGCTATTAAGAGGTTAAAAGGACATTTTGTGGCGGCTTCCGATATCAGATATGACAAGGTGTCCACAGGAAAGCTGCCTCCCAGTCATCTTTGATAGCGCACACAGCAAGAAGGAGGCAGAGAATGCCCCTAAGTGAGAAATTCACACGGTAAGACCAAATTTGAATCATTTCTTGAATTTCATAAAAATTTATAGTATAATTAATTTTTAAGAACTGAATAACAAAAGAAAATATGATTTTTACTCCATTTGTAAAATAATGGTAAAAGATAATTTTTAGACATAAGATTTAATATTGCATATTAAATAAAAGCAGACTTTTATGCTATGCATCCAGAATGTATTAGCAATAATCTTATTAATAATGGAGATTCGCTTCCCGGTTTGGTCTGTAACAATAATACATCAATGCTTACGTGACTATACCAGAAAACATATAACATAGAATAACTACACTCAAATTTTAAGCATGCAACATCAGAACATGTTTTTTAAAACAAGTTTTAATAGATACATCCCGCAGTCATATATTTATATTGTTTGTTTTATTTAATAGATATTCAAAGTTAATAGACTTAGTTTTTCAATTCAATTGTTTTATTTTTTTATTTTAACTCCTTAAACTAAATTTGATGATTTCATGGATTTATGGTTCCAAACTCTCCGACATTTAATTTTTTATAACTTCCACCTCTACGCATGTCTTTCAAAATTTATTTTTTACATGCACCGGAGGGTGGGTTTTTTTATTTTGTAGTAATACCATGTAGAAGAATAATGTTGGTTGTTTCCGTGTACAGAAATAAATGGGAGACAGTTAACATAAATGATACAAGGATTTTTTATTGCTTGAAAAAACTTAACAGAAGAGAATACACATGACAGGATACAAGAAAAGCAACTATAAAAGAGGCTGTATAGTGAAATGGTCTAATATGAAAAATAGTATTTTTAGTAGAGAAAGTCTTGATCCTTAATATTAGTTGGTCAGAAAAGAAGTGGTGCAGACACTACAGGCTAAGCATGTTCTTCGTGCGATATGACACAAGGTTGTCAGTCGACCATGAATGCCAAACTTTAGGCGATTGTTTACTTCTCTAAAAGTTAAAGATAAAAGAGGGTTTTTCGACTTAACTGTTTTTTTCTGTTTTTTTGATGTCACTCACCATGCTACAGCACCTACTAGGCAGGCACAGGAAGTTAATTACGTTTTGTGTCTCCTAGCATTACATAGGAGAACTGTGGCAAGTAAGAATTTAACCTTATACAATTATTGAATATTTGGCACAAAGGTCATTCTTCATGAAGTACCCAGTGAGAAATTAATTCAAAAGCTCTGTTAATACTCTCTCCTCGATAGAAACATGAATTAGCCAGCCTGTCAAGAAATACAGAAGATGGGTCCGTTGTTCTAGTTCAAACAGCACCCTGATTAATGCACTAACGTCTTCGTGAAAATGAAAGATTGTGTGGAATATTGCCGACCAGGCACAGAAGATGAGCAAAATCTTTGAGGTTGGCAATTAAGTTAACTACGCATCTCTTGATTGAGCTTACCACCAAACAACGATACTTCATGTCATTGACTACATGTTAAATTTTATTCAAGCAATTCAAAATTGATCTCTGCATTTTAAGTATTAATTTAATATTTAAGCTTCCTTTCAATAGTGTCAAAATTCTTTTGCTACTACCTTAATTAAGACAGTGTGCTGTTATGTACAGTCCTTACTTTCTGTTGCAACATTAATTTATTTCATAGGTAACTTTCGCTCGGATTCTGCAATTTAATCAATTCATCAAAATTTATTTCAAGTTTAAATTGTTCCGCATACAAAATGATTTATTGCAAAAAATCAACATAAATAAATTACCAAAACAATCATGTATTAACAACTTGAGAATCCAAAGATTTCAGGGTTGTTATTTTTACTTCTCACAGAGTTGCCCTGATTCCGAAAAGGGTAATGGATATGTTTTGGTTACGGCTTGTTGGAGTAAAGTTGAAAAAGTTCAAACGATATTCCATTTTAATTATTAGAGAAGATTGGCAGTACAGACGTTATAAACCTTTGAGGGCAAAAATCAATTAGGAAAAAGGGTTTCTGATGGAAAGGACATCAGTTAGCATTTTAAACCACAAAAATGTCATTTTTGGACAAGACACCTGCATTGACACATGAACATTATTACAAGAATCCCAAATGAAGCAAACGTAACTAATCAAGAGATCTTTCTACAAATTCTACCAGAGGAAAAGTCATTTGTGTTTGATAGGATTCAAAGAAATGCTCTACTGTGAACATTATGAGATGTCCCATCATGGGTGTAATAGTTAGAAGTTAAGTCTTGCAGATCATTTACTTACGTCTCAATGGATGCTATATTTGCAATCTAGTGAGAACATGCTTACCCCATGGTAAACGGGTTGTGTAAAATGCTACTGTGCAAACATTATAAAGAGTAAAGTTGAATTTAAGTTTGAAAAATATATTGGTTTCATTTCTTTGTGGAGTTATTTAATACCAAAGGCAACCTTAGATAACTGTGTGTGCTATTTAGCCATAGCTAGGGGATGATGGTTAATATTTTCCCAAGAGTATTAGTCCCAGATTGAATGTAATAGTATGATTGGAATTCAAATCCTGAATGAAGCTGTTCATGTAGTGCACTTAATGTCAATTTTTGAAGCAGAGTTTAACAGGTTTGGCATTCAGTTTTCCTTCTCTATACTGGTAGAGAACTAGTTGCCCTACTTATTTACCCATATCTTGGGTAGAGAATAGTCTGTCATATTGGAAGTATTGTTGTTTATGGTATCACAGGGGAATGACATGGCAAACTAAATTCAATATGACAAGGCTCTTGCATTTCACATAAGTATGATATATTTGAGAAAAGTATGCATCAAGTATCTCTCCTCCAGTTATGGGTAATAGTGGAGAGTTGGTTTTAACCTTGGTTGCAAAACTGTTACTCGCTTAAGAAATTGATCTTGTGTCACATCCTATATGTAGGGGTTGGTAAATATGCACAACCCTCCATACATAGGATGTGATCAAAGGTCAACTTTTAGTAGACGTTTAACAAGGTTTCGAATTCAGTTTTCATTCTAGCAAGTCCGTACCAAGGTTAAAGAGCCCAGGTCACTGCCCTACTATTTGTTTGATGACACCCTTACATTTGGCGACCTGCAATGATTTAGAAATAATGGATAAATGGTGAGCATATGTTTTATTCTGTTATAATACATAATTGTTCTTTACCTTAGTATTTATCGACATATGTTTTTAGTCATCTTAGTATTTTGTAAAAAACAAAGTTTATTTTTATTAATGTTCCTATTGCTATCCCTATCACCTCCCATTTCCTCACTACTTTTTTTTACTCATGCCCAACATCTTTCCACACCCATTTTACTCCAAAACCTCCCTCAGTGGGTAGTACCCTCACTTTGGAACCACATTGGTGTTGTTCAGGACAGCGCATCTTTTCCTTCATATGCAGGCTTGCTGTCCTACTGTTTGTAGCAATCTCTAAGACATTCATGTGAAACTCTTTTATGAACTTCTTAGCTAAATCACCTTTTCTTACAAATATAATCTGACTGCTCCAGGGAGCTGGAACCACTTAGCTAACAGGTGGAACACAATTAGTTCAAGAACCATTTTTTGTAACTTTCTATTGTTGCTTGATCACATGATTCCTGATCCATTCAAAAGCCATGTCTCAGCGACTCCAAGGTACATCTGTTTCACATCAAC
>CM042151.1:15986171-16086838 GCA_023376005.1 Doryteuthis pealeii | reverse complement strand
ATGACCAAAGGTGTGCACAAGGAAAAGCTGACCTCCATCATCATATGATAGCGCACACGAAAAAAAGAAGGAGGCAGACAGATTGCCCTAAGCTGAGAATCACACGGTAAGACCAATTTGATCATATCTCTGAAATTTCTAACATTTATTAGGTATTCATTAATTTTTAAGCAACTGAATCACAAAAGAAAATTGATTTTTACTCCATTGTAAAAATAATGTAAAAGAAGTTAATTTATAGACATAAGATTTTATATTGCATATTAAAATAAAAGAAGACTTTTTATGCTATCATCAGAATAAGTACTTTAGCAATAATCTTATTAATAATGGAGATCGCTTCCGTTTCTGTCTGTAACATAACTACGTCGAATGCTACGTATATAACCAGAAAACATCCATAACTAGAATAAATACACTCCAAAATTTTAGCAATGACATCAGACAGTTTTTAAAACAAGTTTTAATAGAACTCCCCAGTACATATATTTATATATAGTTTGTTTTAATTTTAATAGATACTTTCAAAGTTAATAGAACTTAGTTTCCAATTATCAAATTGTTTTAATTTTTTTTTATCCCTTTAATAAATTTTGATGAATTTCATTGATTTATGGTTCAACTCTCGACATTTTAATTTTTTAACTTCCACCTCCCACGCAAGTCTTTCAAAAGTTTATTTTACATCACCCGAGGTGTTTTTTATTTTGCTAGTAATACCCAATGTAGAAGAATAATGTTGGTTGTTTCGTGTACAGAAAAATGGGAGAACAGTTAACAGATAAAATGATAAAAGGATATTTATTTCTTGAAAAACTTAACAGAAGAGATACAAGATGACAGAGATAAGAAAGAACGTGTGATAGAAGCGTATGAGGTGAAATGTCCTAATATGAAATATATGGTTTAGTAGAGGAAAGTCTTGAATCCTTAATATGTAGTTGGTAGAAAGGAAAGTGGCAGACACTTACAGGCGTAAGCATGTTCTTCCGTGCGGATATGACACAGGTTGCAGTAGGACATGAATGCAACTTAGCGCATTTTACTTCTCTAAACAGTTAAAAAAGATAAAGAGGGTTTTGACTTTACTGTTTTTCTGTTTTTGATGTCACTCACCATGCTACCTAGCACCTACTAGCAGGCACAGGAGGTTAATGACCTTTTGTGTCTCCTAGAATTTACATAGGAAACTGTGGCAAGTAAAGAATTTAATCCTTATACCAACATTATTGATATTTGGCACAAGCATCTTCATGAAAGTACCCAGTGAGAAAATTAATCAAAAGCACTCTGTTAATTACTCTCTACCTCTCGATCAGAAAACATGAATTAGCAGCCTTCAAGAAATAACAGAGAATGGGGTCTGTCTGTTCATAAGTTCAACAGCCCCTGATTTACTCACTGAGTCTAGTAAAAGAAGATTGTGTTGGAATTGCCAGCCAGGACAGAAGATGCAGCCAAAATCTTTGAGGTGGCAATTAATTAACTACTGCATCTCTTGAGATTGAGCTTACACCAAAACAACGATACTATCATGCATGCTACATGTTTACATTTTATTTCACGCAATTCCAAATTGATCTCTGATTAAGTATATACATTATATTTAAGCTTCCCTTTCATATTCAAAATCTTTTGCTACTACCTAATTTAAAGACTGTGCTTTATGTAGTCCCTTATTTCTGTGCAAACAATATAATTTATTTCATAAGGTAACTTTCGCTGGATTTGCAATTAATTTCATTAATCCAAAATTTTATTTCAAAGTTAAAAATGTTACCATACAAAATGATTTATTGCAAAAATCACATAAAAATTACCCAAAAACATCATAGTTATTAAAATTGAGAATCCAAATTTCAGCGGTTGTTATTTACTCCTCACAGAGTTAGCCTTGATTCCGAAAAGGGTATGATATGTTTGTTAGGCTTGTTGGAGTAAAGTGAAAAATGTTAACAAATGATATTCACATGTCAATTATTAGAAGATTATTGGCAGATACAAACGTATATAACCTCTTGAGGGCAAAAATCAAAAAATTTAGGCAAATGGGTTTCTGATTGGAAAGGACATCAGTTAGCCATTTTAAACACAGAAAAAATGTCATTTTGGACAGCCTCACGACAATGAACAATTTTACAAGAATTCCAAATGAAGCAAACTGTAACTAATCCAAGAGATCTTTTCTTAATTCCTACCAGAGGAAACAAGTCATTTGTGTTTGATGGATTCAAAGAAGCTACTACTGTGAAACATATATGAGATGTCCCATTCATGTGTAATAGTTAGCAAGTTAGTCTTGCACGATATCATTACTCTGACTCTCAATGGATGCTCCATATTTGCAATCTAGTGAGACATGTTACCATGGTAAACGGGTTGTTGTAAATGCCTACTGTGCACATATAAAGAAGTAGTTGATTATTGAAAAATTATATTGGTTCCATTCTTGTGGATTATTTAAATACCAAAAGCCAACCGTTAGAAACTGTAGTGGTGCTATTTAGCCATAGCTAGGGGATGAGTGGTTTAATACTTTTCCAAGATATTTAGTCCAGAATTGAAATGTACATAGTCATGGACTGGAGTTCAATCCTGAAATGAAAGCTGTTCATGATGAATAATGTCAATTTTGAAGCAGAGTTTTAACAGGTTTGGATTCAGTTTCCTTCTCCTATACCTGGTGAGACGAACCTAGTCTGCCTACTTATTTTACCCATTATCTGGGTAGAGAATAGTTGTAATATTGGAAGTATGTTATGTTATCATCACAGGGAATGGACATGGCACTAAATTCACAATACTGGACCAAGGGCCTTCTTTTTGGGGGCAATTTTTCCCCAAAAACCAAATAATTTTTTTTTTTACCTGATATGATTTTGAGAAAGATTATGGCATCAAGTATTCTGCTCTCCAGTTAGGGTAAAATAGTAGGCAGATTGGGCTTTTTAACCTTGGTTAGCAAACTGTTAAACTCGCTTTAAGAATTGATCTTTGTGTCACTCCTAGTCGTGGAGGGGTTTGGTAACTTGCACAACCCTCATAACAAGTAGGATGTGATTGCAAGGTCAACTGTTTAGGTAGAGTTTACAGGTTTGAATTAGTTTTTCATTCTAGACAGATTACCGTACCAAGGTTGTAAAGAGCCCAGTTGCCTACTATTTTATATGATAACCATTACATTATGGGGACCTCCAATTGATTGAATAAATGGCATATGTTGAGATAGTGTTTATATTCTGTATAAACTACATATGTGTTCCTTTACCTTAGATATTTTAGAATTATGTTAGTCATTTAGATTTTGTAAAAACAAATCTTATTTATTAATTGTTCCTAGGCTACCTATCACCCATTTTCAATCACTACTTTTTTTTACTCGCCCAACCATCTTTCCCCACCCATTTTTATCCACCTCCCTCAGTGGGATAGTACCCCCTACTTTGGCAACCACATTGTGTTGTTCAGACAGCGCACTCTTTTCCTCATCTTGCAGGCTCTGCTGTCTCACTGTTTTTGTCAGCATCTCTAAGACATCTTCAATGTGAACACTCCTTTTATGACTTCTTAGCTAAAAACTCCCTTTTCTTACAAATATTATCTGACTGCCTCCAGGGAGCTGGAACCACTTAAGCTACAAGGGGAACAACAATTACGTTTCACCATTTTTGTAACATTTCTAATTGTTGCTTGAGTCACATGCTTTCTGATCCATTTCAAAAGCCATGTCTCCAGTGACCCAAGGTACCATCTGTCACTCACACCATTTACCTATGGGTCACATAGTTAGGATAAACTGAGCTATTTAACTTTGGTATGCAACCTACGTATAGGAGAAAGAAAACATCTGAAATTCAATTCACTTTAAAAATTCATCTTGGCTCATGCAGGTAATACATAACTATTCAAATAATAGATACAGCTAATCTATTATTAAACAATCATTCATTCAGTTGCCCTAGGTTATCGCCTATCACTCACGCCCATTTTGACTTATGTCTCCTAGTACATATTCTATTTCATTTTCAAATTCTTACCTACTATCAACTAATCGGGGTGCTATGGTGTCAATGGCTTATACCTTTGTATGAAACAGAAATGGGTGATCGCAAGACTGTTTTTGGATTTCACATAGCACTAATACCTTGGGATTGGTATGAATCCAACTTTCTCCAATCCAGCTTGGATAAAAATAGCAGGTAGACTGAATCTTTAACCTTGATATGGCACTGGTCTAGGAGAAAGAAAACTCCAAATTCCAAGCCTGTTAACTCCACCAGAAAAAGACCTAGCTGTGTAGTAAATACATAATCTAAAAAAATTAAATAGATAGAGCTAATCTTATTATTAAACAAACCATTTATCCAGTTTCCCACTTTTTAATTCCTCTTGTATGAAGATCCTCTTTAGGGTCACTACTCATTCATAGATCTCCTGGCTGACAACCCTTGAACCCAGGTTATGGAGGACTGCATAATCGCAATATAGTCTCATTTTTTTAATAAATTCTGTTTCTGTTTCGTTTTTGGATCAGGAAAAATTATACCAGTAATGAAATTACAATGTTCTGTGTAATGAAGAGTTGGGTTGTATATAGATTTAGTTGGAACAGCTTAACTGATATCTGACTGAGGCAACACTTATTAATCACTTTTTCCATACAATCTACTGATGAATCCTGGAGATCCTATAACATACATAGGTTTCATATTACAGTTGTGTGTCCACAAAACAAGAGATAATATTACTTTAAACAATGGTCAATATTGAGACCCTAAAGCCAATACTGTCTAGCCACACAAATATCAAATATAATGCTTCTTCCTATGAGATCAACACGGGTAACTTGACAACAAAACAAATTCTGAGAATTTGAAACAAGTTCAATTATTATTGGTTGGTACACTGCGATCATAATAAAATGTAAAAGGGACTCTCAAAAAGAATAATTGTTATGAAAGAATCTATGACAAAGGTTTATTTTGTACTGTTAATGAGTATATTTTTATGGAAAGAGAATTTACTACAAATGACTTTACTATAGAAATGTATAGAAAATCATTTTACTAACATTTAATTATGTTACCTTACCTTTTTACTCAGTGTATATATGGAAGAGAGAGAGAGGAGAGAGTAGAGAGAGAGAGAGAGGAGAGAGAGAGAGAGAGAGAGAGAGAGAGAGAGAGAGAGAGTATGAGAACGTTTGAAAACTGATTGGCTACTTGTATCTTCTTTATTGTCGTCATTTTCTCTCGGTGTTTTCTTCTGTGGGCTGTTTCTCAAAGTTGAATTTCTTTGTGCAGTCATTTCTTGTTTGAATGAATTACAGACTTTGTTGTTTTTCTGTTAAGTCTTTTATTGAAACCTAGCCACAAAACTGCAGCGGTGAGATGCAAACTCTTGAGAGACATCCTCTCTCGTCTCGAGTTTGGTCATAATTAAACTAGTTTCTTACGCCTTTAATGACACATTTTTTAAAAGGGTCAATAAAAAGTTATTACAAATCAATTTATAACCCAAATGGTTAGGAGTAACTTTCCACTTGATTACCATTATATTGAATCTAACAAACTCTTAATTCAAATATCTAACTACAGTATAATACATAATCATTGGCTATCCCATGATTATGTACCAATTTACACTGCTTAATAATTGTTTACATATAGAAATGCATTGAAACTCAAGAAAAAGATATTGTAGTGATAAACCATTAAAGCAAACATTACTGTAAAGGCTTTATAATATATGGATGATTTTACTTAAAAAACTGGGTATAAATAAATGTAAATGCACTGATGATTATTTTACTATAAAAATGCATTGTAAATCATTTTACCAAGGTACACTGTTAGTGTTTTCATTATAGAATGCATTGAAAAATCAGAAGAAAGGATGGGTGAGTATTAGGGATTAATACAAGCATTACTGACAGAAAGAGAGCTATTATATGTATAAGTAAATTAACTTTTGATGATATTTCATGAAAATTGGCATTGTAAATCATTTTTACTGTAAATTACACTTCTAATGATTTTATTATAGAAAATGCATTGAAATTCCAAGAAAAAGTCATGTATGATTAGATAAATCAAGGCAGGAATTTCTGACAAACACTTTATATGTATAATATAAATTAACTGTTGCATAGTTTTTACTATGAAATGCTTTGTAAATTATTTCACTTAGAGAATTATAACTTCTAAGAGTTTACTAAAGCATTGGAGGGGATTAGACAATTAAGGCAGGCATTAATGAGAAGACTTTTATTATGTATTAATGATCTAAACTTAGTTTGTTTCCCATCTATTAACTGAAAGTTTAAATGAAGTGCTTGCGATACAAGACAGTATACAAAAAAAGAAAAATTATTATCAAATTTATTAAACTATTTGATTCTTAAACTTAATCATTTTTTTTTTTCAGATTCAGAAGGTTCGTCATTATTCACTTGCGCGGCCACCAGAGCAGTACACCAAACAATCAATGTCAAAACAACCAAACCAAGATTCACTGTCGGAGATGCAAAAATGACTTCAAGCGTGTCAACCAATCATTGCTAAATCCCTCCAAACTAAACTGAAAACCTGTCTACTAGACAGCAACTCGTTGTTCACATTCCCACCCCAGGCAATCAACACGAAACAGGAGACTGATCCTCAATTTAAAACAACCTTTGTCTGTTGCCCAAGATCAGCGCATCCTGTAGATTCAGCTATGTTGAGCCTGCTATCAGAAAGTGGCAGTTACCGATACCTACTCACAGCCTAGCAGCATGTCTGGAAGCGGAGACCGAACCTTTTGATTTTCAAACAGACTCGCTGCAGCCGTCAAGCAAATATCCCCGATTCGGACTATCTCGAACCGTTTACCAAGACAGTGGCAACTCAGAGACCGTATTCAAGCTGGTGACATCGGAGAGCGGAGACCCTCTTCTGATCCCAACCATTTGCTCAGAATTATCTTCGAGCCAATTTCAGCTGACTGTGGATCGGACCACTTATTTCGCAACCCGGAGTTCTACCGAAGCAGAAGAAAAGATCCTACAGAAACAAAATCCCATTCGACTATGAACCGGTGGATCAGTCTGATCAACTTACCAACAGAACACCACCACGGGGTACCCCACCCAGATTATCCAGGTTGTAGACAATCAAAAACCCCTGTTCAGACAGCAGCAGCAGCCACAAAGGTATCATTTGTAGAACCAGGAATACAAAGCCACACGAGGGCGCACACACACAAAACCATTGACCCCACGAGTCTTCTGTTGATGGAAGAGTTAAGTTGTTTGTTGAATTTTTTATATGATGTCATTGCCTTGTACAAATTCTTCAATTCTTATTCCTGATAAAGCATAAAATTTTTTTACTTTGAGATTTTTGGCCTTTTTGTGTTGTTTTGTACTTTTGAAAGAAGAAAGAAAAAAAATATTGCCCTTAATCTCTCAAATCATGCATTTATACAAAAATGGAGCATTTTATGGATTTATTTTTTTATCACTGAATATGTTATTTATGAAGGGGGAAACTCTTTGTTTTAAATTTGAAATTTAATGATGATATGCATATTTCTGTTTTGAAATTTAGGAGTTTGACTTGTAAAGGAGTTTTATTATATTATTATATTTATATAAATATTATATATATATATATATATATATATATTTACAATGTTGGTTTCCAGGATGAGGAGTTTTTCATATTAATTTTAAAATATTTTTTCATGTTTTTGTAATCTCTTCTGAAGAAATTTTCACTTGGTTGGGGTAAAAATGTTCTTTTGGTTTTTTATTTCTTTTATACTTATTAAAAAAAAATGTGATGCCAAAGGCACAAAAGTTCTTTTTACTACTTATTTTTTTTTAACAATTTTTTGTTGAGACTTTTTATTTATTCTAAAGTATCAAAATATTTTTTTTGTATAAAATTTTATATGTTTGTTTTTAATTTTTGTTTGTTGTTTATTGTGTCTTAATCTTTCCTTTTTACAGAAATGTATTTTTTTCTTTATGTTGTGTTAAAGAAAGATATTACAATTTAATTAGTTATTTGGAATGGAGATTACATATGAAAAAATATCGCTTAATAATAAAAATCAAATAAGGGAAAAAAAAGACCTGAAATTTTAGACAAAATGACATTATCTCAAATTTTTCATGGAGATTATTCTTTCATATAGATTTTTTCTTCTGTCTAAGATTCGAGTGTAGTATAAATGCTCTCTGCCCAGATCAAAGTGCCATGCCTAGAATCAGAGAATAATAATTTCAGCCTAACTGGAATCAGTGTAGTATCTTTTTCTCTTCCTAGAATATCTTAAAGTTTAATTTTATTTAAAAATAATTCCAAAATGTATAAGATTATTTATTTGAAATTAAATAAATATATATATATATATATATATAATCATTTGAAAATAATACTATTAATATAGTTTGTTTACATTCTAAATAAAGAGTGCTCAAATATCGAGATAGAGCATATATATCTAAGTTAGGAGTTAGCACAGATATAAGTAATGGCTCTTGGTAAACTGTCAATTTCTTGCCTTTCATCTCACACCAATCAACTTGGTTTTATAATACCATAGACAAGAAACTGCTAGTTAACCAAATTCTGTAGGACTATGTCTATCTTACCCCAAACATGTGCAATGCCACAACATGTCAGACATGCAACTACCATGACTGACAAGTACAGTGGGTGCTGAATTATGGCTTAAACTGCTTCAGTCACCATGTATACATACCACATCAGCATGTAGCAAAATATTGTAAACATTTTAACTACCCTAGTATTTTAAACAAACAATTTACTCTCAATTGTTGGAACCTTTAGAAGCTCTCTGAGTCATTGGGACATTAATTTTGAACTTATTTAGGCAAAAAATCTATATTTCAGAGATTTAGACTTTCTTACAAAAATGTTCACTTGATGAATTGTTGCTTGGTAATTTCAAAAAATAAACTAAACTTGACCAAAAAATAGTAATGGAACTAAGGCTTTGAGATACCTGAAAGATTTGTAGACTAATATTAATATATATTTATATATAATATATATATATATAATATATATATATATATATATTCCTTCTTTACTTCTAAATCAACCAGTGGGAAAAAAACCCAGCATAATTCAGTTTCAAAATAAAATATTTTCAATGATATCAGGATACTTTCCAAAAAATAATCATCAGTATTGTATGTATGGCCAAAAGAAAAAAAAAATTATTGTGTTTTTTCTTTTGTCAAAGGAGGGTTTTTCTCAGTATCAAGCGTGTAGCAATATTCATTTTTTTTCAGCAAAATTTTTTTTTCAGAATTTGTCTATAAAGTAAACCTGATTCGTTTCGAATTCGTTTCTTAGAAAAAATATTCTAATTCATAAAAAATACTTTGTTTTGAGGCTATTCAAATTGGCAGCAAATCAAAACAGATTGCTACACGTTGAACTGAGAAAAACCTCCCTTTTGGAACAAAAAGGAAAAAACACCATAATTTTTTTTTCTGTGGCCACTACATACAAATACTGATGAATTATTTTTGGGAAACGTACCCTGATATCAGTTTGAATATTTTTATTTTGAAAACTGAATTATCTGGGTTTTTTTTTCCCACTGGTTGAGTTTATAAGTAAAGAAAGAATATACTTATATATATATAATATTATATATATATATATATATATATATATATATAGTAATTAGTCATACATCTTTCGTTATTTCAAAGTCTTTTCCCATTTACTTTTTGGGTTCAAGTTTAGTTATTTGAAAATTTACAAGGCATTCCATCAAGTGAAGCATTTTTTAACAATCTACAATTCTCTGGAAATAGATTGCCTAAATATTCAAAATTATGTCCCATGACTCAGAAGGCTTCTAAAGGTTCCAACAATTAGAAAGTAATTGTGTTAATACTAGGGTGAGGTTAAATGTTACAATATTTTGCTACTTGCTAAGATTGTGGTACTGTATTACCATTGTGACTGAGCGTTTAAGCCAGTAACAGCACCACTGTAATTGTCCAGTTATTGGTAGTTGATGTCCTGACATGTTGTGATGCCATGTTGGGGTAAGATAGACATGGTCTACAGAATTGTACTAGCAGTTTCTTGTCTTTTGTATTATAAACCAGTTGATTGTTGGAGAAGGCAAGAAAATTGACAGTTACCAAGAAGCCATTGACTTTATATCTGTGCTACCCTAACTTAGATATATATGCTCTTATCTCTGATATTGAGCATCTTTATTAGAAATGCTAACAAACTATATTATTTAGTATTATTTTCAATATATATATTTAATACTATTATATCATATTTATTTATTTCAAAATAATTCTTATACATTGTTTTTTGATTTACATATTTTAAAAAAAAATAAACTTTAAATTCTGAGGGAAGAAACAGATACTACACTCTGATTTCCAGTTTAAAGGGCTGATATATATATTCTCTGATTCTAGGCAGTTGCACTTTGATCCTGGCAAGAGCATTCTTACTACACATCTGATCTTAGACGAAGAAAAAAAATCGATATGAAATAATCTTCATGAAAAATTATGAGAACTATGTCATTTTTGTTCTTATTTCAGTTTCTTTTTTTCCCTTAATTTGATTTCTTATTTATAGGAATATTTTTTCAATGTAATCTCCATTCCAAATAACTAATAAATTGATATTATCTTCCTTTACACAACATAAGAAAAAATACATTCGTAAAAAGAAAATTAAGACACAATAAAACAAGCAACAAAAATTTAAAAACAAAACAATTATAATTTTTATACAAAAAAGAAATATTTTATTTTTAGATAAATAAAAATGTTTCTCAACAAAAAATTGTTAAAAAAAAAATAAGTAGTAAAAGAACTTTGTCTTTTGGCATTTCACCATTTTTTTTTTTAATAGTAAAAAGAAATAAAAAAACCAAAGACATTTTACCCACAACCAAGTGAAAATCTTCAGAAGAGATTTAAAACATAAAAAAATATTTTAAAAATATAAAACTCTCCATCCTTGTAATAACCAAAACATTATATATTATTATATATATTAATATATATATAATATATATATATATATATATAAATAAAATTCTTTACCAAGTCAAACTTCACTAAATTTCAAAACAAAAATTGATATCATCATTAGAATTTTCAAATTTATAAAAAACAAAGAAGTTCCCCATTCATACAATAACATTACAGTGATAAAAAAATAAATCATAAAATGTCCATTTTTGTTATAAAGCATGAATTTTTTGAGAGATTAAAGGGCAATATTTTTCTTTCCTTCTTTCAAACAGTACAAAACAACAACAAAAAAAAGGCCAAAATCTCAAGTAATAAAAAATTTATGCTTTATCAGGAAAGAATGAAGAATTTGTACAGCAAATGACAGTCATATAAAACTGTTCACAAACAACTTTACATCTTCCATCAACAGAGACTCCGTGGGCTCAATGGTTTTTGTTGTGGTGGCGCCCTCGTGTGGCTTTGTGATTCTTGGTTCTACACATGATACTTTGTGGCTGCTGCTGCTGTCTGTAAAGGGTGGTTTGATTGTTCTACCAAGCCTGGTTAAATCTGGGTGGGGTACCCGTGGTGGTGTTCTGATTGTAACTTGACAGGACTGATCCACCGGTTCCAAGTAGTCGGAATGGGATAATGTGTTTCTGTAGGAATCTTTTTTCTTCTGCTTCGGTAGACTCCAGGGTTGCGATAAAGGTTCGATCCACAGCTAAGCGAATTGGCTCAAGATAATCTGAGCAAGGTTTGGATCAGAAGATGGGTCTCCGGCTCTCCGAATGTTGCTACCAGCTGTGAATAGGTCTCTGGAATTGCCACTGTCTGATTGTTAACGGTTCGAGATTAGTCGAATCGGGGGATATTTTGCTTGGACGCTGCAGCGACGTCTGTTTGAAATCAAGGTTCGGCTTCCGGCTTCCAGACATGCTGCTAGGCTGTGAGTAGTATCAGGGAACTGCCACTTTCTGAAGTAGCAGGCTCAACATAATCTGAATCTACAGGATGCGCTGGTATCTGGGCAACAGACAAAGGTTGTTTTAAATCTGAGGATCGTCTCTGTTATCGTGTTGATTGCTGGGGTGGGAAGTGAACCAGACGAGTTGCTGTCTAGTGAGACAGGTTTCAGTTTAGTTTGAGGGATTTGAGCAATGATTGGTTGAAACAACGCTTGGAAGTCATTTTTGCATCTCCAGGACAGTTGAATCTTGGTTTGCGTTGTTTTGACATTGATGTTGGTGACTGCTCTGGTGCCGCGCAAGTGAATAATCCGAACCTTCTGATCTGAAAAAAAAAAAAAATGATTAGTTTAAGAATCAAATAGTTTTATAATTTGATAATAATTTTTCTTTTTTTGTATACTTCTTGTATCGCAAGCACTTCAATTTTAACTTCAGTTAATAATGGGACAAACTAAGTTTAGATCATTATACATATAAAAAGTCTTCTCATTAATGCCTGCCTTAATTGTCTAATCCCTCAATGTCTTTAGTAAAACTCTTTAGAAGTATAATTCTCTAGTGAAATAATTTACAAAGCATTTCTATAGTAAAACTATCAACAGTTAATTTTATTATACATTATAATAGTTTTGTCAGAAATCCTTGCCTTGATTATCTAATCACTAACAATGACTTTTTTGAATTTCAATGCATTTCTATAATAAAATCATTAGAAGTGTAATTTTACAGTAAATGATTTACAATGCATTTTCATAGTAAAATCTCAACAGTTAATTTACTTTATAATATAATAGCTCTCTTCTGTCAGTAATGCTTGTATTAATCCTAATCACTCACCATCCTTCTTCCTGATTTTCAATGCATTTCTATAATAAATCACTAACAGTGTGATCCTGTGGTAAATGAATTTTACAATGCATTTTTATAGTAAATAATCATCAGTGCATTTACATTATATTTATACACAGTTTTATAGTAAAATCATCATATATATATAGCCTTTACAGTAATGTTTGCTTTAATGGTTTTCACTAACAATATCTTTTTCTTGAGTTTCAATGCATTTCTATAGTAAAATTATTAGCAGTGTAATTGGTACATAATTCATGGATAGCCAATGAATTATGTATATACTGTAGTTAGATATTTTGAATCAGAGTTGTTAGTTCAATATAATGGTAATCAAGTGGAAAGTTACTCTAACCATTTGGGTTATAATTGATTTGTAATAACTTTTTACTTGACCCTTTTAAAAATGTGCCATTAAAGGCGTAAGAAAATTTAGTTTAATTATGACCAAACTTCGAGACGAGAGAGGATGTCTCTCAAGAGTTGCATTCTCACCGCTGCAGTTTTGTGGGCTAGGGTTGTTCATAAAGACTTAACAGAAAAAACAACAAAGTCTTGTTAATTCATTCAAACAGAAATGACTTGCAACCAAAGAAATCAACTTTGAGAAACAGCCCACAGAGAAAACAGCCCAGAGAAAATGACTGACAAAATAAAGAGAAGAGTAACAAGTAAGCCATCATTTCACTTCTCATACTCTCTCTCTCTCTTCTCTCTCTCTCTCTCTCTCTCTCTCTCTCTCTCTCTCTCTCTCTCTCTCTCTCTCTCTCTCTCTCTTGCCATATATACACCTGAGTAAAAGGGTAAGTAACATAATTATGTAAGTTAAAATGATTTTCTATACATTTCTATTAGTAAAGTCATTTGTAGTAAATTTCTTCCATTAATATAACTCATTAACAGTACAAAATAACCTTTGTCATAGATTCTTTCATAACATTATTCTTTTTTGAGGAGTCTCCTTTTTACATTTTATTATTGATCCAGTGTACCACCAATAATAATGAACTTGTATCAAATTGCTCAGAATTTGTTTTTGTGTCAAGTTACCCAGTGTTGATCCATAGGAGAGCATTATATTGATATTTGTGGGCTAGACAGTATTGGCTTTAGGTCTCAATATTGAACCATTGTTTAAAGTAATATTATCTCTTGTTTTGTGGACACACAACTGTAATATGAAACCTATGTATGTTATAAGGATCTCCAGGATTCATCAGTAGATGTATGAAAAGTGATTAATAAGTTTGTTGCCTCAGGTACAATATCAGTTACTGTTCCAACTAAATCTAATATACAACCCAACTCTTCATTACACAGAACATTGTAATTTCATTACTGTATTATTTTTCCTGATCCAAAAACTGAAACAGAAACAGAATTTATTTGAAAAATAAGAGACTATATTGCTGATTATGCAGTCATCCATAACCTTGGTATCAAGGGGTTTGTCAGCCAAGGAGATCTATTGAAATGAGTAGTGACCCTAAAGAAGGATGCTATTCCATCACAGAGGAATTAAAAAGTGGGAAACTGGATAAATGGTTGTTTAATAATAGATTAGCTCTATCTATTTATTTTTTTTAGATTATGTATTTTACTTAACGAGCTAGGTCTTTTTCTGGTGGAGTTTAACAGGCTTGAATTTGGAGTTTTCTTTCTCCTAGACCAGTTGCCATACCAAGGTTAAAGATCTCAGTCTACCCTGCTATTTATCCATAGCTGGATTGAGAATAGTTGGATTCATACCATTCCAAGGGTTTAGTGCTATGTGAAATGCAAACAGTCTTGCGTCAACCATTTCTGTTTCATACAAGATAACCATTACACCATAGGCACCTCCATTATTTGATAGTAGTGTAGAATTTGAAAAATGAAATAGAAATTGTACTAGGAGACATTAAGTCAAATGGGCGTGAGTGATAGGCGATAACCTAGGGACAACTGAATGAATGATTGTTTAATAATAGATTAGCTGTATCTATTATTTTGAAAGTATGTATTTACCTGCATGAGCAAGATGAATTTTTAAGTGAATTGAATTCAGAGTTTTCTTTCTCCTATACTAGTTGCCATACCAAAGTTAAATAGCTCAGTTTATCCTACTATTGACCCATAGGTAAATGGGTGTGAGTGACAGATGGTAACCTTGGGGTCAGCTGAGACATGGCTTTTGAATGGATCAGAAAGTCATGTGATCAAGCAACAATAGAAAGTTACAAAAATGGTTTTGAACTTAATTGTTGTTCCACTGTGTAGCTTAAGTGGTTCAGCTCCCTGGAGGCAGTCAGATTATATTTGTAAGAAAGGGAGTTTTAGCTAAGAAGTCATAAAAGGAGTGTTCACATGAAGATGTCTTAGAGATTGCTGACAAAAACAGTGAGACAGCAGAGCCTGCAATGAAGGAAAAGAGATGCGCTGTCTGAACAACACATGTGGTTCCAAAGTAGGGGGTACTACCCACTGAGGGAGGTGGAGTAAAAATGGGTGGTGGAAAGATGTTGGGGCAGAGTAAAAAAGGTAGTGAGGGGAAAATGGGTGATAGGGTAGCACTAGGAACAGTTAATAAATAAATTTGTTTTTTACAAAATCTAAATGACTAAACATATGTCATAAATACTAAGGTAAAGGAACACATATGTAGTTTATACAGAATAAAAACATATGCTCACATATGCATTATTTCTAAATCATTGGAGGTGCCCATAATGTAATGGTTATCATCATAAAATAGTAGGGCAGACTGGGCTCTTTAACCTTGGTACGGTAACTTGTCTAGAATGAAAACTGAATTCAAACCTGTTAAACTCTACTAAAAGTTGACCTTGCATCACATCCTACTTGTATGGAGGGGTTGTGCATATTTACCAACCCCTCCACATAGGATGTGACACAAGATCAATTTCTTAAGCGGAGTTTAACAGGTTTGCCTAACCAAGGTTAAAAAGCCCAATCTGCCCTACTATTTACCCTAACTGGAGAGAGAATACTTGGATGCATACTTTTCTCAAATATATCAGTATTATGTGAAATGCAAAGAGCCTTGTCCAGTATTTGAATTTAGTTTGCCATGTCCATTCCCTGTGATGATAACCATTAAACAACAAATACTTCCAATATACAACTATTCTCTACCCAGATATGGGTAAATAGTAGGGCAGACTAGGTTCTCTCACCAGTATAGGAGAAGGAAAACTGAATCCAAACCTGTTAAACTCTGCTTCAAAATTGACATTATGTCACTCATGAACAGCTTCATTCAGGATTTGAACTCCAGTCATACTATTACATTCAATTCTGGACTAATACTCTTGGGAAAAGTATTAAACCACTCATCCCCTAGCTATGGGCTAAATAGCACCACTACAGTTATCTAAGGTTGCCTTTGGTATTAAATAATCCACAAAGAAATGAAACCAATATATTTTTCAAATAATTCAACTACTCTTTATAATGTTGCACAGTAGGCATTTACACAACCCGTTTACCATGGGTAACATGTCTCACTAGATTGCAAATATGGAGCATCCATTGAGAGTCAGTAGTAATGAATCTGCAAGACTAACTTGCTATTACACCATGATGGGACATCTCATAATGTTCACAGTAGTAGCATTTCTTTGAATCCTATCAAACACAAATGACTTTTCCTCTGGTAGAATTTTGAAAGATCTCTTGATTTAGTTACAGTTTGCTTCATTTGGGATTCTTGTAATAATTGTTCATTGTCAATGAGTTGTTGTCCAAAATGACATTTTTTGTGTTTAAAATGCTAACTGATGTTCCTTTCCATCAGAAACCCATTTTTCCTAAATTTTGATTTTTGCCCTCAAAGGTTTATAACGTTTGTACTGCAATTTCTCTAATAATAAATGTGAATATCAGTTGTGTAACATTTTTCAACTTTACTCCAACAAGCCGTAACCAAACATATCATACCCTTTTCGGAATCAGGCTAACTCTGTGAGGAAGTAAAAATAACAACCCTGAAATTTTGGATTCTCAAGTTTTAATTACTATGATTGTTTTTGGTAATTTTTTATGTGATTTTTTGCAATAAATCATTTTGTATGGTAACAATTTTTATAACTTGAAATAAATTTTGGATTAATTGAAATTAATTGCAAAATCCAGCGAAAAGTTACCTATGAAAAAAAATTAATTGTTTGCACAGAAAGTAAGGACTTACATACAGCACACTGTCTTTAAATTAGGTGGGTAGCAAAAGAATTTTGAACTATTGAAAGGGAAGCTTAATATAAATGTAATACTTAAATGCAGAGATCAATTTTGAATTGCGTTGAATAAATTTAACATGTAGTCAATGCATGAAGTATCGTTGTTTGGTGTAAGCTCAATCAAGAGATGCAGTAGTTAACTTAATTGTCAACCTCAAAGATTTTGCTGCATCTTCTGTCCTGGTCTGGCATATTCCAAACCAATCTTTCATTTTTCACTAGACTTCAGTGATTAATCAGGGGTGCTGTTTGAACTTATGAACAGACAACCAATTCTTCTGTATTTCTTGACAGGCTGCTAATTCATGTTTCTGATCAGAGGTAGAGAGTATTAACAGAGTTTTGAATTAATTTCTCACTGGGTACTTCATGAAGATGACCTTGTGCCAAATATCAATAATGTTGGTATAAGGATTAAATTCTTTACTGGCCACAGTTTCCTATGTAATGCTAGGAGACACAAAAGGTAATTACCTCCTGTGCCTGCTAGTAGGTGCTAGGTAGCATGGTGAGTGACATCAAAAAACAGAAAAAAGTAAAGTCAAACCCTCTTTTATCTTTTAACTTTTAGAGAAGTAACAATGCGCTAAGTTGCATTTCATGTCTACTGACAACCTTGTGTCATATCGCACGGAAGAACATGCTTAGCCTGTAGTGTCTGCACACTTTCCTTTTCTACCAACTACATATTAAGGATTCAAGACTTTCTCTACTAAAATACTATTTTCATATTAGGACATTTCACTCATACAGCTCTTTATAAGTTCTTTCTTGTATCTCTGTCATGCTTGTATTCTCTTCTGTTAAGTTTTTTCAAGCAATAAAATATCCTTGTTATCATTTTATTGTTAACTGTTCTTCCCATTTATTCTGTACATGGAAACAACCAACATTTATTCTTCTACATTGGTATTTCTAGCAAATAAAAAAACACCTCCAGGTGATGTAAAAATAATTTTTGAAAGATATTGCGTGAGGAGGTGGAAGTTAAAATTAAATGTCGGAGAGTTTGAACCATAATCATGAAATCATCAAATTTATTAAAGGAGTAAAAAAATAATAAAAACAATTTGAAATTGAAACTAAGTTCTATTAACTTTGAATATCTATTAAAATAAAACAAACTATATATAAATATATGATACTGGGGATGTATCTATAAAACTTGTTTTAAAAACTGTCTGATGTTGCATGCTAAAATTTTGAGTGTATTTATTCTATGTTATGATGTTTTATGGTATAGTGTCACGTAAGCATTGACGTAGTTATTGTTACAGACAAAAACCGGAAGCGAATCTCCATTATTAATAGATTATTTGCTAAGTACTTATTCTGATGCATAGCATAAAAGTCTTCTTTTATTTTAATATGCAATATTAAAATCTTATGTCTATAAATTAATCTTTTACATTATTTTACAAATGGAGTAAAAATCAATTTTCTTTTGTTATTCAGTCTTAAAATTAATGATACTAATAAATGTTTTATGAAATTCAGAAATGATCAAATTGGTCTTACCGTGTGATTTCTCACTTAGGGCAATCTCTGCCTCCTTCTTGCTGTGTGCGCTATCAATAGATGACTGGGGTCAGCTTTTCCTTGTGGCACACCTTTGTCATATTCTTATCCGGAGCCGCAACAAATGGTCCCTTTTTAACCTCTTTAATAGCAGCAGAAGTTGCTCCCTCTTCCTGCAAACACAAAATGAGAAAAAATGAATGGCTTTAAAAAATGTATCTGCATTTGGATATTTAAAAATAAATCCTTTGATAATAATAATAATAATAATAATAATAATAATAATGATAATAATATTGATTAACCAATGCAAATAAATGAATGCAGCAATCTAGCACATTAAGACTTGTCAGGAAATTTGATCCCTGGAAATAGTGCAAGATATTAAAATTTGACTATGCTACTAAATTGTATATGCACAAATCAGAATTTGTTCTAGAAAATGAGACACATAAATTCTCTGAAACTTTGAGATACAGACGGATCACTTAATCCCAGTTTGGAGACCAGACCTAATTGTAAATTAACAAGAAGAGAACTTTTCATCTCATGATTTTGCTGTCCCAGCAGATCACAGAGTAAAAATGAATGAAAAAGAAAATACAAATAGTTGGACCTAACCAAGAACTGAATAAACTATTGAACATGAGTGTAAAGATGGTGCCAATTGTGGTTGATAATTCTTGGAACGCGTCTCAAAGGGTTTGGAAAGGAAACTGGAGGAATTGAAAACGAGAAGAAGAATCAAGACCATCCAAACACAACATTGTTAAAATCAGCTAGAATACTCAGAAGAGTCCAGGAGACCTAAGGAGACTTGCTGTTACTTAGAATTGAGAGGAAGATCACTGGCTAATGCTGGTGTGAAAAACTCAATAATAATGATAACAGTAAAAATAAAAAGAATTAAAATCATCACACATCTATATATATATATATATATATATATATATATATATAAGAATGTCATGGTATGTATGTGTCATCTTATAACTCCAAAAAGAGATGCCATTCAAATTTGAAATCTCACAAACACCTTAATATATTTATAATTAAGAAACACAAAAGTTTGTTTTTGGATTTTTACTATTGAGTACATAAAAAGTGTATCAAAAAGGAAATTAATTAGACTGATACATTTCATCACTTTAACTCAATGAGCTAGGCACTCTCTCTTTCTCTCTCTTTCACCCAGTCTGTTCATGTCTATCTCTCTTTCTCTCAGTCAGCTTTCTTTCTCTGTCAGTTTTGGGTCTGTTCTCCCTTTTTCTCAGTCAGTTTCTGTCTGTCTGTCTCTTCTCTGTTCATTGAGGGTTAATTTATCCCAAGATCATGTTTGTTTTATTCATTATTATTGGGTATTCAAATTTTTATAACTCAATTTTTTAAACATTTTTTTTAAACTCATTTTATGATCTATTTTACCAATAGATGGAACTCTAACAGGTATTACCATTCTGTATCAAAGTTATCTGGGAATAATGGCAATGAAGGTGTACTACACACTTACCAGAGTCCCAGAACTGGAACCTCACCACTAAACTCAGTTTAATGTCACAGTCAGGACACTAAGACCTCAATCATTGCCTTTTAGCACATATATGATAAAAAGGGATGGAGGTTTGCCATAAGAGCAATACAGTAGAAAAAATCATATAGGTGCTGCTAGGACATGATGTGACCAGCCAATTGATTGGACAGGCATCTCCAACTGTTTGTCTAGCCCAAGTAATGGTCAAAGGGACTGCTCAGCTGACAAAATTACGTCCATAAGCATCACAGGTCACCATCCATATACAAAGGTGGCCCAACTGGTAGGAGGTCTAACTCCTTAGCAAAGGTGCAGTCAGAGTATTTTATAACTATAGCTGCAGACACATGCTTTTTACATTTCTGTGGGTACAGATAATACATTGCGATTCAAGTCAAAAGTGCTAGGGAGTAAAATTTAAGTAGAGTGCACAGATACTACAATCTGATCCTAGTTAGATGTGTCACCCCATATATAATCACATCATCTTTTACTGCAGGAGAGAGTCTTTTATTGGAGAGGAGGGTAACATTTAAGCAGAGTGCCTGGAGGAATTGGAAATCAGAGAAATAATTGAGACCATCTAAACAACAGCATTGTTGAGATTGGATAGAATACTCAGAAAAGTCCTGGAAACCTGAGGACACTTGCCGTTACTCAGCCTAAGTGAAAGACCATACTCGTATGAAAACTCATAATAATGACATGGAGATGTCAATAATGATGAGGATGATGATGATGATGATGATGATGCCTCTGAAATTATTTATAATTTGCCAAAGTGTTATGAACCTAACATAGTATGTTTATAATCATTCAAGAGCAAATAGATTTACACTCGTTCAACTTACTCTTCACTGTATTATAGAGCAAGCATTGATTGATTGATTTTAATAGCATGTCACCTGTCAAGAGTTATTTTATGCCTAGAGGTTAGGGAATTGCATTCATTGTATGTTCATATTTACATTTTTCGTGTAGTTATTTCTTCAGAGATTTTTTTTCATATTTTCCTATCAAATACAGATAATTTCTAAACATCTATTTGACACATACATGGAACCATAACAGGGTACCATCACTGAGGGTCAGAGTATACCTGGGAGTAATGACACTGAAAAGAGTGCTCTATACCCTCACCCAGAGCTCCAAGAACTGGAACAATGAAGGGGTACTCCACTTTCCAGAGCTCCAGAATTGAAATCTCACTACTAGATACAGATTAACATCATACTCAGGACATTAAGAGCCTCAGCCACTGCCTTCTAGCACATGACAAAAAGTGTTGGGTGTTTGACATAAGAGCAATACAGTCAGGACAACCATGTAGGTGCCAAGGCTTGACGTGACCGAGCCTAAGTAAGGTCCAAAGTGGAGTGTTGCAAGTCAGAGATTGCTCAGCCACCAGGATTCTGTCCTTAAGCATCATGGGTTGCCGCCAACTGCTAATAGGTGGCCCAAGGTGGCGGGTTAACCTATGAAGAACATCTGTGATAACACAGCTGGTAAGAGACATCTGTAGAAGTGACAAATTTGAATCTTGAAGACTCTATTTAAAACTCATTTGCTACAACAGTCACAACTGGTCCAAAGACCATTCATTTCTGATGTTCGGAAAATTAAAACATATTACAGGTTGACCCAGAAAAAACAGAACCCGAATTATTTATTTAGTTTCCCATTAAACTAACCCTAAACCACAACCCAAGCCCTAACCCTAAACCCCCTAGTTAAAATTAACAGTTTTTTACAAATTTATTTTATTACAAAATTATTTATTACAAATTATTTTATTACAAAATTGAAAAATATGTCCATTAGAGCTAGCATACTTGTAGTGGTATAATTGTAAAAGGGAAATAAATGTAACTTTTCTGTCTAAATTGCGGCCTGAAAATTACCCTTTTGCATGTAAACGGATAGGTTTTATTTATTTTTTAAGATAACGATGTAATTTTTCCCAATCGGATAATTTGATCTTTGAATTAACTGTTTTTCTTTGTAACAACCCTGTATGATCTTTAATTGTTTTTTATGAGATTTTTGATTAACAAAGTTCGGAAATATTTATTTCCGTTTTATTCAAGATGGCCTAAAATGATCACGTGACCGAATTGGTGATCCCTAATGAATACATACTAAAATTTCAAATAAACTGATAATTAGTTTTATATGTGTAAGATTTTATAAAATTTGTGTATTTTTTCTATTTTCCATCATAATTTTTACGATACACTGCTTTAACGTGTACACGTGGTAATATCCACCATTTTACAATACGTAAACAACTTTTTGAATTTACAGTTTTAAAGATTTAAAAATATAAATCATAATTTATCACTCTTTTCTTTGACTAAAATCAGTTGAATTCAATGAGACTATGTGCAAAAATAAACTCTTAAAAAACAACTACACAAAAATATAAATATGAAATTAACCCTAGACAGGTTGACATGCTGTTAAAAATCAATCAAACAATCATTCAATCATATATGTTATTCTTTGTTCATAACATTTTGGCTGTGTACCCTGTGGCCATCTTCTAATGAGTATTTAACTGTTGGATCAGTGAAGGGGACATGGCTGACATGTTGTGAACCAAAGAACAATATCAACAAAAGAATATAATCCATCCAATATCAAAATGAATTACAATAACCCTATCTAACACAATTCAGACAATAATGGCTATTATATGTATAATATCAATGCATAGGCAACAATATTTATAATACAATGATTTAACTATATAAATACATACTGAATAAATATATTAATAAATGAGGAAAAAGGTGTTTTTTGCAGTCAGGATGTAATGCAAGCATTACTGATAAATAAGCTATTATATGTCTAATACAAATGCATTATTAATTTTACTATAAAATGTATTGTAAATATTACTATGGAAATGTATTGTAAATATTACGACCAAAATGCATTGAAAATATTACTAATATAATGCATTATAAATATTACTAATGAAAATGCATTGAAAATCAAGAAGAAAGGGATTGTAATTTTAGAAAATTCAATTTTTGTTTCTGTTGTTGTAAATATAAATGTTTCAGCCATGTACTCTCCAGCTACCATGGGACATCTGCTGTGTTCTGAATAATAATGGAATCTTGTTCTAAAGGGCATGTTCTTTTCTTTTTATAAACATCAGATCCATTGCTTGTGTTTGTGTGTTCTTGGAATTGTCTCTTCCTGATTTCTTTGCTGAACTCATGACCTCCCCTTAAATTTTGCTCATGCTACTTCTCTAGTGCAAATGGTTCTCATAAGCTATTAATATCTATGCTTGTTCTACTGATTGAGTTACCTTAGGTTAGTGTGGGCAGGATTCTTTTAACCTTATTCTCCAATGTTACTTCTGTTAATAAGACAAGAATTATTACTTTTTATAGTTTGATTCTACTCAGTCTTCTCAATATATGTATATACATATAGTATAGTAATATCAGTATGTATGCTCAGCCTGATGCTTGACTTATTTGAGCATAGTAAAATATTGAACAAAAACAGACAGTTGACATAAACATTTTTATTAAAACAATTAAAGCTGACAATCATAGTTTATCTATTAAATTGAGAGCAAATGGAATAATTGGCTGAATGATTAAAAAATTTATTTCAAGGCAGGGGGAGCAATGTTGTTTTAAAAATCTATAAAACCCTAATAAGACCTCATATGGAATATTGTTCTCAGGAATGGGTTTCAGTGTCTAGACATGGAAATTTTGAATTTGGAGAGCATACAAAAAAGAGTGACAAAACTAATAAAAAGAGAAAAAGATTACTGGGAGAGATTAGAGAAATTAGGATTAACTACTTTACCAGAAAAAAGAATTAGAGGCAATCTTATTAAAATTTTCAAAATGATAAATGGAATTTCTAATTATGGTAGACATTTTTTTAATATTTCTCCCCTAACTGGAAACTTACACTCAAGGCAGATTTTAAAAACTAAGTCTATTAACCAATTGGATTTTTTTACTAATAGAGTGAATATATGTTTGGAACAAATTGCCTAATCAGATCAAAAACTACAATAGTGAAAAAAGAAGAAGATTAATTTGAATGATTTCAGAAAAAATGGCAAGACAAAGAATTTAGGTCATTTTTGGGAACTATCAGATGAATTACTTAATTGAATTTAATACTATATCAATAGTGTATAATTCTGTGCAAAGATTCTTTTTTGTGTGTTAAAGATTGATGTGAGAAGATAGAAAAAAGGGGAGATGCCCAAGTTGGTATAACAAACTGATGAATAAATGAATAAATAAATTGATAACAATTGATGATAATCAATGTATTTAATGATAAGTTGGGACAATTTATGACCACTTGATATTTAGTAAGATATCAAACTTAGAGAACTGCTAACTATTAGCAAAGGGATAATTAGGATATTCAATTAAGGAAAATAAAATTCTTTGAAAAAATTTCCAACTTTTTGGTATTTCTGATAATTTTCAATTTTAAAAAATTATGACTTTTTACTACAACTAAAGGGAACTTTGACAACAATGATCAAGAAAAATAATCACTTCCTATGTACATATAAGTCATTGAAATTTCATTAAAATTTGTGGCAATGTTGTCATTGTGGAGTCAATGTATGCTTCTTTGTTGGTATATCTGGTGAGTAGTTTTCCATGTATATATCATATCAGTATATGTGAGTTATATATGTCTACAATATATATTTTCGGGGATTTAGTGTGAAGCATGGGTAATGTATGAAATAAATGAGAAACTGTGTTGGATGTTATGTGCTAAGTTCCATTTTATTTCATCCAATATTTCAAAAGAATGACCTCCCTTTTACATGGATAAGAGGAGGAAGGGGAGGGTCTCTTAAAGCTTTTTTTTATTAACAAGAAGAGAGTCTCTTTGGCTTGAATTCAGTTTTCCTTCTCGTAGACTGGTTGCCATACCAAGATCAAAGAGCCCAGTCTACCCTACTATTTACTGGTAGCTTGGGGGAGAATAGTTAGATTTGTGGCAATAATAAAAAATATTTCAGTTTGTTCACAGTCTGTATTTTTTCTTTTCATCTAAACTGTATATGTGCGGATTCTCTCAGTTTTCTTATTCATTAAATCTTTAACCTGTCAATTATTTTGACTAAACCTGCATTTTTTTCTTTTCTTTTTTTCTGTTAAACAACAGAGTTTGTTATTTGATAAAAGAAGATATTGTCATGCATTTTCATTAAAGTCTTCCTGACAGTAGTTTGTCTGTCTCCCTCCATCTTTTATTGTGGTGGGTAGACTGTCATGGAAATGTAAGGTTGCCTTGTTCAAGTCTTCAATTGACAATTAGAGATAATTTCTATGTGGCTCTTATCATCATTCACTGAAAGCCTTCAAATGTTACAAGAACACTTAACTAAAGTTCATTTGATACAGACTCCAATTAATTCAGGGCATATTTCTTAAATATAAGAAGAAATAAACAAGTAAATTGCTAAAAACATTTGTAAAATAAATAAATAAATAAAACAAACTTATTGTTAATTGCTTGAGTTAGTATTGCAATGAATATTATTAAAGATACAGTTTTAATTATGCAAATGTCTATTAATGTAAATATATATATATATATATATATATATATATATATATATATATATATATATATATATATATATATATATATATATACTGTGTGCATATATGTTTATAGAATTAATTTGCATATGTATGTGGATTATAATCATATGTATATATATGGGGGTCGTTATATATATATATATATATATATATATATATATATATATATATATATATATGGGGGTCATATATTGTGTATGTATGTTTCTAGAATTAATATATATGTGGATATAAAATAATATATATAAATTTGTATATTGTTGTTAAGTGTGCTTCTGGATTAGTTGGTCAAAAATTTATAAAGAATTTACAGGATTTTTTCAAGGCATGGGACAAAAAACATAAAAAGTATTAAAAAAATTAAAAATTAAAATAACCTAAGAGCAATGATATTGCTTACCTTTCTCTTAGATTTCCTATTAAGAAGTAACATTAACATTATGTATCTCATTTCTATCAATGACAGTCTGGCTTTCTGGCTTAGAAAGTATATATATATATATATATATATATACGGGGACATTCAATGAATAAGGTAAATAATATATATATGAATCTTAGTTTCTATTAAAAATGTTGGTATTAATTATGTATGAATCAGCACTCCAGCCTCGGATGAAGTTGTCACTCCCCAGAAGGTCATGTAGGATTAGAATATAATATCTGTACCATGGAAATTCTGCAATTATTTTGAAAATAAATGATCTTGAAATTGTGTATGTGTATTTTCAGAAACTTTTTGATAAAGTCCTTTTGAATGAAGCTCAGATCAAATTTTAGTCCTGATGTCTCAAACTTGACTGAGAATCTATTAAAAGAGATCCATATTCTGGAAGATCTTGCACACTTGTGCCACCAGCTTCTTTATAAAGTAAATTCTTTATAAATTTTTGACCAACTAATCCAGAAGCACACTTAACAATATACAAATTTATATATATTATTTTATATCCACATATATATTAATTCTAGAAACATACATACACAATATATGACCCCATATATATATATATATATATATATATATATATATATATATATACGACCCCATATATATATACATATGATTATAATCCACATACATATGCAAATTAATTCTATAAACATATATGCACACAGTATATATATATATATATATATATATATATATAATTAATAGACATTTGCATAATTAAAACTGTATCTTTAATAATATTCATTGCAATACTAACTCAAGCAATTAACAATAAGTTTGTTTTATTTATTATTTATTTTACAAATGTTTTAGCAATTTACTTGTTTATTTCTTCTTATATTTAAGAAATATGCCCTGAATTAATTGGAGTCTGTATCAAATGAACTTTAGTTAAGTGTTCTTGTAACATTTGAAGGCTTTCAGTGAATGATGATAAGAGCCACATAGAAATTATCTCTAATTGTCAATTGAAGACTTGAACAAGGCAACCTTACATTTCCATGACAGTCTACCCACCACAATAAAAGATGGAGGGAGACAGACAAACTACTGTCAGGAAGACTTTAATGAAAATGCATGACAATATCTTCTTTTATCAAATAACAAACTCTGTTGTTTAACAGAAAAAAAGAAAAGAAAAAAATGCAGGTTTAGTCAAAATAATTGACAGGTTAAAGATTTAATGAATAAGAAAACTGAGAGAATCCGCACATATACAGTTTAGATGAAAAGAAAAAATACAGACTGTGAACAAACTGAAATATTTTTTTATTGCCACAAATCTAACTATTCTCCCAAGCTACCAGTAAATAGTAGGGTAGACTGGGCTCTTTGATCTTGGTATGGCAACCAGTCTACGAGAAGGAAAACTGAATTCAAGCCAAAGAGACTCTCTTCTTGTTAATAAAAAAAAGCTTTAAGAGACCTCCCTTCCTCCTCTTATCCATGTAAAAGGGAGGTCATTCTTTTGAAATATTGGATGAAATAAAATGGAACTTAGCACATAACATCCAACACAGTTTCTCATTTATTTCATACATTACCCATGCTTCACACTAAATCCCCGAAAATATATATTGTAGACATATATAACTCACATATACTGATATGATATATACATGGAAAACTACTCACCAGATATACCAACAAAGAAGCATACATTGACTCCACAATGACAACATTGCCACAAATTTTAATGAAATTTCAATGACTTATATGTACATAGGAAGTGATTATTTTTCTTGATCATTGTTGTCAAAGTTCCCTTTAGTTGTAGTAAAAAGTCATAATTTTTTAAAATTGAAAATTATCAGAAATACCAAAAAGTTGGAAATTTTTTCAAAGAATTTTATTTTCCTTAATTGAATATCCTAATTATCCCTTTGCTAATAGTTAGCAGTTCTCTAAGTTTGATATCTTACTAAATATCAAGTGGTCATAAATTGTCCCAACTTATCATTAAATACATTGATTATCATCAATTGTTATCAATTTATTTATTCATTTATTCATCAGTTTGTTATACCAACTTGGGCATCTCCCCTTTTTTCTATCTTCTCACATCAATCTTTAACACACAAAAAAGAATCTTTGCACAGAATTATACACTATTGATATAGTATTAAATTCAATTAAGTAATTCATCTGATAGTTCCCAAAAATGACCTAAATTCTTTGTCTTGCCATTTTTTCTGAAATCATTCAAATTAATCTTCTTCTTTTTTCACTATTGTAGTTTTTGATCTGATTAGGCAATTTGTTCCAAACATATATTCACTCTATTAGTAAAAAAATCCAATTGGTTAATAGACTTAGTTTTTAAAATCTGCCTTGAGTGTAAGTTTCCAGTTAGGGGAGAAATATTAAAAAAATGTCTACCATAATTAGAAATTCCATTTATCATTTTGAAAATTTTAATAAGATTGCCTCTAATTCTTTTTTCTGGTAAAGTAGTTAATCCTAATTTCTCTAATCTCTCCCAGTAATCTTTTTCTCTTTTTATTAGTTTTGTCACTCTTTTTTGTATGCTCTCCAAATTCAAAATTTCCATGTCTAGACACTGAAACCCATTCCTGAGAACAATATTCCATATGAGGTCTTATTAGGGTTTTATAGATTTTTAAAACAACATTGCTCCCCCTGCCTTGAAATAAATTTTTTAATCATTCAGCCAATTATTCCATTTGCTCTCAATTTAATAGATAAACTATGATTGTCAGCTTTAATTGTTTTAAAAATGTTTATGTCAACTGTCTGTTTTTTTGTTCAATATTTTACTATGCTCAAATAAGTCAAGCATCAGGCTGAGCATACATACTGTATATTACATACATATATGTATATACAATATTGAGAAGACTGAGTAGAATCAAACTATAAAAGTAATAATTCTTGTCTTATTAACAGAAGTAACATTGGAGAATAAGGTTAAAAGAATCCTGCCCCACACTAACCTAAGGTAACTCAATCAGTAGAACAAGCATAGATATTAATAGCTTATGAGAACCATTTGCACTAGAGAAGTAGCATGAGCAAAATTTAAGGGGAGGTCATGGAGTTCAGCAAAGAAATCAGGAAGAGACAATTCCAAGAACACACAAACACAAGCAATGGATCTGATGTTTATAAAAGAAAAGAACATGCCTCTTAGAACAAGATTCCATTATTATTTCAGACACAGCAGATGTCCATGGTAGCTGGAGAGTACATGGCTGAAACATTTATATTTACAACAACAGAAACAAAAATTGAATTTCTAAAATTACAATCCCTTTCTTCTTGATTTTCAATGCATTTTCATAGTAATATTTATAATGCATTTATATAGTAATATTTTCAATGCATTTTGGTCGTAATATTTACAATACATTTCCATAGTAATATTTACAATACATATTTATAGTAAAATTAATAATGCATTTGTATTAGACATATAATAGCTTATTTATCAGTAATGCTGCATACATCCTGACTGCATAAACACCTTTTTCCTCATTTATTAATATATTTATTCAGTATGTATTTATATAGTTAAATCATTGTATTATAAATATTGTTGCCTATGCATTGATATTATACATATAATAGCCATTATTGTCTGAATTGTGTTAGATAGGGTTATTGTAATTCATTTTGATATTGGATGGATTATATTCTTTTGTTGATATTGTTCTTTGGTTCACAACATGTCAGCCATGTCCCCTTCACTGATCCAACAGTTAAATACTCATTAGAAGATGGCCACAGGGTACACAGCCAAAATGTTATGAACAAAGAATAACATATATGATTGAATGATTGTTTGATTGATTTTTAACAGCATGTCAACCTGTCTAGGGTTAATTTCATATTTATATTTTTTGTGTAGTTGTTTTTTAAGAGTTTATTTTTTGCACATAGTCTCATTGAATTCAACTGATTTTAGTCAAAGAAAAGAGTGATAAATTATGATTTATATTTTTTAAATCTTTAAACTGTAAATTCAAAAAGTTGTTTACGTATTGTAAAATGGTGGATATTTACCACGTGTACACGTTAAAGCAGTGTATCGTAAAAATTATGATGGAAAATAGTAAAAAAATACACAAATTTTATAAAATCTTACACATATAAACTAATTATCAGTTTTATTTGAAATTTTAGTATGTATTCATTAGGGATCACCAATTCGGTCACGTGATCATTTTAGGCCATCTTGAATAAAACGGAAATAAATATTTCCGAACTTTGTTAATCAAAAATCTCATAAAAAACAATTAAAGATCATACAGGGTTGTTACAAAGAAAAACAGTTAATTCAAAGATCAAATTATCCGATTGGGAAAAATTACATCGTTATCTTAAAAAATAAATAAACCTATCCGTATTACATGCAAAAGGGTAATTTTCAGGCCGCAATTTAGACAGAAAAGTTACATTTTATTTCCCTTTTACAATTATACCACTACAAGTATGGCTAGCTCTAATGGACATATTTTTCAATTTTGTAATAAAATAATTTTGTAATAAAATAATTTTGTAATAAAATAAATTTGTAAAAAAACTGTTAATTTTAACTAGGGGGTTTAGGGTTAGGGCTTGGGGTTGTGGTTTAGGGTTAGTTTAATGGGAAACTAAATAAATAATTCGGGTTCTGTTTTTTCTGGGTCAACCTGTAATATGTTTTAATTTTCCGAACATCAGAAATGAATGGTCTTTGGACCAGTTGTGACTGTTGTAGCAAATGAGTTTTAAATAGAGTCTTCAAGATTCAAATTTGTCACTTCTACAGATGTCTCTTACCAGCTGTGTTATCACAGGATGTTCTTCATAGGGTTAACCCGCCACCTTGGGGCCACCTATTAGCAGTTGGCGGCAACCCATGATGCTTAAGGACAGAATCCTGGTGGCTGAGCAATCTCTGACTTGCAACACTCCACTTTGGACCTTACTTAGGCTCGGTCACGTCAAGCCTTGGCACCTACATGGTTGTCCTGACTGTATTGCTCTTATGTCAAACACCCAACACTTTTTGTCATGTGCTAGAAGGCAGTGGCTGAGGCTCTTAATGTCCTGAGTATGATGTTAATCTGTATCTAGTAGTGAGATTTCAATTCTGGAGCTCTGGAAAGTGGAGTACCCCTTCATTGTTCCAGTTCTGGAGCTCTGGGTGAGGGGTATAGAGCACTCTTTCAGTGTCATTACTCCCAGGTATACTCTGACCCTCAGTGATGGTACCCTGTTATGGTTCCATGTATGTGTCAAATAGATGTTTAGAAATTATCTGTATTTGATAGGAAAATATGAAAAAAAATCTCTGAAGAAATAACTACACGAAAAATGTAAATATGAACATACAATGAATGCAATTCCCTAACCTCTAGGCATAAAATAACTCTTGACAGGTTGACATGCTATTAAAATCAATCAATCAATGCTTGCTCTATAATACAGTGAAGAGTAAGTTGAACGAGTGTAAATCTATTTTGCTCTTGAATGATTATAAACATACTATGTTAGGTTCATAACACTTTGGCAAATTATAAATAATTTCAGAGGCATCATCATCATCATCATCATCATCCTCATCATTATTGACATCTCCATGTCATTATTATGAGTTTTTCATACGAGTATGGTCTTTCACTTAGGCTGAGTAACGGCAAGTGTCCTCAGGTTTCCAGGACTTTTCTGAGTATTCTATCCAATCTCAACAATGCTGTTGTTTAGATGGTCTCAATTATTTCTCTGATTTCCAATTCCTCCAGGCACTCTGCTTAAATGTTACCCTCCTCTCCAATAAAAGACTCTCTCCTGCAGTAAAAGATGATGTGATTATATATGGGGTGACACATCTAACTAGGATCAGATTGTAGTATCTGTGCACTCTACTTAAATTTTACTCCCTAGCACTTTTGACTTGAATCGCAATGTATTATCTGTACCCACAGAAATGTAAAAAGCATGTGTCTGCAGCTATAGTTATAAAATACTCTGACTGCACCTTTGCTAAGGAGTTAGACCTCCTACCAGTTGGGCCACCTTTGTATATGGATGGTGACCTGTGATGCTTATGGACGTAATTTTGTCAGCTGAGCAGTCCCTTTGACCATTACTTGGGCTAGACAAACAGTTGGAGATGCCTGTCCAATCAATTGGCTGGTCACATCATGTCCTAGCAGCACCTATATGATTTTTTCTACTGTATTGCTCTTATGGCAAACCTCCATCCCTTTTTATCATATATGTGCTAAAAGGCAATGATTGAGGGTCTTAGTGTCCTGACTGTGACATTAAACTGAGTTTAGTGGTGAGGTTCCAGTTCTGGGACTCTGGTAAGTGTGTAGTACACCTTCATTGCCATTATTCCCAGATACACTTTGATACAGAATGGTAATACCTGTTAGAGTTCCATCTATTGGTAAAATAGATCATAAAATGAGTTTTAAAAAAATATGTTTAAAAAATTGAGTTATAAAAATTTGAATACCCAATAATAATGAATAAAACAAACATGATCTTGGGATAAATTAACCCTCAATGAACAGAGAAGAGACAGACAGACAGAAACTGACTGAGAAAAAGGGAGAGACAGACCCAAACTGACAGAGAAAGAAAGCTGACTGAGAGAAAGAGAGATAGACATGAACAGACTGGGTGAAAGAGAGAGAAAGAGAGAGTGCCTAGCTCATTGAGTTAAAGTGATGAAATGTATCAGTCTAATTATTTCCTTTTTGATACACTTTTTATGTACTCAATTAGTAAAAATCCAAAAACAAACTTTTGTGTTTCTTAATTATAAATATATTAAGGTGTTTGTGAGATTTCAAATTTGAATGGCATCTCTTTTTGGAGTTATAAGATGACACATACATACCATGACATTCTTATATATATATATATATATATATATATATATATATAGATGTGTGATGATTTTAATTCTTTTTTATTTTTACTGTTATCATTATTATTGAGTTTTTCACACCAGCATTAGCCAGTGATCTTCCTCTCAATTCTAAGTAACAGCAAGTCTCCTTAGGTCTCCTGGACTCTTCTGAGTATTCTAGCTGATTTTAACAATGTTGTTGTTTGGATGGTCTTGATTCTTCTTCTCGTTTTCAATTCCTCCAGTTTCCTTTCCAAACCCTTTGAGACCGTTCCAAGAATATCAACCACAATTGGCACCATCTTTACACTCATGTTCAATAGTTTATTCAGTTCTTTGGTTAGGTCCAACTATTTGTATTTTCTTTTTCATTCATTTTTACTCTGTGATCTGCTGGGACAGCAAAATCCATGAGATGAAAAGTTCTCTTCTTGTTAATTTACAATTAGGTCTGGTCTCCAAACTGGGATTAAGTGATCCGTCTGTATCTCAAAGTTTCAGAGAATTTTATGTGTCTCATTTTCTAGAACAAATTCTGATTTGTGCATATACAATTTAGTAGCATAGTCAAATTTTAATATCTTGCACTATTTCCAGTGGATCAAATTTCCTGACAAGTCTTAATGTGCTAGTTTGCTGCATTCATTTATTGCATGGTTAATCAATATTATTATCATTATTATTATTATTATTATTATTATTATTATTATCAAAGGATTTTATTTTTTAAATATCCAAATGCAGATACATTTTTTAAAGCCATTCATTTTTTCTCATTTTGTGTTTGCAGGAAGAGGGAGCAACTTCTGCTGCTATTAAAGAGGTTAAAAAGGGACCATTTGTTGCGGCTCCGGATAAAGATATGACAAAGGTGTGCCACAAGGAAAAGCTGACCTCCCAGTCATCTATTGATAGCGCACACAGCAAGAAGGAGGCAGAGATTGCCCTAAGTGAGAAATCACACGGTAAGACCAATTTGATCATTTCTGAAATTTCATAAAACATTTATTAGTATCATTAATTTTTAAGACTGAATAACAAAAGAAAATTGATTTTTACTCCATTTGTAAAATAATGTAAAAGATTAATTTATAGACATAAGATTTTAATATTGCATATTAAAATAAAAGAAGACTTTTATGCTATGCATCAGAATAAGTACTTAGCAAATAATCTATTAATAATGGAGATTCGCTTCCGGTTTTTGTCTGTAACAATAACTACGTCAATGCTTACGTGACTATACCATAAAACATCATAACATAGAATAAATACACTCAAAATTTTAGCATGCAACATCAGACAGTTTTTTAAAACAAGTTTTAATAGATACATCCCCAGTATCATATATTTATATATAGTTTGTTTTATTTTAATAGATATTCAAAGTTAATAGAACTTAGTTTCGATTTCAAATTGTTTTATTTATTTTTTTTACTCCTTTAATAAATTTGATGATTTCATGATTTATGGTTCAAACTCTCCGACATTTAATTTTTAACTTCCACCTCCTCACGCAATATCTTTCAAAAATTTATTTTTACATCACCTGGAGGGTGTTTTTTTATTTTGCTAGAAATACCAATGTAGAAGAATAAATGTTGGTTGTTTCCATGTACAGAATAAATGGGAGAACAGTTAACAATAAAATGATAACAAGGATATTTTATTGCTTGAAAAAACTTAACAGAAGAGAATACAAGCATGACAGAGATACAAGAAAGAACTTATAAAGAGCTGTATGAGTGAAATGTCCTAATATGAAAATAGTATTTTAGTAGAGAAAGTCTTGAATCCTTAATATGTAGTTGGTAGAAAAGGAAAGTGTGCAGACACTACAGGCTAAGCATGTTCTTCCGTGCGATATGACACAAGGTTGTCAGTAGACATGAAATGCAACTTAGCGCATTGTTACTTCTCTAAAAGTTAAAAGATAAAAGAGGGTTTTGACTTTACTGTTTTTTCTGTTTTTTGATGTCACTCACCATGCTACCTAGCACCTACTAGCAGGCACAGGAGGTAATTACCTTTTGTGTCTCCTAGCATTACATAGGAGAACTGTGGCAAGTAAAGAATTTAATCCTTATACCAACATTATTGATATTTGGCACAAGGTCATCTTCATGAAGTACCCAGTGAGAAATTAATTCAAAAGCTCTGTTAATACTCTCTACCTCTGATCAGAAACATGAATTAGCAGCCTGTCAAGAAATACAGAAGAATTGGGTCTGTCTGTTCATAAGTTCAAACAGCACCCCTGATTAATCACTGAAGTCTAGTGAAAATGAAAGATTGTGTTGGAATATGCCAGACCAGGACAGAAGATGCAGCAAAATCTTTGAGGTTGACAATTAAGTTAACTACTGCATCTCTTGATTGAGCTTACACCAAACAACGATACTTCATGCATTGACTACATGTTAAATTTTATTCAACGCAATTCAAAATTGATCTCTGCATTTAAGTATTACATTTATATTTAAGCTTCCCTTTCAATAGTTCAAAATTCTTTTGCTACCACCTAATTTAAAGACAGTGTGCTGTATGTAAGTCCTTACTTTCTGTGCAAACAATTAATTTTATTTCATAGGTAACTTTCGCTGGATTTTGCAATTAATTTCAATTAATCCAAAATTTATTTCAAAGTTATAAAAATTGTTACCATACAAAATGATTTATTGCAAAAAATCACATAAAAAATTACCAAAAACAATCATAGTAATTAAAACTTGGGAATCCAAAATTTCAGGGTTGTTATTTTTACTTCCTCACAGAGTTAGCCTGATTCTGAAAAGGGTATGATATGTTTGGTTACGGCTTGTTGGAGTAAAGTTGAAAAATGTTACAAACTGATATTCACATTTATTATTAGAGAAGATTGCAGTACAAACGTTATAAACCTTTGAGGGCAAAAATCAAAATTTAGGAAAATGGGTTTCTGATGGAAAGGAACATCAGTTAGCATTTTAAACACAAAAAATGTCATTTTTGGACAAGACATTCATTGACAATGAACAATTATTACAAGAATCCCAAATGAAGCAAACTGTAACTAAATCCAAGAGATCTTTCTAAAATTCTACCAGAGGAAAAGTCATTTGTGTTTGATAGGATTCAAAGAAATGCTACTACTGTGAAACATTATGAGATGTCCCACCATGGTGTAATAGCAAGTTAGTCTTGCAGATTCATTACTACTGACTCTCAATGGATGCTCCATATTTGCAATCTAGTGAGACATGTTACCCATGGTAAACGGGTTGTGTAAATGCCTACTGTGCAACATTATAAAGAGTAGTTGAATTATTTGAAAAATATATTGGTTTCGTTTCTTTGTGGATTATTTAATACCAAAGGCAACCTTAGATAACTGTAGTGGTGCTATTTAGCCCATAGCTAGGGGATGAGTGGTTTAATACTTTTCCCAAGAGTATTAGTCCAGAATTGAATGTAATAGTATGACTGGAGTTCAAATCCTGAATGAAGCTGTTCATGAGTGACATAACGTCAATTTTGAAGCAGAGTTTAACAGGTTTGGATTCAGAGTTTTCCTTCTCCTATACTGGTGAGAGAACCTAGTCTGCCCTACTATTTACCCATATCTGGGTAGAGAATAGTTGCATATTGGAAGTATTTTTTATTTAATGGTTATTATCATAGGGAATGGACATGGCAAACTAAATTCAAATACTGGACAAGGCTCTTTGCATTTCACATAATACTGATATATTTGAGAAAAGTTATGCATTCAAGTATTCTCTCTCCTGTTAGGGTAAATAGTAGGGCAGATTGGGCTCTTTAACCTTGGTTAGGCAAACCTGTTAAACTCCGCTTAAGAAATTGACCTTGTGTCACATCCTGTGTGGAGGGGTTGGCAAATATGCACATGTATTTACCAACCCCTCCATACAAGCAGGATGTGATGCAAGGTCAATTTTTAGCAGAGTTTAACAGGTTTTAATTCAGTTTTCATTCTAGACAAGTTACCGTACCAAGGTTAAAGAGCCCAGTCTGCCCTACTATTTTATGATGATAACCATTACATTATAGGCACCTCCAATGATTAAGGAATAATGGCATATGTGAGCATATGTTTTATTCTGTATAAACTACATACGCGTTCCTTTACCTTAGTATTTATGACATATGTTTAGTCATTTAAATTTTGTAAAAAACAAATTTATTTATTAACTGTTCCTAGTGCTACCCTATCACCCCATTTTCCCCACTATCTTTTTTTACTCTGCCCCAACATCTTTCCACCACCCATTTTTACTCCACCTCCCTCAGTGGGGTAGTACCCCCTACTTTGGAACCACATTGTGTTGTTCAGACAGCGCATCTCTTTTCCTTCATTGCAGGCTCTGCTGTCTCACTGTTTTTGTCAGCAATCTCTAAGACATCTTCATGTGAACACTCCTTTTATGACTTCTTAGCTAAAACTCCCTTTCTTACAAATATAATCTGACTGCCTCCAGGGAGCTGGAACCACTTAAGCTACACAGGTGGAACAACAATTAAGTTCAAAACCATTTTTGTAACTTTCTATTGTTGCTTGATCACATGACTTTCTGATCCATTCAAAAGCCATGTCTCAGCTGACCCCAAGGTTACCATCTGTCACTTACACCCATTTACCTATGGGTCAATAGTAGGATAAACTGAGCTCTTTAACTTTGGTATGGCAACTAGTATAGGAGAAAGAAAACTCTGAATTCAATTCACTTAAAAATTTATCTTGCTCATGCAGTTAAATACATACTTTCAAAATAATAGATACAGCTAATCTATTATTTAACAATCATTCATTCAGTTGCCCCTAGGTTATCACCTATCACTCACACCCATTTGACTTAATGTTTCCTAGTACAATTTCTATTTCATTTTTCAAATTCTACACTACTATCAAATAATGGAGGTGCCTGTGGTGTAATGGTTATCCTTGTATGAAACAGAAATGGTGACGCAAGACTGTTTGCATTTCACATAGCACTAATACCCTTGGGAATGGTATGAATCCAACTATTCTCAATCCAGCTATGGATAAATAGCAGGGTAGACTGAGATCTTTAACCTTGGTATGGCAACTGGTCTAGGAGAAAGAAAACTCCAAATTCAAGCCTGTTAAACTCCACCAGAAAAAAGACCTAGCTCGTGTAAGTAAATACATAATCTAAAAAAAATAAATAGATAGAGCTAATCTATTATTAAACAACCATTTATCCAGTTTCCCACTTTTTAATTCCTCTGTATGGAATAGCATCCTTCTTTAGGGTCACTACTCATTTCACATAGATCTCCTTGGCTGACAAACCCTTGATACCAAGGTTATGGATGACTGCATAATCGGCAATATAGTCTCTTATTTTTCAATAAATTCTGTTTCTGTTTCAGTTTTTGGATCAGGAAAAATAATACAGTAATGAAATTACAATGTTCTGTGTAATGAAGAGTTGGGTTGTATATAGATTTAGTTGGAACAGTAACTGATATTGTACCTGAGGCAACAAACTTATTAATCACTTTTCATACATCTACTGATGAATCCTGGAGATCCTTATAACATACATAGGTTTCATATTACAGTTGTGTGTCCACAAAACAAGAGATAATATTACTTTAAACAATGGTTCAATATTGAGACCTAAAGCCAATACTGTCTAGCCACACAAATATCAATATAATGCTTCTTCCTATGAGATCAACACTGGGTAACTTGACACACAAAACAAATTCTGAGCAATTTGATACAAGTTCAATTATTATTGGTTGGTACACTGGATCAATAATAAAATGTAAAAGGAGACTCCTCAAAAAAGAATAATGTTATGAAAGAATCTATGACAAAGGTTTATTTTGTACTGTTAATGAGTTATATTAATGGAAGAAATTTACTACAAATGACTTTACTATAGAAATGTATAGAAAATCATTTTACTACATAATTATGTTACTTACCCTTTTACTCAGGTGTATATATGGCAAGAGAGAGAGAGAGAGAGAGAGAGAGAGAGAGAGAGAGAGAGAGAGAGAGAGAGAGAGAGAGAGAGAGAGTATGAGAAGTGAAATGATGGGCTTACTTGTTACTCTTCTTTTATTTTGTCAGTCATTTTCTCTGGGCTGTTTTCTCTGTGGGCTGTTTCTCAAAGTTGATTTCTTTGTGCAAGTCATTTCTTGTTTGAATGAATTAACAAGACTTTGTTGTTTTTCTGTTAAGTCTTTTATTGAACAACCCTAGCCCACAAAACTGCAGCGGTGAGATGCAACTCTTGAGAGACATCCTCTCTCGTCTCGAGTTTGGTCATAACTAAACTAAATTTTCTTACGCCTTTAATGGCACATTTTTTAAAAGGGTCAAGTAAAAAGTTATTACAAATCAATTATAACCCAAATGGTTAGAGTAACTTTCCACTTGATTACCATTATATTGAATCTAACAAACTCTGATTCAAAATATCTAACTACAGTATATACATAATTCATTGGCTATCCATGAATTATGTACCAATTACACTGCTAATAATTTTACTATAGAAATGCATTGAAACTCAAGAAAAAGATATTGTTAGTGATAAAACCATTAAAGCAAACATTACTGTAAAGGCTATTATATATATGATGATTTTACTATAAAACTGTGTATAAATATAATGTAAATGCACTGATGATTATTTTACTATAAAAATGCATTGTAAATCATTTTACCACAGGATCACACTGTTAGTGATTTTATTATAGAAATGCATTGAAAATCAGGAAGAAGGATGGTGAGTGATTAGGGATTAATACAAGCATTACTGACAGAAGAGAGCTATTATATGTATAAAGTAAATTAACTGTTGATGATTTTACTATGAAAATGCATTGTAAATCATTTTACTGTAAAATTACACTTCTAATGATTTTATTATAGAAATGCATTGAAATTCAAGAAAAAGTCATTGTTAGTGATTAGATAATCAAGGCAAGGATTTCTGACAAAACTATTATATGTATAATATAAATTAACTGTTGATAGTTTTACTATAGAAATGCTTTGTAAATTATTTCACTAGAGAATTATACTTCTAAAGATTTTTACTAAAGACATTGAGGGGATTAGACAATTAAGGCAGGCATTAATGAGAAGACTTTTATATGTATAATGATCTAAACTTAGTTTGTCCCATTATTAACTGAAGTTAAAATGAAGTGCTTGCGATACAAGAAGTATACAAAAAAAGAAAAATTATTATCAAATTATAAAACTATTTGATTCTTAAACTAAATCATTTTTTTTTTTTTTTCAGATTCAGAAGGTTCGGATTATTCACTTGCGCGGCCACCAGAGCAGTCACCAAACATCAATGTCAAAACAACCAAACCAAGATTCAACTGTCCTGGAGATGCAAAAATGACTTCCAAGCGTTTGTTTCAACCAATCATTGCTCAAATCCCTCAAACTAAACTGAAACCTGTCTCACTAGACAGCAACTCGTCTGGTTCACATTCCCACCCCAGCAATCAACACGATAACAGGAGACGATCCTCAGATTTAAAACAACCTTTGTCTGTTGCCCAGATACCAGCGCATCCTGTAGATTCAGATTATGTTGAGCCTGCTACTTCAGAAAGTGGCAGTTCCGATACCTACTCACAGCCTAGCAGCATGTCTGGAAGCCGGAGACGAACCTCTGATTTCAAACAGACGTCGCTGCAGCGTCAAGCAAATATCCCCGATTCGGACTATCTCGAACCGTTAACATCAGACAGTGGCAACTCAGAGACCTATTCACAGCCTGGTAGCACATCGGAGAGCCGGAGACCCTCTTCTGATCCCAAACCTTGCTCAGATTATCTTGAGCCAATTTCAGCTGACTGTGGATCGGACACTTATTCGCAACCCTGGAGTCTACCGAAGCAGAAGAAAAAGATCCTACAGAAACAAATATCCCATTCCGACTACTTGGAACCGGTGGATCAGTCTGTCAAGTTACCAATCAGAACACCACCACGGGTACCCCACCCAGATTATCCAGGCTTGGTAGAACAATCAAAACACCCTGTACAGACAGCAGCAGCAGCCACAAAGTATCATGTTGTAGAACCAGAATCACAAAGCCACACGAGGGCGCCACACACACAAAACCATTGACCCACGAGTCTCTGTTGATGGAAGATGTTAAGTTGTTTGTGAATGTTTTTATATGACTGTCATTTGCTGTACAAAATTCTTCAATTCTTTTCCTGATAAAGCATAAATTTTTATTACTTGAGATTTTTGGCCTTTTTTTTGTGTTGTTTTGTACTTTTGAAAGAAGGAAAGAAAAATATTGCCCTTTAATCTCTCAAAATTCATGCTTTATAACAAAAATGGACATTTTATGGATTTATTTTTTTATCACTGTATGTTATTTATGAATGGGGGAAACTTCTTTGTTTTTATAAATTTGAAAATTCTAATGATGATATGCATATTTTCTGTTTTGAAATTTTAGTGAAGTTTGACTTGGTAAAGATTTTTATTATATATATATATATATATATATATATATATATATATATATATATATATATATATATAAATGTATATATAAATGTTTGGTTATTACCAAGGATGAGAGTTTTTATATTATTTTAAAATATTTTTTCATGTTTTTTAATCTCTTCTGAAGAATTTTCACTTGGTTGTGGGTAAAAATGTCTTTTGGTTTTTTTTATTTCTTTTTACTTATTAAAAAAAAATGGTGATGCCAAAGACAAAAGTTCTTTTACTACTTATTTTTTTTTAACAATTTTTTTGTTGAGAAACTTTTTATTTATTCTAAAGATCAAAATATTTCTTTTTGTATAAAATTTTATATTGTTTTGTTTTTAATTTTTGTTTGCTTGTTTATTGTGTCTTAATTTTCTTTTTACAGAATGTATTTTTTTTTATGTTGTGTTAAAGAAGATATACAATTTAAATTAGTTATTTGGAATGGAGATTACATTGAAAAAATATTCCTTATAATAAAAATCAAATAAAGGGGAAAAAAAGACTGAAATTAAGACAAAAATGACATAGTTCTCATAATTTTTCATGAGATTATTTTTCATATAGATTTTTTCTCTTCTGTCTAAGATCAGAGTGTAGTATAAATGCTCTCTGCCCAGGATCAAAGTGCCACTGCCTAGAATCAGAGAATAATAATTCAGCCTTTAAACTGGAATCAGAGTGTAGTATCTGTTTCTCTTCCTCAGAATATTAAAGTTTAATTTTTTTTTTAAATATATAAAATTCAAAAAACTGTATAAGATTATTATTTTGAAATTAAATATAATATATATATATATATATATATATATATATATATATTGAAAATAATACTAATAATATAGTTTGTTACATTTCTAAATAAAGAGTGCTCAATATCAGAGATAGAGCATATATATCTAAGTTAGGGTTAGCACAGATATAAAGTCAATGGCTCTTGGTAACTGTCAATTTCTTGCCTTTATCTCCAACAAATCAACTTGGTTTTATAAATACATAGACAAGAAACTGCTAGTTACCAATTGCTGTAGACTATGTCTATCTTACCCCAACATGCAATGCACAACATGTCAGGACATCAACTACCATGATACTGACAAGTACAGTGGGTGCTGTCACTGGCTTAAACTGCTTCAGTCACATGGTATACATATCACAATCTAGCATGTAGCAAAATATTGTAAAAATTTTAACTCACCCTAGTATTTAAACAAACAATTTACTTCTAATTGTTTGGAACCTTTAGAAGCTCTCTGAGTCATTGGGACATAATTTTGAAATATTTAGGCAAAATCTATTTTCAGAGAATTTAGATTTGTTACAAAAATGCTTCACTTGATGGAATTTTGTCCTTTGGTAATTTCAAATAACTAAACTTGACCAAAAATATAATGGAACTAAGGACTTTGAGATTACTGAAAGATTTGTAGACTAATATATATATATATATATATATATATATATATATATATTCTTTCTTTACTTCTAAACTCAACCAGTGGGAAAAAAACCCAGATAATTCAGTTTTCAAAATAAAAATATTTTCAAACTGATATCTGGGTACTTTCCAAAATAATCATCAGTATTGTATGTAGTGGCCAAAAGAAAAAAAAAATTATGGTGTTTTTTCTTTTGTTCAAAAGGGAGGTTTTTCTCAGTTCAAGCTTGTAGCAATCTGTTTGATTTGCTGCCATTTTGAATAGCCTCAAAACAAGTATTTTTAATGAAATTAGAATATTTTTTTCTAGAAACGAATTCGAAACAATGCAGAGTTTACTTTTATAGAAAAAATTCTGAAAAAAAAATTTCTGAAAAAAAATGATATTGCTTTTGAAAAAATATACTACTTATTTGTAGAATGACTCTTGTTCACACCTTATTATGTTGATTGTTATAAGATTTGGTTCTTGCTGCATAATTTTCAAAACCAGATGATATACGCATGCACACACACTCTCTCTCTGCCACACACACACACACACACACACACACACACATATGTATATATATATGTATATGTATATGTATATATATATATATATATATATATATATATATATATATATATATATATATATATACATATATATATACCATTGACTGTGTCTTCACTATTCAAACGTAGATGTACATATTCTGTATCATCAATATTGAGCACTCTTTCTTTAGAAATATAGCAAACCACATAATTATTAATATATATATATATATATATATATATATATATATATATATATATATATATATATATATATATATATATAGATAGATAGATAGATAGATGTGTGTAGATAGATAGATAGATAGATGTGTGTAGATAGATGGAAAGATAGATATGTGTGCAGATAGATATATAGATATAGATAGATAGATAGATAGACAGATATATATATATATATATATATATATATATATATATATACTATGCATCTAAACATAGTGTATATATATATATATATATATATATATATATATATATATATATATTATGTTTAGATGCCACCATGAGGACCTGGAAAGTACACTCTAATCCTAGGCAGGTGGGTTAAGTAAGGACACTTTGATTCTAAGCACAATACTTAGACATGACACTCAGCTCCAAGGAATTTTGATGAGAAATAATGCAAAGGAAATATGAATGAAATTATTAAATTTGAAGATAATTTAATATATAAATAAACATTATGGAAGTGAACAACTAATTTAGATATTGTTCAATCATTTTAATGATAATAATAGTCAACATGAATTTTTTTTAAGAATTAGGAAGGATATTTTTCATTAATTTTTAAGGTGATTGAAAATGAAATATTCACTTACAAATCAATTTTATTAATAATTTTATTGATTCAGTTCCGAGAGGGGGTGGGGTTAATTTAAGTTTTGGAAAGGTTAATTGAATTTTTTGTCTTTTTTACACTGACTTTTGTTGTTATTGTTGTTTTGTAGAGGAATTTAGACAATATTTTCTTCTTTTTATAAATATGAATTTTTTTTAAATTCTTGTAAATGATTTTTTTTCAGCATTCTTTTCCAGGTCCATCATATTTCAGCTATTTCGTGGCAGGTGGAATTTGATGGGGAAGATTTTATTTTTGATTTACATATAAACTTAATAAAATTTTCACCTTTCCAAAATCAAAGAAAACATATCTAAAAAAAAAAAATTCCATCAACGGATTTTTAAAACTCAATAAACTATTTATGATATTAATGATCATATGTATGTATGTGTGTGCATATGTATATGTGCGTATGAGAGAGAGAGAGAGAGAGAGAGAGAGAGAGAGAGAGAGAGGGGGGGGGGAGGGAGAGGTGCTACTCAAAAGTTCAGGAAAATTTCACTGTAGATGTAAACTATAAATGTTTTGCTATTACTTTTTGTGATCCAATGTGCAAAAGAATTACTTCCCATAAAAGGTTGGTTTGGAATAAAATCCATGAGGAAAGGAAGATACACTGTTTTTCTATTTGTAAGTTTTTTTGAACTGGAAAATCAAATTGCTTAGAACTTTATTAGCACTAACCCAGGGCACCTGAACATTTCTAATAATACTAACAACCAATATATAATTAGTCAGATGAAAATCGGATGGCTTATAATATGCTAATTATAATCGACCAACTGTCATCTCTGCCTGATTCTGGTAATTTCTAATATTTTTCCTTCTAGAAAATCCAGATATTTTAATAGAGCTATGAAATCATGACACTCAATCTTAAATATATCATCAGTCATATTTAATGCGGGAACTTAAACAAAGAGTAATACCTATTGTTACTATTTGTATAATTTAGATTTTTTTGACTGTTAGCCTCATATTTATTGTTATATATACTATTAATGTCATGTGAAGAAAAGGAAGTGAATCCGACGGTATGTAGTATATTAAGAAAATTGAAAAAACACAGGTTTAAATAAGTTGAGTGGTAAGTTTATTGGCCAACACTGCAGTGTTTCGATCTATTAATTAGATCATCTTCAGGGCATTTGTTGGTATATGGAAGGTAATAACAAAATTTTATCACAGAATAATGAGAAAATAACGACTATCACTTGCTTTTCTCATTATTCTGTGATAAATTTTTTTTATTGCATTCCATATACCAACAAATGCCCTGAAGATGATCTAATTAATAGATATTAATGTTATATATTTCCACTGATGTGCCCTCCAACCTTCTTTAGGCATTTCTTGTCAAATTCAGGAATCTAACTTGGAGGCCTGCATGTTGTAATTGGAGCCTTCATGGAAGTTTGAACTGAACCTTTCTTTAATATATTGGGGTAGATTGTTTTCATTACATTACCTATGACCGGCTACAAGGGTTAAGCTATGTTAAATATTTTATGTTATTTTCGTCTGTCCTCAGAATTGAACTTGCAACCTCCAGATTAATGTTACTTAGAACTATATTAACTCAACACTCATGTGTCACTAGTTTTGGGACTTTGTGAGACTCAAGCAAGCATAGATGATTCTATAAAGAATTTTGAAATAAATTTTATACATAATTGTCAAGGAATACTAATTATGTAAGGTAAGACAATAATCCATAAAATCAGTGGCATCAGCTAATTGGTAAGTGGCAGAAATACTGAGTTTCTCTGAATGAATAAATGTCACCTAAAAATGGTGAATTAGAAAAATAATTTCAATAGAAAAGAAATTCTTTATTAGTTTTTGACTTACCTCTGGCTTTCATTTTTTTTTTATTTCTTGAGGTAATATTTTTTTCTGGTTACCATTAAGAAGTTTGAATTTAATTTTGAACTTTAAAGACAAGATAAAGATCAAATATTATTAGAAGCTGAAATACAGATTCTTCTTGAAATAACAATATTTTTCCTTATAAATTTTGGTTGTTTTTCAAAATAATTTCCAGTCATTTACTTCATATTAGCATTCCAGATCAAAATAGTTTTCTAATTTTCACTCATAGATACATTAGATATTGTTTTCAAAAGGAACTCTTAGTTCTATGATGTGCACTATTTTTAACTAAACCAGAACATTATTTGATTAAAGCAATTTCAGTTGAAAACACAATATGACATTCAATATCAGATATGAATCAGCAATCTGTAGCATTATAATGATCTTTTTATGTTTCAGGCTCAAAAATATTGACATATGAGATCAAATAAAACATGGTCACTTTTTTTTGTATTTCTTAATATCTTACTAATCTCTGGAATAATCTCAAGCACAATATGACTTTATAGATAATTATCTTGACTTTGTTTAACTACAGAGTAATAAAGAATTGTGTTGTTATGGTAACACAATTCATTTCAGAGATAGAAATACATCTGATTTTTTTCATGCATAACAACCGAATTGACTACACTACTTAATCAGACAACCCATCATAGTGTAATTGTTAGCAAGCTAGTCTCACAAATCCATTACTACTGAATAAATAGTTCAATCCTCACTGGATGTTCCATACTTGTAACATTGTGTCACATCCTACCTATTCATTTGTACTCTTTATGAACCTACACACATGACATAACCAGAAATGATAGAATTAATACTTATAGGAAAATGATTTTATGGCAAATCAACACTGTTAAAATCTCTCCTATGTATCATTATTTTAATGTCCCTTTATCACATCTTACAAGTTACCAGTGTTTATTGTTGACTGACAGAGGGGATTTTTATTTATTTTGATTCCTATCCCTAAAATTATAGAAAATAATACCCCAAAAATCATTCATAGCCAACTAGATATCAAGCTAGGACTTTATGATGGACGAACGTCCTAAGAAAACGTGTTGGGTACAAAAGACTGTTAAATACCTACTATATCTCTCCCCACTGTGCACTAAACAGTACCATTAATGTTCTACTAAAAGTATGACTTACTTTAAATAACCAACAAAGGTTGATATGCCATTAAACAAAGAAACCAAAGAAAACCAAACTACTAAATCTCTTTCTTTATTGTCTTTCTTCTTTTACCTCCTTATAACTTTTTATATTACAGTCTTCTCCTTCTTTGTATCACTTCATATTTTCTTTCTTTTTCAAATTTCTCTTTGCTATCAACTGCACTCTTCACTTTCTTTCTTTCTTATCTTGTCAAGTCATTTGAAAGGATTTCAGTCAACCAATGCTCCTGAATTTCTACATAACTAACATGACTGATGTCGCCATCTTGAATCCACAGACAAGCAGAAATACTGATCCATATACAAATAATTTTGTCATTGAGTTTTACGCTCATAGTTTTAATTTTATCTTAAATTGTACAGATGTATCCAGCAAGTAAAAAATGTTCTTTTTTAGATGTATTTTGAGTTTTTAGTGATCAAGAAAACATTTCTGTACTTTATTTTTATCTATAAATGTTTATTCTATGCTAATGAAATAGCACAGATATATCTTATGTGAATAAATGAAATTTAATGCTAGTAAAATGTCACAGGTATGGGGTCGGCTTAGGTAGAGCATTTGCCAAAGATTCAGAAGGTTCCATGTTCAATACCAGCCCCCATCAAAGCACATGATTAGCACAGCTTGGGTAATCTGATCTATGTGGTTAAGCATCTGCGAGCTAACGGTATATATATATATATTTACCAACTCCTCTGTACGAGCAGGATGTAACACAAGGTCAATTTCTTAAGCAGAGTTCAACAGGTTTGAATTCTGTTTTCCTTCTCCTAGACTGGTTGCCTAACCAACGTTAAAGAGCCCAGTCTGTCCTACTATTTACCCATAGCTGGAGGGAGTGTAGGATTTATACCTTTCCCAAGGGTATTAGCGCTGAGTGAAATGCAATTACCACATCAGGGATTTGAACTCGGGGTGATGAGTCCATTTCCCATGACTTTAACCATTCTTGACTGAAGGTTTTTTTAAAATTTATTTCTATTCTTTTCCATAAAATTATAGAAAATAATACCCCCAAAATCATTGATAGCCTACTAGACATAAAGCAAGGAGACTTTACAATGGATGAAGTCAACAAAGTCATAAGTAAACTAAAACATAGAAAAGCCACTGGCCTCAATGAAATACCACTTGAGGTATAGAAGATAAGGAAATTTGACTACTTACTTCTTAGACTATGCAATGCAGTATATAGACAAAATGTGATAGAGAAATGGATGAAAGGCTGCATTCTCCCATTCCCTAAAAAGGTTGACCTTGGAATCACTAAAACTAGAGTGGTATAACTCTCACTACTATAGCTGCTAAGATATATAATGCTCTTCTTCTTAAACACATCCTGAAATAGAGAAAATCCTCAGGAAAAACAGAAATGGGTTTAGTAGAAATCAATCCACAACTTCTCAAATCCTGACTGTTCATAGAGTCATAGAAGAGATTTGAGTAAATAATCTTGAGGCAACACTACTGTTTGTAGATTTCTCCAGGTCATTTGACTCCATACACAGAGGAAAAATGGAGCAAATACTACTAGCATACAGCATCCCCGCCAAAATTGTTACTGCTATAATGATACTTTACGAAGACACTAAAGTTCATTCACCTGATAGTGACACAAATTTCTTTGACATTGTCGCTGGTGTTCTACAAGGAGATACGTTAGCACTATAGGTATTTATAATATGTCTAGATTACATACTCTGAATGTTACTAGATCTCATGAAAGAAAAAGGTGTCATCCTAAAAAAGGCAAGAAACGCGATATTCCCCAGAGACTATGTATTGGGGCTTCTTGCAAATACATCTGTATAAGTGGAATCACTGCGACAAGGCAACAGGGAACATTGGCTCTATGTGAACTTGGATAAAACAGAGTTCCTGTGTTTTAAACAGAAGGGAGACATGTCCACATTCGATGGTAAGCTCCTGAAATTAGTAGACCGGTTATGGGAATTTGATCTCAATCATAGGTTAAAGTGATGATTCTTCCAAGCCATAGATATGTCAGTTCTACTGTTCAGCTGTGCAACCTGGATGCTAACGAAGTGCCTAGAGAATAAGCTGGATGGCAGTCGCACAAGAATGCTGTGTGTGGTCTTAAACAAATTATGGAAAAAACATCCTACAAGAAAGCAGCTGTATGGCCACTTACCCTATCACACAAACAATCCAAGTAAGATGAACAAGGCATGCCGGACATTACTGGAGAAGCAAGGACGAACACAGAAGTGATGTTCTCCAGTGGAAACCTTCACATGGACACACCAGTGTCAGCCACCCAGCAATGACCTACATTGATCACCTCTTTGGATTCTAGATGCTGTGCAGAGGACCTACCAGGGATGATGACAGGGATGGTTAGCGAGAGATTGTCATGGATGTCCGTACCTCCAGCAATGACTTGATGATGATGATTCTTAACTGGAGTTAGTTAAATAATAGTAATGATATTGATGATAGCAATAAATAAGTATATTTCCTATATTGGCCAGTCCATCAAATGTTTTCCCCATCACTTACCACAATACACTTCCATTTCAGTCTTGCTCTTGCATCTTCTCCATGTTGATCCAAACTTTTGGATAATTTCATCTTCCCATCATTTTGGAGGTCTTCAAATTTGTTGTTTTCTGTCTCTTAGATACCAACAACTGTATGGGTCCATCTGTTGACTGTAAACATTGTGATGTGTCCAGTCTAGTGGAACTTCTACATTTGGTACTCTACAATGATATATTTATTCCACTTCACTTTCCAATTACTTTGCTTTGAATGTGCTCATACAATAATATTCCCTGCTGAAACATTCAAAGAAGAAATAAGTATTTAGTAAACAAAAATATCCATTAGATACCTCTTATTCAAAAAACAAGACAAATATCCATGGAGTGCAAGTACTCTAAAACAGACCACTAGAAGTATTTTTTTAAAAATCAAATTTGCTTGAATATAGACTTTTAGTAGATGGATATATATATATATATATATATATATATATATATATATATATACTATGGTCCATAAAAATTTATAGGAGTCATTTTTAGATCATCTTGCTTATTTTTGTATATCTATTTCTGTGAACAAGAGTGGCTTAAATTTGATCTCCAAAGTAGAAAAACTCATTTATGGGCACATTTTAAGGTAACTACTCTTGATCATAGGTGTGTGTATATATAAATATATATTAATATTAACATTGATAATATAGATTATTATATAATAAGTAAAGTTTTAAATTGGATTTAAGTCTGGAAAATTGATTGGCCAGTTCATCTTCTGAAGTCCTCAGAAGCCTAATTTTTGCAGGTACTCTGTAGTTTTATGTGCTAAATTGAAAAAGGGCATTATCTTGCATAAATATGATGGTTCTCCTGAAGATGATTCTTTACTTTTTGTTAGTCCAGATGCTCTTGGAGGAAGACTATATAAGCATCTGTGGTTATTTCCGTACTGTCAGTCACTCTCCACGGACCAACCATGATACCTCCAATAATACCACCTCAAATCATAATACCCCCTCCTCTTTATTGGCACTCAAGATGAGAATCTCATCAATTTATGACCCAACTTTGCTCAAACCATCAGGGCCATCAAGTGTTACACAAGTTTCACCTGTGAACAGAACTTTTGAGAATTTGACCTTCATTTGCCCATTTCAAATGCATTTGTATGTGTACTTTTGTCAATTGAGGTTTTGTCACTGGTCTCACTGATGTTCCAGCCTTTGGACACTGTTGCTTCTTCAATGCCCCTGAAAAGTGCTCCACTGATCAGGCCTGGGTTATTTACAGCTTCAAATTTCATTTTTGACAAAGAAGGTTGGGAAACAACTGTCTAGTTTATCAGCCCTCCTATCTGCACCTTCTGCACTTAACAGTTTGGTGATATTTCCCAATTATTTTCATTATTTCTAATGTAGATTTGCCTTTGATTTGGTTTGTTTTGTTTTATGGCATATCAACCTCAGTGGGTCATTTAATGCCAATAAAGTTTTGAAATAAATTAATTCTTAATGGATACACAATTTTTTGTTATAAATACATTTTTCTATTTAAACCATAGATGGGTCCCTAACAGGTACTACCACTCTGGGTCAGAGTAGACCAGGGAGCAATGGTGATGAAGGGATGCTCCACATTCCCCAAACCTCCAAAACTGGAACCTCACCATCAGATAGAGTTTAACGTCATTCCCAGGACATGTAGACCCTCAGCCACACCTTCTAGCACCCATATGATAAAAAGGGTTGGGGTTTGTCATTAGGGCAATAGGGTTGGGGCAATCATATAGGTGTTAGGGCTTGACATGACCAGTCGATTGATCGGAGGGGGCCTCTCTGACTGCCCATCTAGCCCAAGAACGGGCCAAAGTGGAATATTGCATGTCATGGACTGTTCATCACCTGGGTTCTATCTTCAAGCATCACGGGTTGCCACCCACAGCCAACAGGTCCCCATTTGGGGAGTCTTACCCCTTTGCAGAGGTGCAGTCGGTGCATTCTAACGCCCCAGCTGACAGCTGAAATTTGCCTTTGGAAAGTTCCAATGTTATACTATCTTTCTTAGAATGGGTCAAGTCATATTTGCAACTCATAACTGCATGATTATAATGACACTATTTATAGCCTAGAACACTTCTATATCATATTAATATTGCCAATGGCTACTGTTTGTTTCTTGGTGTGCAGAACAGTACAGTTTTTATACAGCCTATGTAGATATCTATTCCCATTATACTGTGAAAGTGTTGCTAAATTTCAACTGGAATTTTTTTTAGAAAAAATGTTACTTGGTTAATAATTTGAAATGCAGTGTAATAACATTAGCATTGAAAATTGGAATAGGATGATTCAACTATTGGACTTGGCATTTTTTTTGCTAAATATTTATTTTAGAAAAGTTCAGCACTAAAAAAAATAAAAACAGGAAGAGAGGGAATGTCTTAGTCAATAATTAAGGCATGCATTAGTAAGAGGACATGATCCATCCAGAAATTATAAAAGCACTACAAATTTTAAAAAAAATGGTGAAATTTATTTAAACTGAGTCCAGATTTTTATTAAAATCTTTCTAAGTTACTTTAATGTACTTTCTGCATAGTAATACATTTTCATTTTTATTCTCCCTTTTAGGGGATTTTTTTAATGAAAACATCCACTAATAATAAAAACAGTTCAAAAGTTGATAGTTTTTAAAAACAACAAATTAATACTTTATGACTACACCATTTTACTCCCACTAAATTTGACAATTTAGGTAGAACTTATGCTGAAGGATTTTTTCCTATGCTTCCATGTTTCTTATTCCATAGCAGTTCAAGAGTGGAATAATAGGCATTACCAGTATAAAAATATCTTGTCATCATAATATATTCTATGGAATTGAGGTCTGGTTGGTTGATCATTGGTTGTTTTGTTTTATGGCATATGAACCCTTTTTGGGTTATTTAATGCCAAATCAAGTCATTTTGATATTCAGTTTCTTACAGTACTGCTGTTGCTTAAATGGTCACCCATCTAGATATTGAACAGGCTCATCAATTGATGTCTGGAAACAAGACAGGCAAATAAAAAGTGATCAATGAAATACAAGACAGTTGGAATTGCAGAAATATCAGAAATATATCATTTATTCATAACTTTGGAATCATGCTAAAATATTCATGCATCTCTTGGTATTTGAGTGCTGTCAAAGTTCCATTAACAATAACTAGATAGCATAGTCCACAACCAGTAAACATGCTCCCCACCCACAGATCATAATTCCTTCACCTCTAAACCTTTGAGCAACCCTTTTCTGTGTTTCTCATTGTAGACCATACCTCCAAAAAGCTGTAGAAATCAGGACCATCAAGATTGAAGTAATTTTTGTCTGTCCAGATCATGTTCTGCTGATCAGATGTGCTCTTTGAGGATCATCTTTGAAGTGGAATCTGGTTTCCTAATATTGTTTACACAGAGTTTAGCTCTTAGCTCACACCAGAACTACATGGGAGGTGTGATTGGCATAATGGTTATCATTGCTACAAATGCAATCAGTTACCCAAGTTCAAATCCCGGACAAGGTTATTTGCATTTCACTTCACGGTCATGTCCCTAAGAAAGTCATGAATTTTTCTATCCCCCCCCCAGCAGTAGGTGAATAGTAGGGCAGATTGGGTTCTTTAGACTTAGTTATACAACCAATCTAGGAACCAATCTTAGGAAGCGCGTGGTGTAATGGTTAAAGTCATGGGAAATGAACTCGTCGCTCCGAGTTCAAATCCTGGACATGGTAATTGCATTTCACTTAGCGCTAATACCCTTGGGAAAGGTATGAATCCTACTCTCCCTCCAGCTATGGATAAATAGTAGGGCAGACTGGGCTATTTAACCTTGGTTAGGCAACCGGTCTAGGAGAAGGAAAACTCTGAATTCAAACCTGTTAAACTCCACTTAAGAAATTGACCTTGTGTCGCATCCTGCTCGTGCAGAGGAGCTGGTAAATATATATATACAACCAATCTAGGAAAAGGAAAAAACTCCAAATTCAAAGCAGCTTTACTCTGCATAAAGTTTTACCTTGTGTCACATCCTACTAATGACAGAGATGTTGGATAAATACCTACATGAGAGTTACTGGCTACGTGCTGTGAACACAAGGTTTTGATAGTTGCTGTACAAGGTTTATAATTTGTTCAATAAAGCAAAAAGAAAATCCAATCACCTTTTGATAGAATTTCTATAGCATTTCTAACAATTCATAGTTTACTGAGAAACCTTTATTTTCTTGATGGCTTGTTTCCATACTTCCCTATGACAATCATGATTCCTCAAAAAGTTGCAGATTACAGTGATAGACTGAAAACTTACTAATTTTTTGTAGAAGAAAGCTTTACAGCATCCAGAAACAATTTCAAGTACCATCATCAGTAAAGTGCTTTTATTTAGGAGTTTTGACATTTTTAGCAAACCCTTTAGAGAACTTTTCAATATTAAGATTAGAGAAATGTATGAAATTCACAAGTATCTTTATCATTGATGGGCATTGTGAAATGATAGTTGGTTGGTTGTCAACCCTTGATCTTCTTTTATGCCAAAGACAGTTTAACAATTATGGAATCCAATTATATACAGTACAAAAATGAATCTTCACAACTGTTCTAAATAGGTAAACACTTCATTATCACTAACTGATCCACTTGATCTATAGATGGAACCTTAACAGGTACTACAAATGAATGCTCTGGAATTAGAGTCCCACCACCAGATACCATTTTAGGAGTTTTTACACCTCTGCAGAGGATCGTTGGGATGCCCTAAAGTCGGTATCAGCCAGACAGTGAGGGAGTCTATCCCCTTTTCACTAGTGCTAGACCAACGAGATAGTTTTGGCATCTGAGGAGGAGCGCCACACCTACCATCAGCTCCTTACATTAACGCACAGACCCCTGTGCTACTCATACGCTGAATTGGCGAGGGCCAGTATCGAATCAGGAACCTTGTGGTTCCTAGTTGGATGCTCTACCGACTGAGCTAAACTGTTGGTATATTGTAGGCTCCACAGATAGAGCATAAAAAAATAAGCATTTTTATTATGTTGTATACACATATATATGTAACTATAACCTTGCAAAAACACATCATAATATCTTTTACTAAAGCAATACACTTAAAAATGGTTTAACTTTTCCAGTACAATTTGCTCCCAAATGATAATTGTGTGGGGGTTAAACTATGCTTTTTTAATTATTCAAATTCTCAATATTATGGATATATATATAGCTAATACGGATCCTTCACTACTTTCTAAATATATGCCAAAATATCAACGTGGATCATTATTATAATTTGAACCCTAATGTGTTCATAGGTCTTTGAGTTAATTACTATTGATAGATACATATTAATAATTTAAAGATAAACCACCCAATAAAACTCCTTTATCTTTACATATAATTCAAGGAAATTTTCTATCAGGGGTGAAATTCATAAAAAAAATCTAATCAATGCAATGTATTGTTTTGATACCCAATAAAAACCTGAACCTTCCATTTCAAAATTCAAGGTTTTCCTTTGCCTTGTTGATATCAAATTCAATGCACTGAATTATATCTGGGATCAAATTGAGAAGCAGTAAAGTCAGCCTCAAGTTGCAGTGCTAATTGACTGTGAAAAAAGAACCTAACTGATCTTACAAAAGAAAAAGAAAAAGTAAAAATGAGTGAAAAATGAAAATTGGATAATGAGAGAATATAAACAAAAATAAAAGGAATGACAAAATCTGTAAAGTCTGTTGCTTTACAATCTAATGAGTAGTACAACTATTTGGATTATTTCTCTTTCTCTGCCGCACTTTAGCTATTGTAGAATACATATAACATAGATTACACTCAACCTACATTGATTTAACCCTTGATACAACAAGATCAAAACCTTTCCAATAATGAGAAAGCTAAGGAGTCTTTGAAATAACCACTTATAGAAAGACAACATCTATTTCTCTTACACTCACCCCCCATATATATATATATATATATATATATATATATATATATATATATATGTATATGTGAGTGTAAGAGAAATATATGTATGTGTATGTATGTATTTCTTATATATATAATTACTGCCAAGTCGCAGTGAAAGCATCGGTTTTCACTAGATCACCAAAGTTAAGCAGTGATGAGCCTGTTCAATACTTAATTGGGTGAACACTTAAGCAAGAACAGATACTGTGAGCAACCTGAGTAATATGTCTATGAAAAATAACTTGTTACAGCAATAAATGACATGAAAACGTTTGATAAGTTGTAAAACAAAATAACCAATATATATATATATATGGGTAATTCCATGTCAAATCATCCAGGCCATGTCACCCACCCCCTTCAATTTCTCTGAAATTTTGTACATGTGTGGACTATGTTAAAGTAAGACAATCCCCAAAATTTGAGCTTCCAATTCCAAGAATTGGCGGAGTTGTGTCGATTTTTAGCTCTCCAAATTTGAGGGGGGGGCAACTTTTTGTAATCTATTTTTGTCTGTAAAATGAGTTCTAGAGTTTCCATACTCCTAAAAATTGGTGTATAAAAGCATTTCTACCCAAGAAATCAAAAATTTCTATCAAAAATGTCTTAAAGTTAACCAATTTTAAGTTATTAATGATTTCTGATTTGCAAAATTTTAAATAATGTTGTAGCTTCAGTTTTAGGGAATGTCTAACTTTAACACAAATTTAACACAAATTTCTAACTTTAACACAAACTTTAACACAAATTTAACACAAATTTCTAACTTTAACACAAACTTTAACACAAATTTAACACAAATTTTTACAAAATTTCAGAAAAATTGAAGTGGGTGGGTGACAATTTTACTTTTTTCTAGATGATTTGACATGGAATTGCCCATATATATATATATATATATATATATATATTTATTTATATGCGCATACACAAAAAGACATATATATAAACACAGTTAAATGCATGCACATATATATACACAGCCATGTATAGACACATATACACACAGCTATATATGGGGGAGTTCCCGTGGCATAGTGGCTAAAGTGCTGGACTGCCACTGTAAGCAGGTTCAAACTCCAGTCTTTTTATTATGGTCACTTTTATGGTTAATTCATTTAATAATAGTTATTTGTTTACCCACTTTATATGGTATCAAGTATTCCTATCTAATAGTTATCATTTATCCCCAATTATATGGTTTTAGGTATCTATTTCTATTTGATGATAATCATTCATTTTCACACTACTATATGATATCAAGTATTCCTATCAAATATTAATCATTTATCCACAATTGCTGACTTTTTGCTTTGTATTGTGAGCTAAAATTTGAGGTATGATTGAGCTTCAGAAATGCTTATGTTAATAAGTTCACTCAAAGCATTTAAGGTACCAATTTATTGAACCAAAGAAAAATATTATTCATAAAAAAATAGACATTACAGCACATAATTCATTACATCCTATTTTATGTTTTTATATGAAAGTAAGTAAGTAAAGTCATTGGGGCGGCCTAATGTCGGTATCAGCCATGCAGCGAGGGAGTCTATCCCCTTTTCACTAGCGCTAGTCAAAGGAGATTATTTTAGCATCTGAGGTGGAGCGCCACACCTACCATCAGCTCCTTACTTTACCGCACAGATCCCTGTGCTACTCATAAGCTGAGTTGGCAAGGGTGGGTATCGAACTAGGAACCTTGTGGTTTCTAGCCGAATGCTCTACCGACTGAGCTAACCCGGGCCTACAAATGTTTTATATAATACAGTGGAATTTTTCTTATTTAATGAAGTAAAGTCATCGGGGCGGCCTAATGTCGGTATCAGCCATGCAGCGAGGGAGTCTATCCCCTTTTCACTAGCACTAGACAAAGGAGATTATTTTAGCATCTGAGGTGGAGCGCCAACACCTACCATCAGCTCCTTACTTTACCGCACAGATCCTGTGCTACTCATACGCTGAGTTGGTGAGGGCGGGTATTGAACTAGACTTAAAAGAAGTGAAAAAAAAAAGAGTATGGTGGGTGTTGGAACGGATTAATGACATTTCAGTTTATTTTAATGGGGAAAATTGATTTGATATACGAGGAAATTGTGTTATGAGTGGAACGAATTAAACTTGTAAGTCAAGATACCACTTATCAAACATTATTTATTTATTTATTTATTCTAAACATACAAAGATTGCATTTTTAAGTTTCATGTCTGGCATTATGGTTGAGTAACTGATCAGAAGCTACTCAATAAAACTGAGGATTTTCTTGTTAATGTGAATGTGTGTTTACTGCAAAATATAAAGAATATACAAATGTCTTTAAAAAAAAAAGTAATAAAATAAATGGGTATTGTCGGTTCACCTCACTGCACATCATTGCCTGTTGCTCCAGCACTTTGGAAAGCACTGCACAACACAACACACTTGAAAGACTCATTACACAAACAACATGCCAAACCTTTTCCCTCAGAAACTAGTCAACTATTCAACCCTTGATTGCCCTCACAAGCTAATCGTATCAGACCTCTAACCCACACCACAACCTATCCAATTTCCTGATCAATCCTACACTTGCTTCTTTCACACACGTGTATCAACAGGGATTCTCTCTTTACTCTCCCAATTTTCACCTGCCAGTTACTTAAAACCGCATCAATACTCAAAACTCGTTGGTCCTCACTTCCTTGATTTCCTGCATCCTTGATCAGATACTGTTGTCACAGGGGAACAGCAGTGTCGGATACCTTCCCTGTAGGTAAGCATTTTCGATCACATTTCTGGTAACGACAAAATTTTGCAGCTCAGCTGTTCTGCTTAATTATATTTTAGTCTTTTCGATTTGTTACTTGTCTTTCTTTTTCCTTTTGCTCTCTACTTCCTTATTTTTTTTTATTCCTTTTACTCTCTTCTTTCTCTTTTTCTCTTTCACTCTCTTCTTTCAATTTTTCTTTCTTGCTCTCTTCATCATTTCCTCATCTGCTGTCTTCCTCCTCTTTTATTGTCTACTTCCTTTTTTTCTCTTTCATTCTTTTTTTACTCTTTTCTTTTCTTGATCTCAAATTCTGCTTATTTTATTTACTTCTACTCTCTTCTTCTCTTTCACTCTTTTTTTCTTCTTCTTCTTTCTCTTTTACTCTTCTTTTTCTTCTTCCTCTTCACTCTTCTTTTTCTTCTTCTTCTTCTTCTTCTTCTTCTTCTTTCACTCTTCTTTTTTCTTTCTCTTCTTCTTCTCTTTCACTCTTTTTCTTCTTCTTCCTCTTTCACTCTTCTTTTTCTTCTTCTTCTCTTTCACTCTTCTTTTTTCTTCTCTTCTCTTTCACTCTCTTTTTTCTTCTCCTTCACTCTTTCACTCTTCTTTTTCTTCTTCTTGCTCTTCTCTTTCTTTTCCCTCTCATGTTTCTCTTTCCTCTTCATTTCTTCTTCTTTTTCTTCTTTCTCTTTTACTTTCTTGCTCTTTTCATCTTCTTTTCTCTCTTTTGCTGTCTTCTTCCTCTTTTCCTGTTTTGTTCTTTTCTTCCCTTAATCTGGCATAAGTCAAAGTGAAGAGATATTGCTGAGAGGAGAGAACTTTCTAATTTAAAAATCATTATCCAAAATTTGGCCTTTTATCTGAGCTTGAATAATAATCATTGGTGCTAATGGGACATACTGGGCATACTGGGTTCTTTACCCTAAGTTAGGCAACAAGTCTAGGAAAAGCAAAAAAAAAATCAATCCAGCTTTACTTCACTTAGAAACTGACCTTTGTATTATACCCAGGGTTGTGTAATATATTGTAATATACAGTTATTTTGACCATGGAACAGGTACTTGTTTTTATCTTTCTTTTCTTTTTCCCTTTTTCCCTTTTTATTTAAAAACATTTCTTTTTTCTTTGTAATCATTTTATAATATTAGTTTTGTTTTGTATTGTACAAGATAAAATAGAGATTAAAATAAGATCATGCTTAGTTAACCTAAACAAATGGAGAGGGTCTAATCTTGAAAATCAATAATTGAAATTCTAGCTTTGACTTGTGCTTGAACACTGACCACTGGTGCCAGAGAAAATGCATATCTATCTCTACAATTTATCATTTTTCTCTTTCTTTTTCCTTTCTTCTTTATTCTATTTTTTTCTAAATCTTGTTTTCTTTTTCTATTTCTTTCTATTTCATCTTTACTGCCTTACTTTCTCTCATCCACCTTGCCTTTCTTTTTCTCTCCTCTGTTCTATCACCCCCCTCTCTCTCTCTCTCTCTCTCTCTCTCTCTCACTCTATCTTTCTCCCACCATCTCTCCTCTCTCTCCCCCTCTCCTTCTCTCTCATCCATCCTGCTTTTCTTTCTCTCATCTGTTCTATCTTCTTTCCTCTCTCTCTCTCATCTATTCTGCCTTTCCCACTCTCAATTGTCCATTCTACTCTCCTTACTCTTTCATCTGTCCGGCTTTCCTTATCCTCTTTGTCTCTCATCTACCCTGATTTTCTCTCATCTGTCCTATCTTCATCCCCCTCTCCCCTCTCTCTCTCTCTCTCTCTCTCTCTCTCTCTCTCTCATCTATTCTGCCTTTCTTCCACTCAATCTTCCATTCTGCCTCCCTTACTTTAAAAAAATCTGTCCTGCTTTCCTTACTCTCTGTCTTTGTCTCTCTGTCTGTCTCTCTGTCTTTCTCTCTCATCAACCTTGATTTCTTTATTTCTTTCATCTGCCCTTCCTCTTCATCTCTCTCCCTTTTTCATCCACTCTACTTTTTTACCTTCTCCCTCATTCACTTTGTCTTCTTTTCTCTCTAATCTGATCCACCTCTCTTTTCCTGTATGGTTGTTAAAGACTGGGATCAATAACACAAAAATGAAATGGATTAAAGATTGAAGAGACCTAAAAATACACCAAACTACTTCTGTTTTTGAGGTGTTTCTTACACACTTCTCTACAAGTAGCAAATTTATAATTTCCAGTGCAAAGAACCATTCCATTTCAAAATTTGTCTAAACTTGGCATTTATCTTCCAAAAGTGAATGGCTGAAGGTGAGATTTTAAGATCTCTAGTTCTTTTAAAAGAAACGTTTTTGTTTTTTAACAAATCCTCTTTTAGAATTTTGCTTGCATACATGAAAATATAGAAAAAGAAGTTCATATTTATTCAATGGGTTAAACAGTTCCACTACACTGCATTTCAAATTATTAATGAAGTGAAATGTTTTCCAAGAACTACCAGTCAGAATATAATGAAAATTTCACAGTATAATGGAATAGATATATGCATAGGCTGTATAAAAACTGTATTGTCCTGCACAACAGGAAACAAACAGTGCCCATTAGCATTATTAACACGCTATAGAAGTGTTCCAGGCTATAAACAAGTGTCATTATAATCATGCAATTATGTGACTTGACTCCTTCTCAGAAAGATATCATAACATCTGAACTTTCCAAAGGCAAATCTACATTAGAAATAATGAAAATAAGATTTAAGATATTTGGTGAAGCTCCTATGAAGGAGGGCTGATAAGGATCACTCAAAGGTTGTTTCCTGGTGTTCTTTGTCTAGAATGAAACATGAGGCTGTAAATAATACAGGCCTGATTGGTGGAGCAATTTTCAGGGGCATTGAAGAAACAACAATGTCCAGAAGTACTTGCTATTGTTTTCTGACAAAGCTTGGAAAATCAGTGAGACCAGTGACAAAATCTCAATTCACAAAAGTACACATACAAATGCATTTGAAATGGGCAAAGGAGAACATGAAGGTTAATTCTCAAAAGTTCTGCTCACAGATGAAACTCGTGCAACATTTGATGGCCCTGATAGTTTGAGCAAAGTTGGGTTGTAAACAGAAGAGATTCTCATCAAATCTTCAGGTGCCAATAAGGCTGAACAGGTATTATGATTTGGGCTGGTATTATTGGAGGTATAATGGTTGGTCCATGTAGAGTGGTTGACAGTACAAAAATAACACCAATGCTTATATAGCCTTCCAAGAGTACTGGAATTTTGACTAAAAAGCAATGGATCATCTTCAGGAGAACCATTATATTTATGCAAGATAATGCTCTTTGCATTCAGCACTAAAATTATGCATAATCTGCAAAAATTAGGTTTCTGTGGACCTTGAAAGAGGAACTGACTGACCAATTCTCTGGACTTAAATCAATTTAAAACTTGTGGAGCATTCTGACACAACGTTTTTATGAGAATGGATGGCTAATTTAAAAACAAGGATGACTGAGGCAGGAAATAAATGTATCCCATGAAAATACATAAGAGAAAATCCAGAAATTAACATGTTTGTTGAATCAGGGCCTTTTCCAAGCCATTTAAAAAAATAATCACATATCTAATATTAAGCAACTCCATTATCATTTTTGAGCTCTGTTTACTTTTTATTATTTTGATTTAATTTCATTTTAGTTGTATATATCCCTAAAAATTTGTAAATGAAGCAATTAAAGCATTATTTTCTTTTATATAGAGGTTTTTATTACACCTCACTAATAATTCGACTTACTAATAATTAAAGTAAATTAGGCAAATGACTATAACTTTTGTTCCCTTTTATAGAATCTTACAATATTTACAGAGTAGGTGTGTATACATGTTGTCATCATTCTCTGATAATCGTTAAATTTGAACAAGTTGTTTTTGGATTTTATAGAAAAGTGTAACTTCATTAATAATTTGAAATGGAGTGTAGAGTTCTTCTACAAGAATGGCTTAAATAATCCACAATGGTTGACTTGCAATTAAACAAAGAAGCTAAGCATATTTTCATAAAGTAGTATTCATAGAAAATATATGAAATCTTCCCTTCTGGGGCCCAAGCAGGTCTAGGGGTTTGGGGGGTAATATGCACTTGTCCTTCTACCAGAGTTATAAGTGTCAAATGCAAACTGTTCATTTCAATATCAACAGCAATTTAATGGGTCTAAATCCCTAAATGAACCCTCTTCTATTACATGTTAATTTCCATGAAGAAATATAGAAAATATATAAAATAGGCATGCCTCCTCCCGGTCACGGGGGTTCTAGGTAATGTGCACCTGCCCTTTTATCAGAGTTGTAAGTGTCAAATGCAATCCATTCAGTTCAATACCAACACATTCACTACGGGTAGGATGTGACACATGATCATAAGTATGGGCTATACATTGAGGATTGAACTCACTTTTAGTGGTAATGGATTTGCAAGACTAGCTTGCTACAACTTTACAATCATCATCATCATCATCATCATCATCATCATTTTGCACTGAGAGCACGGATTCTCATGACTCTCTCTCATTGGTCATTGCTTCTGTCATGTCCTACGCATGACATCCAGTATCTGCACAGAGCTGATGAATGTAAGTCTTTGCTGGTTAGACCACTCTGGTATGTCCATGTGTAGGTGCCCACAGGAGAATGCCACTTGTGAGTTCATCTTACTTCTCCAGCAGTGTCGAGAATGTCTTGTTTGTCTTACTTGGATGCTTTGTGTGATAGGAAGTAAGTGGTCATATAGATGCTTTTTTGTGGGGTGCTGCTTTCTACGATTTGATTAAAACTGCATGTAGCATTCTTTTGTAGTTCCCATATAGCTTTTTTCCAATTGCTTTCATTAGTGCCCAAGTGGTACAGCCATACATTAGCATTAACATGGCTAAATCACCTTATGTCTAAGGTTTTAATTTACCATGGACTCTTTATATCTAAGCCAAATTTTTCTCTGTTTGTTCAACACTATAAAGTAGATATCTACATTTTTAAAAACTGAAACCAAAGTTATGATTTTCTTTACAATCTTTGGAATGTCAAGATGAAAAAATTAAAAAATTAATTGGTTTCTTTGTTTAATGGCATATCAACCTTCATGGGTTATTTAATGCCTGTGCCATCTTTGTAAAAAACAGTAGTGGTACTATCAGACCCATAGCTGAGGGGGTTAAAAAATGAGCTGTGTTTATATTTTTTAGAGCAAGTGTACCGTAAATTATATGTTAAGTATATCTAGTTAACTGGTAGTCTGAGTTCAGTCTCTGGGTCAGGGGTAGTTATATTTATGTTCTGGTTCATTGAAAAAGAGCAAAAAGCAACAGATATTATAAAGAGAAAAAAAATATATGCCAGCACAAGTATGGATTCTATTTATAAAGCTTTGACCAGCATCTAGCCAAAGGTGAGGAGAAAAGGAAGATAGGAAGATTGTGTTCTGTCACTTTGTGAAGTGGGAAGGGCCTGCCTGTTGAGACAGACAAACAAATCCTTCCATCTCTTTGTCAACATGTGTGTATATTCACAGGAATTGTTCATGTTGCACACTTTGCGATTCTAGGCAATTGACCCAACAGACAGTGCTCACCTCCCTCCAGACACTTTCACCATGCCCTCCCTCCCCTCTCCTTCTGACAAGACAACATTTCTTGGAAAAGTTCCGGAGTATAGCAATACAGGAAATATGTTACCACCACCACCACCACCACCAACCAACAACAACAACTACAACAACTACAACAACAACTAATTCAGTTCTTTTTATCAATATGCCCACCCACCATCTTTACTGTTGTAGCTATTATAATTCGCTGACCCACCCACCAATCCCTGATACCATTTTAGAAACTCACAACATTGCTTGCAGCCCTTTCCTGGCACCCGAAATTAGAAAGAAGTAGTGTTTATCAAAAGAAAGTTGTCTTTAATGTCGTATTTGGTTGATTTAGGGGAGGGAGAAGCAAAATAAAACTGGGTGAGGAGAGTGGGGTGCTGGGAATATCTGTACAGTAGGACCTGGTTTGAAAAATTTTGCAACTTGTCAATCAAAAGTGATGCTGCCTCCCCTTTCCCCAACCCACCATCACCACCTACCATTATCAACTCCCACTCTCCATTCCCACAACCTTGTGCCCACCTTCACCAAACCTACATGTGCACCACCTTAGGCTGCTGTTTCTCTCTCTCTTTCTCCCATCGGAATGGCATCCAACTTAACTGAGTCATGATGCTTTAAAAAAAAAGAAAAAAAAAGTGAAAACCGGAGTTCCTATGTGCTTCAGGAGAGGGAGAGAGATAGGGGGAGAGGAGAGAGAGAGAGAGAAGAAAGAAAGAGGAGAGAGAAAAAGAAAGAAAGAAAGAAGAGAAGGAAGTGGTGGTCAGGAGGGAGATTCAAGTTTGGGGGATAGGGTTTTAAAAATGAAAGGGAGAAGGGTAGCAGGCAATGGTTCCAAATGGAAGTGTGGTGGGAGTAAGGATAGAAGAGACAGGTTTTAGAGGCATTTTCTTTCAACTGTTAATAATGTTATCAATTTCAAGAGGTAAAATCTCAGCACCCCCACCTCTTTTTTCCTCGACCCCCACAACTAGCACTGCACATACTTTCTAACAACATTAATGATGAATTCTCTGTTGTTAATCTTAGAAATCTCTTCCTTGGTAAAAGGAAATCAGTGGACGATTATAGATTGGTGGAATGTGCCATAAGAATTCCATTTTGGAAGAAAAGTAGAGGTTATAAAAAGAGAGGAAGAATGTAAGAATTTGAAGAAGAAAAAAAAGGAGTGAAAAAAGAGGAAGGAAGATTAAGAGAAGAAATAAATGAAGTGTTTTGGGGAAGAAAAAGAAAGAAAGAAAGAAAGAAAGAGAAGGAAGAATAACAGGAGAAATAAATGAGAGGGATGTAAGGAAAGAGAAAGAAGAGATGGAAAAAAGGAAAGAGGAAGAAGGAATGGAAAGAAAGAAAGAAAGAAAGAAAGAAAGAAAGAAAGAAGGGAGGAAGATTAAGAGATGAAATAAATGAAGTTGGTGTTGGAGAAGAAGAAGGAATGGAAAAAAGAAAGAAAGAACGAATGAAAGATAGAAAGAAAGAAAGAAGAATAACATGAAAAATAAATGAGAAGGATGTAAAGGGAAAGAAAGAAGGAATGAATAGGAAAAAAGGAAAGAGGAAGAATAATAGAAGGAATGAATTCGGGGAGGGAAGTGATAAAAGAAAGCAGGAATGGATAAAATGATAATGGGGTGAATAAAATAAAAGAAAATAGGAGAAGAAATTAATGAAGTTACAAGTGGTGAAAGAAGGAATAGATAAAGAAGGAAAAAGATTGAATTGCTAAAGAGAAACAAACAAAAAAATTAATGTAGAATAAAAAAAGTACAAAGTCATAAACAGATACTTTTAAAAAATGAGGAAATGAGAAAAATAGTAAAAAAAAAGAAGTCAAAAAGAAAAATTATTTCACAATATTAGCAGAGAAAGTAAAAGTAAAATTAATCCGAGAAAAAAAAAATGATAGGAAAAAAATAAAAAATGAGTGAGAATGAAAACAGTGAAAGTGTGAATCAAGAATTGGAGGAAAAGAAAAAGAAAAAGAAAAAACAAATAATAAAAAGAATGAAAAATAAGACAGAAAAAATTACCAAATTGAATAAATGGAAAGAAATGATGGAAAAATAAGAAGAAAGAAATTAAATGAAAAAAATGTAAAGTAATAGAAAACAGATCCAAAAAAGGACAAAAGAGAAAAAATAATTAAAAAAAACCTATGAAAAAATATTTAAAGATTTGTGAAGAGAAAGGAGAAAAGAGAAAAGAGAAACACAAGAAAGAAAAGATTGAATACACAGTAGAGGAAGAAGAAAAGAAAAAATGTAAAAAAAATGGAGATCCCAAAAAAGAAATGTAATATATATATATATATATATATATATATATATATATATATATATATATATATACTTATATGTATAAGGAATTAATTTAGGGAAAAAAAGAAAATTATACAAACTGAAAAGTATAATTAATTTTTTTTTAACAAGAATGACAGAAAAATGAATAAAAAAGTATTAAAATTATTTAGAAATAAAAAGTATTTTAAAATAAAAGTTAAATTGAAGTGGAAAAATTAAAAGAAAAAAATAAAGAGAAAGATATGATAGAACAAAAAAAATGAGGGAAAGGCTAAGCCAAAAATGTTCGTTTTTTTTAAGAAAGGAATAAAGACAGAAAAAAGAATTTTAAATATGGCAGAGAAGAAAAAAAGTAAGACAGACTAAAAAAAAAATGATTCAAAAGTGTAAAAACAAAAAAACAAACACATTTAAAGAAAAAAGATGGACTAAAAGAAAAAAAATATCCAGGGAAAGAAAGAATGAAAGAAAGAAAGAAAAAAAGAAAGAAAAAGGATGGAGCAAAAAAAATAAAAAAAAGATTTAGAAAAAATACAGATAACAAGAAAGAAAGAAAGAAAGAAAGAAAGAAAGAAAGAAAGAAAGAATGAAAGAAAAAGATATAAAAATTCGGTCTCAAATTTGAAAACACTGTCTAAAATCTAAGAAATTCCTAAAATGTTTTCTAAAAAATGAACACATGTATCAACAGAATAATTACAGTTATGGGTCTTTAAAAATTTAAAAGCAATTTTTACATTGGCAAAATTGAAAAAAAAAAAGAAAGAAATCAAAGAAAATAACAAAAAAATCCAAATAAATCACTAAAAAAGAAAATAAAAAATATATAATTTGACAAAAATAATTTTTCATAATCTTCCTCTTTTATTAGGGTCATCGTTACAATAGGAGAATTGAGGTTGAGATGTGTGACAATTTTTTGACCGAACATTCATGTAAACAATTATTTATAAAGTCTATCAAAATACAACACTAGACTAGATTATCTATCAGATGAAAATCTGATTTCTCTAATATGATAAAGTGAGAATTCTTCCAAGCTGTGGCTGTGTCAATGCTACTTTATAACTGCTCCACTTGGACTCTATAGAAGACTTTGAGAAGAAGCTAGATGGGAACTATACAAGGAGGCTGCATGTTTTCTTAAACAAATCCTGGATATAGCACCCCCAAAAATCAGCTGTATGGTCACTTGCCTCCTATCACAAACCATCTGAGTAGGATGAACAAAATATACTATTAGAGAAACAAGGAAGATCTGCATCAATCTACCCTGTTCAGATTCTGCATGATGTGTAGAAGACCTGCCAGGAGTTTAGACTGATAGGGATGGGTGGCGAGAGAGATCATAGGCATCCATGTTGTCAGTGTGTCCTGATAATGATGATGATTATACACTGGTTTATGTGAACTGATATCCTCATATTGGTTGTTATGGTTATATCAAGGATGTATTGGAGGTCCAAAACAGCCCCGGGTAAAATACCTAAAATCCAAAATCAGGTTCAGGACACTGACTAAATACATGTTTGTGGTATAATAGTTTACTATAGTTAGGGAGTTCGATTCTCACTGGGTGCCTGTTACTTCTGGCCTCAGCTGATAACCTTTAGTTATCTTTATGAAGGACATCATGTCAGAAATGAGTGCATAACCATCACTCTAAAATTGGTTGCTTGTGTTAAAAACAGCATAAGTAAAGTCAGTGGAGTGGCCTATTGTCAGTATCAGACAGACAGAAAGGGAGTCTATCTCCTTTTCACTAGAATTAGATCAGGGAGATTGTTTTTGCCTTTGAGGTGGAGCACCACATTACTGCACAGATCCAAGCTGTGTTACACATGTACTGAGTTGGTGTGGGCTGGTATGGAACCTTGTGGTTCCTAGGCTGATGCTCTACCAACTGAGCTAAACTGCTGATATAATAAGACTGATATGAATAAATCAACTGAAAGAAACCAATATCCAGACAGAAATGATAAAAATCATTGTATCTTTGGTTTAGAAGAAAATTAACTTTTTATAAAAGAATAGTAGAGACAGTGACACTAGATAAAGAAAATTTAACTTCTTAGTAAAAAAATCAGAGAATATAAGGGAATGTTGAACCAATAATAGGATGAACTTAAAAAAAAACAAAACATTTTTTTGAAATCTTATAGATGATAAAAACTGATGTGTTCTAAACCGCATATCTATGGTAGAAAAAAATAAAACTTTCTATTAAAGTATGTTAGGGATGTACTTATTTATGGATGATATTGTATGTAACGAGTGTATTTGTTGCCATGTAAGATTCTGTATTTGGTAACAAGTTCTTAAAATTTCATAAAAGGATATAGAATACAACAGATACAGGAATAGGATTAGCATCTGCCCATCCCATAGATTGACATTCCCATAATTTTATTGTATGACGCAGACAGACAGGAGAAACAATGTGATAAATAAAGACAAGGAAACTAGAAAACTATTAATCTGAATGAATCAGTATGTAACAGTGACGATATCTCATCTAAGAAATTGAAAAAAAATGCTTATCGAACCAGATCATTCAACAAACGGATGTTTGAAGAAATAGGATGGTAAAGTCACACATCCTTGACAGGTGTAATAAAGCTGTCATTAAATATATATATATATATATATATATATATATATATATAAAGTAAGCATAATGAGTCAGAGACTATCTACCTAAGTTTCTCCTAATGAATCATCAGGATCATTCTTTCAGAATTATCCTGATGATCCATTAGGAGAAACCTAGGAAGATAGTCTCTGATTTATTAGGCTTACTTTATTATTTATTGGTTCTACGTTGTGTATTGAGTATATAAGGGTCTAAAAAACTACCTTAATTCTGTCGATTTACTGGGCTTTTGTAGTACTGGCATGGCATTTGGTGTCTTTCTCAACAGTGTCATATACATAATAATCCATGGGGTTAAGATCTGGGGAGTTTGGAGGCCAAATATTGGGACTGGTGTAGTTGTAAAACTTCACTGACAACCATTTTTTACTTTTCCCAGAGGTGTGGCAGGGGACTGAATCCTGCTGCCATACATATGACCTACCATTGGCTACCCTTGTTATCTAGGGCTTGACTAGTGTTTAGCAACTCCACATGGCATCTAAATTCAACCTGATACCCTTTCTGCAGATTTTGTAGGAATTCTGCTGTACGAATGCAATCAGATCATCTGTTATGTTGCTTTCTTCTAGTCACAGCCTTGTAGTCTCCATTACAATTTCCAGTTCATGCCTGATTGTTTTTACAGTGTTCAGGGAGCATTGGGCGGCAACCATAATCTTATTTTGATGACCTGTGCAGATCATCATGATACAAGTTATTCTCTTCCATGATTCAGGTGGGTTTCAGTCATTCATTCTGTCATCACGTATATGAATGAAGAAGGGTCCAAGCTTTTAAATGATGTGTAGTATGCTTCAATACCTCCAACCTATGGAGAAAAATAACCAAATATAAATATGTCAAATGTATCCCGAACACCCTGTATATATACATATATTCAAATCTTGAATGAGGCTGTTTACATTTCACATAGCACTAATACCTTTGGAAAAGCTATTAATCCAACTATTCTCCCCTCCACATATGAGTAAGCTGTTGGGTGGACTGGGTTTTTGAACCTTGGTTAGTCTACCAGACTAGGAGATGGAAAACTCTGAATTCAAACCTGTTAAAACTTGACTTAAGAAACTGACCATATCTCACATCTTCTTGCTCATGCAGAGGGGTTGGTTAATATATATATATATATAGATATAAAATAGAAATTGGAAATGAATCCGACAATATGAGGAAGAATGAATAAAGAAAAGAAAGAACAGAATGGATAATAAAAGATGAATTTAATCAATATCACTTACACATGTGTTTCGGTCAGTTCATCTGTGTGAAAATATTCCGCACACAGAGAAGATTCGACCTTCATCAGAGTGAAATTTTATTTTGAATGAAAAAAATTTGTTGGGGAAAAATGGAGAATTTTTAGAAATGTTCGAAGAGAATTTTTAAAAAAATCACTTTTGGAACACTGAAATAGACCGTTATAATTTGATTTTTCTAGGGGTTATGGTAGAAACAATTTTGTATTGCAAAAATAAAGTGTTATTATTTATCACTAACATGTTGCAAATTCCCGGAAACTAGTGTATGTTATTGTTTTGTAAAAAACGGTGAAATCATTAAAAAGGTATTCATTCATAAAAAGAACCTAACTTTGATAATAGATAATTTTTATTATATGTTATTTTTTATTTTAATGTTTTCGTAAGATGGTCATGTTTGGTTGTGTATATATTTGTATTTATAGTTTATGTTAAGTTTTAAAGTTACGATGTATATTAGAAGGAAGAAGATTTGATTTCATAATTGCTTGAAAATTTGAGGCCAGATAATATGGGAAGAAATGGGTTTTAGGTATATTTATTATTTATGTAATATTGCATTATATAATAAATGTGGAATTATTTGATAATTTATAAAATATTTGTGGTATAATATATATATATATATATATATATATATATATATATATATACATTAGGCACTAGGTTGGTGAGTTGTCAGCATAAGAAAACAAGAAAAAGGAAGAGTCTGATTGTACACCTGGTTCCTATCACACAAATCCACCATTAGTGAAATTTCCAAAACAAGTCCAAATTACATGTAAATCAATGAGCCCTTCAAGAGATAGTTGGAAATGCATTGCTCTAAAGAAAATGCTAGTCTATTAAAAACTAAGACACCTGTTGTGTATCTCATCCCAGTGGATGAAGATATATACTTGATACAAAGGTTGACGAGTACAGATCATCTAAAAGGAAAGAGAGAAAAATTATTTCTCAAAGGATTGGTGGTGAAAAGGAAAGAAACGATAGGTTTGAAAAGTAGAAACTTCTTTGAAGTGTTTAGGTATATATATATATATATATTGAGCTCTGGGTAGATAACTGAGATTATGGAAAAGTGAGTTGGCAAAGTGAATTAAATTTCAAAAAAATAAATACGGCCGATCAAAACATTAAAACATTTTGTAAGATTTCTGAGAAAAGGAACATTTGATCTAATTTAAGTCACGGGTTGCTGCTTAAGAAATTTCACATACAACAAATTAGAACCTATTAAAATGTTTTTTTTTTCAAAAATAACTCAATCCTGAAAGTAAGGAATAATTTAGTATAACTTTCATGTCCTTAAACCAACCTTTAGGAGACAAAAGTTGATTTGCTCAGCTTTAGTATAATAATAATAATAATAATACTGGTGGATTTTGCAGTGCCAGCAGATCACAGGGTGAAGCTAAAGGAAAATGAAAAAATGGACAAATATCTAGACCTTGCCAGAGAACTGAAAAAGTTATGGAATATGAAAGTGAAAGTCCCAAAAGGATTAGAAAAAGGTTTGGAAAGTTTGGAAATCAGAGGAAGGATTGAAACCATTCAGAACACTGCACTGCTGCAATCTGCCAGAATACTCAGAAGAGTCCTGGAGACCTGAGGAGACTTGCTGTCACTCAGACTCCAGTGAAAGGCCATCAGCTAATGCTGATGTGAAAACTCAGAAGGAGTAAATAATTAAAAAAAAATATATATATATTATATATATATATATATATATATATATATATATATATTCAGTATCAAGCATAAAAAGTATAACTGTAAAAAAGAAAAATTATGAAAAGTTAATTTTTTCAAACTTAAGATACCAAGGATCTATGATTCCTAGTGGAACATTAAGTAATAAATATAGATAAATATAAAAAATAAGATTGTATAAATATATACTTATATACTTATTTTTGAATTGCTACACATGTATACTTTTGGTTTAGTTTGGTTTGGTTTCTTTGTTTAATGGCATATCAAATTTATGGGTTATTTAATGTCAAATCCATTCTTGTAGAAGAACAGCAATGGTACTAGTTAACATATAGCTGGTGAAATGAGAAGGTTCATACCTTTGCCCTGGATATTAATCCAAAAGTAAATGTAATAGCATGACTGGAGTTCAAACTCATTTATTATGATGTTGCAGTCCAGCACCTTAGCCACTAGGCCACAGGGACTCCCCATTATTTTTTATTAAATTGTTGCATTGCTGTAGAGTTTGGTAATAAATAATACCTAATAATATACATTTTGACTATATGATGTTTCACTGGAAATAATAAAATCCTCTGGTATATTTGTTTTATTAGAAAATCAACTTTTCATTAAAAAATTCTTTGGGAGTAATTATTTAAAAATTATTTGGGGAGTAATTATTTAAAATTATTTGGGGAGCAATTTTTAAAATTATTTGGGGAGTAATTATTTAAAATTCTTTAGGAGCAATTATTTAAAAATTCTTTGGGGAGTAATTATTTAAACATTTTTTGGGGAGTAATTATTTGTTGATAATACTGTATTTATATATTTACCAACCCCATCTGCACAAGCAGGATGTGACAAAAGTCAATTTCTTATGCGGAGTTTAACAGGTTTGAATTCAGAGTTTTTCCTTCTCCTAGACTGCTTACCTAGCCAAAGTTTTAAGAACCCAGTCTCCCCTACTATTTACCCATAGCTGGAGGGAGAATAGTTAGATGCATACCTTTCCCAAGATTATTAGGGATATGTGAAATGCAAACAGCCTTGTTCAGGATTTGAACTCTGGTCAACAAGTCCATTTCCTACGATTCTGACCATTACACACATGCCTCCAATACTGTATATATGTGTGTGTTTTCTAATAGTTGCTTCTCCAAACCAGGATTTCAAATGTTAAATTAAAACATAAAAGGAATTATCATTTCGGACCAAGTCTCCTTTTGAATCTAGGTCTCAGCTAGGGTGCCTAGCTGAGACCTAGATTCAAAAGGACATGTTTTGCTTTTTACTATCAAATTCCGGTCGTTTGTTAACAGACGATTTTTAGATACACTTTGTTTTAGTTATTTCATGTTGAAGTTGTTACTTCAGTAGCAATTTTTTTTAAATTATAAAACTATAAACAAAAGACACATTTTTATATCAAAGATACATTTTTTTGGTACCATTATAGTATGTGGCCTACCTTTTGAATGTGGCCTACGAAATCATATCTCTCTTATAGTATTGTGTCCTATCATAAAAAGTATATTATAAGGTTATAATAATAACTGCTAACCCTAACCCTAACCTCTAACCCCTAACCCTAACCATAACCCTAACCTTATTTCAGAATTTTAGAATATTTTAGAATTAAAATTTGATAGCAAAATCTTTTTTTATTAACTATCCGTTGAGGCACATGGAAAATAAATAAACATATCTTTCATTTTAAGTTTTATTTTTAAAAATAACAATATCAGTTTATCCCTAGTGCAAAATTATTTTTTTCACATATGCTAACAACAACCAATATGAAATAACTAATTTTTTTATTAAAATCAAAAACTATTTTATTATAAAAAGGTGTCTTTGGTTTTTATTAGCTGTTGATTTTGTTTACTAAAAACTGGTGAAAGCAAAATTCATTTCCTTTCAAAACTGATCTAGGCTAGGGTGCCTATTAGTGACTTGGTCCATCCTTTCATATGAATATAGAATCCTCAGGATTACTAATAATGAAACTGTCTTTGTAGTTTGAATTACTCAGAATGAACTCAGACAGCCAACATATTAGTCCCATCAAATGGAAAAGCATATTTCTATTTTACTAACACTTCCTTCTAAGTTAAAGCTAAAACCACCAAATGAGAATGGAATAGAAACCATTTGAACATATATAAACTAGTTGTTTGTTACCAGCTTTGCCTGGGTTATACAGTATCCAACTAGATTTAAGTATACACTTTAGTAATGTTTGTACTTTTTGTTTATGGAGTTTTTGGTCTGCAAGAGTTTAACAATAATATTGCTACTTTTACTATTGGTATATGTAATTATTAAAAAGATGATAGAAAATTGAGGCATTCAGGAGAATTAAAAGTAAAAGATATTTGGTTAAATTTGAACATCAATAGCCAGTTGACTTCATGGCCTAAAAAGGAGTTGTCATTCTATAGTTAGCTTCTTAAGAGAAATGGTATTTGAGAATGTTGTGATGTCAACTTGATGACAGTCTAGAGGATTTAAAAACAGTAGGATAAGTCTAATGGTGATTACGAAGACATGGCAGCTCGGAAGCTTCACTCTGATTCTTCTGATGAGAAAAGAAATCCCAAATTTCTTAGTGAGATCCAAGACATGATTGAAAACAATCCCAGCAAGGTAATCAGTTCCATGGAAGTGTCTGATTTTCTTATCAGGCAGTTAGTGCTATTCCTCATACAAGATTCAACAAACTTTTCAACAAACTCAAGCATCCCCTCCAACTGAACATATAATCCCTGACACACCTTTTAACCAAAAGAAAATCAGGTCACTTCCTTGGTGCATACTGCTAGTGGAGCAGGTATGTTTACACTGTAAAGATAGCAAGCAAAATGTCATGATCAGGCTCAAAGTTTGATCACCTGACCACAACAGTGCCAACTACAAGATAAATACAGTGTGATAATAATAAAGAAATGGTATAGCAATTGTGCTGATAATTTTTGACTCTACCTCATATATATATATATATATATATATATATATATATATATATTTGGGAGAATATGTGCTTAATTGAAGTCAAACCTAATTTTTTTGAAAGTTAATTCATTAATGATTAATTAGGCGGGATTTAACTACTTAAATGTAAGGCTAAACAAATCGAGAAAAATCAATCTCTGAATGTACATTTCGACCTATTAGATCTCATCAGCAGAGCTATAGATATGAAGATCGCCTCGTAAGGGTAAGAGGCTTGCGTGTCGATTCGACATGCGGGTTTTGAATCACGCACGAGGCGATCTTCGTATCTATAGCTCTGCTGATGAGACCTAATAGGTCGAAATGTAAATTCAGAGATTGATTTTTCTCGATTTGTTTAGCCTTACATTTAAGTAGTTAAATCCCGCCTAATTAATCATTAATGAATTAACTTTCAAAAAAATTAGGTTTGACTTCTATTAAGCACATTCTCCCAAATATTGTCAGCTGAAAATAGCCATATTTGTTTACATATATATATATATATATATATATATATATATATATATGTGTGTGTGGGGGGGGAGTCAAAAATTATCTGCACTATTACCATACCATATCTTAATTATTGTCACATTGCATCATTGTTCAATACATTTTAATAGAAAAAAAATAATTTCCAAATCATTTTTATAGTAAAATAAGTGTCAAATGCATTTTTATATTAAAATCATTTCTAATGCATTTTTATATTAAAATCATTGTCCAATATATTTTTTATGTGTTGGAAATTCAGTCATTGTATATTCAATACATAAGATGAATGAATCTTTAACGTTGTTAAAAACTGCCAAGTTTTCATTTTCTACATGATTATCCTTTCATAAGATCAGAATTTTTTGAAAGCAAAAGATCTTCAGTAGACATTCATGTGTGTTATAGTTTCTATATGATTCTGCTGATAACAGCATTTTCCATTTCTCCAACAAAAGTTTTTAAAAAATGCAAGAAAACAATAATCTTTTGTCTTTTCTGCAAGCTTTTAAGGACTTACAGAAAAAAAGACTTGTTCATTCATTTGTGAAAGTGAAAAAAGAATTTTGTCCATGTCAATGTAAATTTCTACTCAGCACTGAAACTATAGGTTTCAATGTGCCAAAACCTTTTTATATTCATTTTTTTTAAATCAAAGCTAAGAGAAAAAATTTAAAAACAAGGACAAAGCAAAAAAAAAAAAAAAAAAATAGGGGAAAAAATTGGATAAAAATTAGAATATTAAGAAGAGACAATGACTTTTTGTGCAGATGAAAATAAATAATGAAAAGCATGAAAATGGGGAATGGAAAAAAAGGAAGAAAGAAAGACAAAAACAATGGAAAAAGAGAAGGAAAGAAAGAAAGAATGTAGAAAAGGAAGAAAGAAAAAAAAAAAAGAAGAAAGAAAAAAAATGAAAGAATGGGAAAAAAAAAAAAAGGAAATGAATGGGAAAAAAGGAAAGAAAAGGGAAAGAAAGGGAAAAAATAAAGAAAGGAGGGAAAGAAAGATAGAACAAAGAAAAAAGAAAGAAAGAAAGAAAGGAAGGAAAGAAATGGGAAAAGAAGAAAGGACAAAATAAAGAAAGTGATGGAGAAATAAAAAAGAAAGGAAGAAAGAAAGAAAGCAAGAGAAAGAAAAATAGTTTATATAAAAGCTAAAAAGTTAAAATGACACAGGAAAGAAAAGAATTTATAGAAATTTTAGAAGTGTTTTTCTAATAAATGTTCAAAATAAAAAGTGAAAAGGAAATAGGAAGAAAAGGCAAAATAATTTAAAAAAAGTAAAAATTAGCTGAAAAAGAATATTAAAGGAAGAAGAAAAAAGGAGAAGACAAAGAAAGATGAAAAATAATGAGAAGGATTCAATAGTGAAGAGGAAGAATGAAAAGAAAAAATATGAGGAAAGGAGGATAGTAGAAAAGAGGAAGAAAATGGATAAAGAAGATACAAATTGGACACAAGATCAATTTTTAAGTGGATTACACCTGATTTGAATTCAGAATGTTCACTTTTACCAAACTGACTGCCAAGGCTAAAGGGTACAGTTTGCCCCATTTAAAGAAGAGATAGATTCATGCCTTTCCCAAAGGTGCCAGCACAATGTGAAATGCAGACAACCATGTCCAGGATTTAAACTTAGTTTATTGAGTCCATTTCCTATGATGATAACTGTTACATCATGAGCCATACGAGAAGAGAAAGAGAAAGAGGAAAAGAAGATAAAAGAGAGAAGACCAAAGGATAATATAAGAAAGGGAGAAAAGAAGTGACAATGAGAGAAAGAGAAAAAAATAAGATGGTGGAGGAAGAGAATAAGAGAACAAGAGAAAAGGGACAGGAATAGAGGATTAGAGAAGTGGAGAAAAGAAAAAGATAAAAGAGAGAAGGAATGAGGAAAATAGGGTTTAATATAGAGAGGTAAAGAAAGTGGATGAACAAAAACAATAAGAAAAATGGGGGTGAGGATGAAATAAATAATAAGAGAAATTCAGTAAAAGAATGAAGAAATAGGAAAAAGGTGAAAGGTCAGATAAAGAAAAGAGGGAAAAGAAGAAAAAGAAAAAAGAAAGAAGAGAAAAGAAAAGAATAAATGAGAAAGAAGTTGACAGAAAGAGAAAATGATAAAGGTGAAGGAAGGAATAAAGGACAAAAATAGGGATGAAGAAAGGGAAAAGATGAAAAAGAAAAAAGAAGAGGGACAAGAGGGATGTGGAAAAAAGAAAAGAGGATGAAAAAAGGAAGTAGAAAGATGAGAAAAGAAGATTATGTAAAGAAGAAGAAGAAGAAGAAGAAGAAGAAGAAGTGGAAAGTGGAAAAAAATTATTAAATGTACCTGAATACAAATCAGGAATGAAGAAATGAATCAAAATTATAAACAGTATTGAAATGAGAGGTGGAGAGTGATAAAAGTGGATAGAGGAAATATTCAAAGTAAAGGTTTTCTCTTAAAATGAAAACAATAGGTTAATCAAGAAGAAAATAGAATATGGATTAAACAGAAATGTAAAGGAGAGTAAGGCAGAAAAGAAGGAGAGTCGGGAGTTAGGGAGAGCTCCAAATGACAAGAAACTAACAAAAGTTTGTTCCTCTTCATTCAAGAAAAAAAAAACTGAAAACAAGAGAACTTAGATCAAAATAAAGAATAAATATGGTTAAAGACAAATTTGGAATTGAGGAAAAAAAAAAAAAAGAAGCAACCCACCATATTACTATTGTGTCTGTCGTACCAGAAATTAGTTGTACTCATTCCTAGTCACACATTTCTGACTTAACATACAGAGTATTGATTTCTAGACAAAATAATGATTGACCCAGATTTTTATCAGTACCAGAGAATTTGTACTCATAATATGATCCTATTCAAGAAGAGAAGTTCTTGAATTATTGATTTCATTGATTTCTAGACAAGGTAATGACTGACCCAGATTCTTATCAGTGCCAGAGAATTTGTACTCATAATGCTATCACAATCAAGAGGAGGAACTATCACATTATTGATTTCATCTTGCACACAAACAAGTATGCACATTCTGCACATGTATGTGCATGCCCAGTCATGTTTGGCATATGCACATACATGTATAAGTCTTTATGTTTGCATATGCTGCTGACTGACATAGATATCAGGTCATTGAACTAATCCTTTTCTTCCAAAATTTGTAATAAATGTGCATAAATCACATTCCCTGCCCCCCTCTCTCTCTCTCTCTCTTTCTCTCTCTCCCCCTCTCTCTCTCTCTCTCACACACACACACTAATTCTCTCTTTCATTTTCTCCCACTGTGTTGATTGTGTGCTGCTTGCCTTTCTCACAGACATGCTGCTCAATGCCTGAAGAAGAGAGGAAGTTAGAAAGAGTAAAGGAGGTTGTAAGCTGAGGGCAGAGCAACAACCTAAGGACTGAGTGTAAGAGGGTTGAAGGATTTGTCCATTTATAGTTCTCTACTATTCAAGTTGTAGAGAACCTACTATGGTGTAATGGCTACCAACTATTTCTGGCTGATCAATTTATTTCAGTTGTTAGATTGAGATTGATACCCACTGAGTGCCACACAATGATTATCCTGTTTTTGTAAAGTTTTTTTTAACAATTGTACACATGTATGTAAAAAGAGTTCTAGGAATTAAAATTTCTGACTGGAGTTTCTCCAGTCAGAATTATACTGAGTTTCCCTTGTTTCCTCCGAAGTTGCTCCCTTGGGCATGTATAAAGTAATATCCAAAAGTAAAAGTTAGTATGACATTCAATTCAAACATACTCTTCACATTTCCAAAACTTTTGGAGATCATAGTATATATATATATATATATATATATATATATATATTCGGGTGCAAAACTTGAAAAGCACCGGACGACAGGGCCCTAATTTTATATTAATAAAACAACTTTTTCCATTCTATTCCTCCTTTTTGTCTCCCACTCATTATCATTGTATAGATCGCTTTAAATATATTATATAAATTTGCCTGTATCAGCAATTTATTTTTATATATATAAATGTGTGTGTGTGTGTGTGTGTGTGTTGTGTGATGATATATGTTGCTATATTTATAAGTAAAGAGTGCTCAATATCATTGATAGTACATGTAAGGAAAAACACAAACACAAATAATTCCCTTGGTTTGAAAATCACATAGGGGAGAAACTGTCAGTTACCAAGCACCACTGACTTAATATATTTGCTAATTTAGATATATAGATATATATATATAAGTGTTTGTGATGTAGTGCTTATTGTCATAGGAAATAGACATGGTGTAAATCCTGGACAAGGCTGTTTGCATTTCCCAATTATTCTCCCTCCAGCTATAGGTAAACGACAAGGCAGACTGGGCTCTTGGTATAATAACAGTTTCATAAGGGAAAAAAAAGTGCTTAGTAAATACAAAATTTAATGGATTTAAAGAAATTCAACAGGCACAAAAATTACACTACTGTCAACAAGTTTCACTCAAAAGAACCACCAGTAGCATCGATCACAGCCTTAATCCTGCTCCTGAACCTGGAGCAAGCTGATGTTACAGTTTCCCTGGGAAGGGTCTAAAAAACTATTTCGATTAACTGGGCTTTTGTAGTACTGGAACAGTGATTGGTGTCTTTCTCAACAGCACCACATACATAATAATCCATGGGGTTAAGATCCGGGGAGTTTGGAGGCCATACATTGGGACTGGTGTAGTTGTAAAACTTCACAGACAACCATTTTTTACTTTTCCCAGAGGTGTGGCAGGGAGCCAAATCCTGCTGCCATACATATGGCCTACCATTGGCTACCCTTGTTATCCAGGGCTTGACTACAGTGTTTAGCAACTCCACGTAGGCACTGAATTCAACCTGGAAGTTATTCTCTTCCATGATTCAGTGGGTTCCAGTCATCCATTCTGTCATCACATATATGAATGAAGAAGGGTCCAAGCTTTTAAATAATTTGTAGTGTGCATCAATACCTCCAACCTACGGAGAAAAATAACCAAATATGAATATGTCAAATTTATCCCGAACACCCTGTATATGTATATATATAATTCAATGCTTTAATAGAGTTGAAAAGGGTTTTTTCTATTAATGACCTCTCTCAAAAGTTATTATTCTTTTTTTCTTTTGGGAGAGGTCCCTCGGAAAATATATTTTTCAATTATTCTATTCATTCCATTCATTTTTATTATATTCATTAATTCATTTTTGCATTAATTCTTGATATGTATATATATATATATATATATATATATATATATATATATATATATATATATACTTCTTGATTATATATATATATATATATATATATATATATATATTATATATATAATATATATATATATATATATATATATATATATATATATATATATATATATATATATTGATAGAAGTTGTGCTTTTTTCTTGAAAATCAATGAAGCAATTTTATCATAAAATAAATCTCATAATAAACATCAATTAACAAATCCTTTTATCAGTTCTGTCAATGGTGTTTAGAATACACTGATTGGTTCTATGGAGAAGGTAAGACCTCCCCACAACCAAATTCACCCTTCATCCCACAATAAAGGGATGTCCTGTGTGTGACACTTTAACAGCATCTGATGGTGAGGCTCCGGTTTTGGAGATATGGGGAGTGTGGAGTACCCTTTTATTCTCAATACTCCCAGGTACACTCTGACCCAAAGTGGTAGTGCCAATTAAGGTTTCATCTATGTCAAATAGATCTGTTCAAACATTATTCATATTTTATAGGACCATATGCAAAAAATCTTGTAAGAAACAACTACACAAAAAATCTAAATATGAATTTTATAAGCATAAAATAACATTAGAAAAGTTGACATGCCATTAAAATCAATCAATCAATCAATCAATTAATCAGATCCTTTTGGACAATAAAAACAAATGCCTGCACCAGACATTTTTCTAAACATTGTAAACAAGTAATGTGTCATTTGTACCATAAATATCTATGGCTTCTAAAATGTATTCTTTATTATGAAAGTTTTCAATTAATTTTCAGGTAATAAATTAATTTTCTTGCTATTATTATGATAGAAAGTGTGACACACAGAATGTTAGGGAGAAGTAGTGAATAAATACACAGAAAATGAGGAAAGACAAATACAGTTAATTTCTTTGAAGTGTTAGACAGAATAGAGCGAGTGCAATACACTACAGTAGAGTGTGTCACACACAAATGTACAACTGAATAGACATGGTCTCATATACATATACTTAACAGAAGAGATTATCATACATACATATATACACATAACAGGAGATAGTGCTATTGATACATACACACAAGAAAGAGAGAAAGTGAGTTATATATACAGATGCACAACAGAAGAGAATTCCATATATACACACACACATACATACACACACAGACAAAAGACAAAGTGAGTCTTTATATACATATATAGAAGAAAATATCATACATACATACATACAATAGGTGAGAGTGTCATACACAACAGGAGAATAGTGACATAAATACACACAAGTAGTGATATACACATTTATTAAATAAAGAAAATTGAAAAAACAAACATTGAAACTATTTAAAAACACATTTAACATTGAATGTTTAAAATAATTAGTCCGGTATAACAACATATGTATTTAATACACACCTTTAACTTTTGGCTACATAATTCTAGAAAAAACATCTCTCATGAGAATAATATTAACTTTTTGAATTTGTAGCAGCTAAATTTAAACTAAATTTAACATTTGTTCAACTTTTTATCCAGTTTGTATCAACTAAAAATAAGAATTTATGTAGTTTATATAATATATTATTTTGATTTTTCGGACTGTTGTTCTCATCTTTATCATAATATATAAAAACACAACATTTTGGCAGTTGTACCCTACAGCCTTCTTTTTTTTTTATATATATATCATGATAAAAATGAGAACAACAGTCAGAAAAATAATACATAGGAAGCCTCATCTCCAAAATTTAGACAAAGTTTATATAATGTCTTAAAATACAACATTTACACAATGTTTTCAGGACAAAGGCAAGAACATGTTCACATGAAAATAAAATAAACTTTCAGCAAAAATGAATTTACAATTATCATCATCAAGTTGTACTGACAGCATGGATTCCCATAATTCTCTCACTACTTGTCCCTATAGTTGTAATAGAATAATTTTATTTCTTATAAGATGAAGCATTGTCAGCTATTATTCATTTTTATTGATATTTTTTTAATGTTAATTTTGGTCAATTTTTATTACATTGGAAATAAACATGATGCACATATTGGAAATGAATAATATGTTCCTGGTGACAATCAAAATTACATACTGCATATACTCGCGGATTGGTCACACGTTTTTTAAACAAAATTTCCACCAAAATTAGTGGTGTGACCTATCCATGTGACATAAAGGTAAAACAGCACTATTTTATTTATCATTAAGTTGCAACAATCAGCAATTGCAATGATATAGATAATGATGACAACATATTAACTGATGAACAAATGAAAAGCATGTTTGAAAATGACAATAGCTGAGAAGAATTTTTAGGATACAGTCCAGATGAAGTTAAATAACTATACTTATGCCTAAATGATTAAACATCTTTTCTAAAGTTTTTATACTGTTTGTAACTGTTGAGTAGATAATTATTGATTTTTTATTATTGAGTTGACTGTTACGCTTTTTTACCCAAGCTCATTACGATTATAGTACTAAGAAATGTAACCTTTATTTCTATATGTTTGCCTGATGCATCACAGTCTATGGCAAAGTCTTCAAGATTTGATATTTGTAAGTAAAGTCTTGAAACAAATGTGAATATTTGATAAGTTTTTATATTAGAATAGGTCATGTAACTAGCCAGATTAAAATGTGACCTATCAGTTGGTCAACTGCAAATACTTAATTTGACAACCACAAATTAGGAGTGCAACCTATCCACGAGTACATATGATAATTTAACTTATTTATTTTTACAGAAATGTTGATATTTATTTGCCTTCTAGCAAGGACTAAGTGAGACACAAGGTCAAAGATGAATGTGGTACCTTACATATAATTCAATAAACTCTACAGTCTATCACAGAGGCCTCAGGTTACTTACAGTATCTATTGTTCTTAAATGGTCACCCATCTAAATACTGTGCAAGCTCATTGCTGCTTAACTTCAGTAATCTATTAGGAACTGGTGCAAACCTACATGTATGTAGATATTTACCCAACCCATTCGCCATGGGTAGGATAAAGGTCGCAAGTATGGGGCATCCTGTGAGTATCAAACTCGCTTTTTTCTGGTAATGGATCTGCGAGTCTTACTTGTTAACCATTACACCACAATGGGATACCTCACCCTAGATGTATATATAAGTGGAGCACTGTGTAATGGTTATCAAGCTAAGCAAGCAAAGTATTGTTAGTGAGACAATTCTCACTGGGTGCCCCATACTTCTGATTTTTGTGTTAAGCAATACACACATATGTAGACATATGATATATAAGTGTGACCATATGATACATTTGCCTTGAATCTGATTAATCATATCAGTTGTTCTACTGATTGAGCTACAAGAATTCTTTCAGCAGGCAGAAAGCCAAATCTAACTATTTAAACTTATCTTTCAACTTTCTTGGACTGCTAGGTGCCATATTTGTTGAGTGTTTTGTTTAACACTAATAGTATTAGTATTATTAATTTATCATGATTTGTATTGTTTTTTATTTGGCTGATGGTTTAAATAGTTGCAATAAAATATAACTAAAATTAAGAAGAAAAATTACTAGTTAAAGATCAATATAGGTAAAATGATATCACTGTGTTTGAAATTATTAAAAAGGTGATATTTTTTCCAAAAGCTAAATGGTGTCCATTTGCAATATTAGCATGATATACAAATGTTCTAGGCTATAAATGTGTGTCATTATAATCACCCAATTATGGGTCGCAAATGTGACTTAACCCTTTCTGAGAAAGATATCATAACATCTAAACTTTCCAAAGGCAAATCTACATTAGAAATATTCAAAATAATTGGAAGATATTACCAAAACTTAGAATATTTGGTGCAGTTCCTTTGAAGATATGTTAGAGGGCCAATAAGGGTGATTCAAGGGTTGTTTCCCAACGTTCTTTGTCAAGTATGAAACCTGTAAATAACCTAGGCATGACCAATGGAGCACTTTTCAGAAGAAATAAAGAAGCAACAATGTCCAGAAGTAGTTGCTATTGTTTTATGAAAAAAGTTAGAACATCAGTAAGACTAGTGACAAAATCTAAATTGACAAAAGTACACATACAAATAAGTTTCAAATGGAGAACATGGTTGAATTCTCGATAGTTCTGTTCACAGATGAAACTCATGCAATACTTGATGGCCCTGATGGTTTGAGCAAAGGTTGGGTCATAAATGGATGAGATCCTCATCAAAGCTTCAGGTGCCAATAAAGAGGAGGAGGTATTATGATTTGAGGTGGTATTATTGGAGGTATCATGCTTGGTCCATGAAGAGTGCCTGACGATATGAAAATAACTACAGATGCTTGTATAGCCTTCCTCAAAGAGTACCTGGAATCTTGAATAAAAAAAGAAAAATCATCTTCAGGAGAACCATCATATTTATGTGAGAAAATGCTGCTTCACATTCAGCACATAAAACTACAGAGTAACTGCAAAAATTAGTTGTTTTTTTTTTGCACCTCAGAAGAGTGGTTGTGAGTTGTTGGCACTGTTGAAATTCTTCAGACAATTGAACATTTCTTCATTTTCTTGTTAACACAAACATATATATATATATACACACACACACACACACACACACACACACACACACACACACAATGCCAATTTAGAAACAAGAATGACTTGTGGTAGGAAATAGTAAATGTATCCCAGAAAATTACATCAGAGGAAATCTAGAAATTGATATGCTTGATGGACCAGAGACTTTTCCAAGTCATTTTAAAAAAAAGGATCACATATCTCCTATTAATCAACTCCAATATCATTTTTTGACTCTGTTTACTTTTTTATTTCAGTTTGATTTTATCTTAGTTACTGTATGTATCCCTAAAAATCTGTAAATGAAGCAATTAAAGAGTTTTTTTTTTTACAGGTTATCCCACCTTGCTAATAATTTGACTCACTAATAATTTAAGTAAATTAGGTAAATGACCTTAACTTCTGTTCCCTATTTCAGAACCTTACACTTTTTATGGAGTAGGTGTGTATACATATTGTTATTATTCTCTGATAATTTTGTTAAATTCGAACAAGTGGTTTTGGATTTCACAGAAAAGTGTCACCTTCATTAATAATTTGAAATGCAGTGTATATACATAACAGGAAAGCTAGTATCCTTTTCATGCATACAAGAACAGTATTATATATTTTACACATACAATCAAGTGATTTGTACACAACATTTGCACACAAAACAATAGAGATAGCATCATTTGTATACAAAAGAGAGTATCATTTGCATACAAAAGAGAGGCAGAGAGACAATGACATTTGCACTAATAGAAAGAGACATGATATCATTTGCACATATATCAAAAGTGATAGCATCACTTTGCACACCAAAGAGAGCATCATTTGCACATAAAAGAGAGAAAGAATGTCATTTGCTCATACTGCTAGTGATATTTACACATATAGCAAAAGAGATGATATCATAGGAAGAAAGATATCATTGTTTTCACACACAAGAGAAAAAGTGTTATTTGCATACACAAAAAATGAGATAACATCATTTATACACACAGCAAGAGAGCATTATTTGCATGCACAACAAGAGAAATTGTATCATTTGCATACACAGTAAGAGAGACAGTATCATTTACACATACAAGAGGAAAGATAGCAACAGATATGCAACAGGAGAAATAGTATCATTTTCATACACAAGAGAGATAGTGTCATTTGCATATGCAGCAATATATATATGTATATAGTTACATTTAGTCACACACACACACACACACACACACACACACACACACACACACACACACACACACACACAGACACACACACAACCTTGAGGTTTGCTTCGATGTCGTTTATCGCAAAAGATTTATACACATACGCGCAACCACACACACAAAACACCTAAAAATGCACAATGCCTTTTTTTGATACACACACTCACACACTCTCATACTCACACCATAAAAGAGAATATTTGACGTCACATTTCAAACTGTCATTTTTCAGTGTCCTTTCTTCAGATTTCAAATTTTGAACAGATTGATAAACAAGGACTATCACTTGCTTTTCTCGTTATTCTGTGATAAAATTTTTTTATCACCTTCCTTATACCAACAAATGCCCTGAAGATGATCTAATTAATAGATTGAAACACTGCAGCATCAGCCAATAAACTTACCACTCAACTTATTTAAACCTGTGTTTTTTCAATTCTCTTAATATACTACATAGTTACATTTGTACACATAATGAACAAAGCATCTTTTGCATATGTGACAAAAGAGCATAATCTGTACTCATAACAAAAAAATAGTATCATTTGAACACACAAGATAGATAGTATCCTATGTATATGCAACAGGAGAGCCAGATTCCTGTATATGTTTAGGTTATTGGTAATTTTGTTTAATAGCATATCAACCCTTGTGGGCCGCACAATGCCAAATCCTGTCTTTCTGTATATATATAATTTGTAAGAAAACAGTTTGTGGTAAATATTTTTGTTTGGTTTGGTATTATAAATAATTTTCATTAGCTTCAATAATAATAAACTGTTAGAAATAATTTTTATGCTAAGTTTTTTATTAACTTAATGAGTATAAATAATTTTCATTAAATTTTCTAGCAAAAAGCCACCCTCTGGGCGGTGTAAAAAGTATTTTTTGGAAATATATTGCCTCAGGGGACGGGGAATAAAATAAATAAAATAAAACGTTTAATATTTAAAAAAATTAATTATTTACTTAAAAAGCATCATATTCACTCCATTCCATTGAGATATTTGTTTTGTTTTACGACGAAATGTTTCTAAAAATTTCTGATTTAATTATTCGGACTTATCTTTCTAGAAAAAAAATTAAAAATTGCTGGAGTAAAATATATTTTGTTCAGATTTCATAAAATGAAAGAAGAGGACAGTCGACCTAGTAAAAAATATTTCCCCTAATATATCTTAGGAAAAAACTGTTTTAAACATAAATTCATCTAAAAGTGAATAAGTATAAAAATTTCTGTGAAAATTTGACTCTTAATTGATTTTTTATAGAATTTTTTTAAAGATTACTGTGACGTAGGCAGTGACGTAGGCAGTGATGTAGTTTCAGTAACAGACAAAAAGAGACCAAATCTCAATTATTAATAGATGTGTCTTAATAAGTTGGTAGAAATAAATTTCATGTTAGATTTATTGTTGACCTTAACTATTTGCCAGCTGTGGTTGAAATTTGGTAGGCAAAGGTTAAATTATGAAAATAGTGCATGTCCAATGAGCGAGTAAAGGTGGGTGCTAGGAATCTTGTAAGAGAGCTGAGGGGGCTGTATCCATCAAAATCTTTGGATGCAGTGGTCTAGACAGTCATTTAAATTGAAAACTACTAAATTGTAAATATTATATACGTAGTATCTACTTATATGATAATATTTGTAACATAGTTGTTGTAGTTTTCAGCTTAAATAACTTAGAATATACCTTGGAAGTAATATCTCATCTAAAGAAAGCAATGTTAATATACACATAGGAAGGGCATGGACTGCTATATGCAGAATATCAATCATATGGAAATTTGATCTCTGATAAGATAAAGTGAGAATTCTTCCAAGCTGTAATCATGTCAGTGCTACTATATGGCTGCACCACTTGGACTCTAACAAAGCTCTTCAAGAAAAAAATCAATGGGAACTACACAAGGATGGTGTGTCTTGAACAAATCCTGGTAACAACACCCAACAAAAAAGCAGCTGTATGGCTACTTATCTCCTATCACAAAAACCATACTGGACACAGCTGGAGAAGCAAGAATGAACTCACGAGTGACATTCTTCTGTAGACTCCTACACATGGACACACCAGAGTAAGCCAACCAGCAAAAACTTACATTGATCAGCTCTGGATAATGGATGTCATAAGGAGGACCTGATAGGAGGAATGAACAATAGGGATGGTGGTGAGACAGTCATGGGAATCCATGCTGTCAACACAACAAGATGATGATATTCCATTGGTAAAAACAAACCAAAAGTTGCTTAATATACAGGACATGGCAGAAATAATAGAACTGTCTTGGCAACAACAAAGTTTCCATATTTAAACAGTATGAATTAAATTTCTAGATTTCTATTATACAAGAAAAATATCTTTATCTTTAGCAGTATAAATATGCAAAAGTATAAGTAAGTAAAGTCGTCGGGCGGCCTAATGTCGGTATCAGCCAATCAGTGAGGGAGTCTATCCCCTTTTCACTAGCGCTAGACCAAGGAGATTGTTTTCTGAGGTGGAGCGCCACACCTACCATCAGCTCCTTACTTTACTGCACAGATCCCTGTGCTACTCATAACGCTGAGTTGGCGAGGTCCGGTATCGAACTAGGAACCTTGTGGTTTCTAGCCAAATGCTCTACCGACTGAGAAGGGATTAAACAAAGGTAAAAGAGAGAAAAATGAATAAGAAATATTTAGTTATGTTAAAACATACCTGTAGATGAATTTATTGAGAATAAAATACTAAGTGGTACTAAGTGGTCTCATGATATGCAACACTACACCTTGGCCCTTACTTGGGCTAGACATGTGGTCAGAGAGGTCCCATCAGATCAATCAGCTGGTCATGTCAAACCATGTATTCTTCAAATTGTTTCTTATGGTAAACACCCACCTCTTTGTATCATGTAGGTATTATAAGGCAGTGTCTGAGGGTCAACCACCAGTATTTATCAATACACATGAAGTTAATGAAAATTTTTCTAACAATTTATTAATACTCATAAAGTTATTGAAAATTATTTCTTAAACAAATCCTGTATATATATAAAAAAAAGATTTGGCATTAAATAACCCGCAAGGGTTGATATGCCATTAAACCAAACAACTAAACCAAACCTTAGATAACATGAATCTAAGAGAACTAAATGTAGAGAAGATAAGAAATAGAGGAATTTATAATGATGGATAGAGGGGAGGAGTGAAATGAAATAAGACAATGCTTTTTATTTTCAATAAGATATAACATGAATTAAAAGTAATAAAATAGTCAATATTGTTGGTCCTAAATGTCCAGAGTAGAGTCCATATCTTTATAACAAATACACAACAGGATTGAATGTCACATCAACAAAACAAAGATAAATTGATTTATTAGTAAATGTATAGACAATATCCATTGAGCATCTGTTGAAAATGATGACTATTATAATTCTAAACATTCATCTTTACCCAGAGTTGACTATTTTCTTCACAAGTTAATATTAGCATGAACAATGGAGCAGGAAGAATTTATAAGCATGAATAATGGAGATGCTCGTGAAGTAATGGTTATCATCATAGGAAATGGACTTGGCAATCCAAGCTCAAATTCTGGATGAGGCTATTTGCATTTCCCATAGCTTTAATGCACTTAAAGGTATGAATCCAACAATTCTCCCTCCAGCTATGGGTAAATAGCAGAAAGACTGAGCTCCTTAATTTTGGTATGGCAACCAGTCTCGGAGATGGAATACTCTGAATTCAAACATATTAAACTCAACTTAAGAAATTGACCTTGTTGTCACATCCTGTGAAGGGGTTGATAAATAATATATATAAGCATGAACAATGTTTTGCTAAACTTTTTTAACCCTCTAGCTACTGGGTACACGGTTATAAAATGCACTCCTAAAAATAGGCTTAAAACAATATCCAGCATCATTTGCATTCCAGTGCATTAAAAACTTCAAACTATGAATTTTAAAATGATAGTTTCATTGAAAGTGGGTAGAGTAGATTTCTTTGCCACATATTTTTCACTAATGTGTAAAATTGATCAACAGAATTTAAGGGACAGAGATCTGTTTTTTAGAGTAGAATGAATTCATGAAAATGCTCCAGAAGAAAATGGTCAATAACATATTCTTTATTAGCAGAGCTACCTGGTGTTGCCGAGATTTAAAAAGTTCAGATCTATATGTATATATAGATCAATAAAGATTATTTTTCTGTATATTTGTTTTTATATTTTTTATTCTTTACTTATTCTTGTTTTTAATTTGTTTATTTTCATTATTCTTCTTGTTTGTATTTTTTTTATTTATCTTTTATTTGCTTTTTATTATGTTTTCTCTGATATTAATTTGTTCTATTTTTAATCATTTTTTATTATTTTTTGATATGTCATTGATTTATACCCTTATTATAATTTTATCTAGCCTTTCTTATGGCAAATGAGAGGCAAATTTTTTTTAACCCTATCTTAGATTATAAAAGGTGTGGATTGTATTGAAAAAAATTGTTAGTGTCCACCAATTTTCCTTAATAAAAGAATATATGCTCGATCGTTATACAAACGAATATACAGACATACTGATTATCTATGCAGAATCTTTTTTTTATGAATATATTGATACAGATGTAATGAACATTACCAATCTATAACTTTTTACTTATTGCAGGATTTAGACTGTAACTGTCTGATAAGCCATCAAAAATTATATATGCATGGAGATATAACAGAATCATTATCATCATCATGATGATGGCTTCATGGACAAAGATTAAGGGGGGATACATGTTGACTGCAGGAATGTTTGTGGCTGATAAGACCAATGCAGGACAGGCAGGCAGGCATTGTTGCATTGACTGAAGGTTGATGGCACTGTGTTCTGGTTCTTCCTGTGTCTTTTGTCTTTGAGGATGGTGTTTTCAAAGGAGGATCAAAGATAGAAAGTGGTGAGACACCAGACATCATGTTTCTCAGTTAGGGTGGACCATCAGTAATTTTTGATGTGACAGGCATCAAAGGATTTTTTTAAAGCAGTCAGTTGAGAGTTTGCCATACATGTTAAGCAACAATGATTCCTGATCCTGGCGACATGTCCTGTTAAGCATAGCTGGAACTTTAATAGCATGGTCTCAATGCTGCTGATCTTTGCCTATTCAAGGACATCTTTGAATGAATTTATAAGAAAAACACAGTCAAAATTAATATCACACCAACAAAACAAGAAATAATAGACTTCATGGTAAGACATTTCAGTGATGGTTGATATGACAAACACAAAGGGATTTGTGACAGAGGGGAACCAAAAAAGTGGTACAAGGGTTTTAAAATAATTTACAATGAAATACCCAAAGACATAGAAATTTCTCATGAGTTAGCATGTCAGTTGCTCCAAAACAATAATTATACTAGAATGAGGGACAATTTAGTAGCACCAGATGCTTTTGCCAAGATTGTGAAGGTGATGAACCACATGGGAAGTTGAGATGCTGAGCGTTTTCCCTCAATAACTTTGATCAAGGTTCTTATGTCTTGAGTGAAATTTATAAATCATTTGGTTACTATACTGCACCTTCATCTTTTGCACAACAAATGTTTTTGGTTGCTTCCACAGTTGAAACTCATATGTTCACAAATTAGACTATGCAGCACATTCATCTGTGTGGCTTTCAAATCACACATGTAGTGAGGCAATGCACAATGTGTTTGTTGGGATATTTCAGGATATAAGGTGTGCTTTAATTCCCCACCTCTATTTATAGACTAGCCTAGGTCACGTGATTGACTCTTGTAACCAATCACTAGCAATACTACTGGCCTGATAGAATACTTAAACCCCCCACATTGGTCATAATTAAAACTGCACTCTTTGAGGACGGACACACATAGGATTGCCGGATCTGTACCAATACTCTCGAAGGACTTATACTTTATACCAGTAACTGAGAACACTTTAGTAACCAAAGGATTCACATTATCGACAGACTCTTTATCAAGGATCCAATTCCACCAGATAAGTACTTCTGCTATAAGGCCAAGGAATGGCCCTTAAAAACGTAACAGTGTTAGTGCACCAATTATCATGATACTACTAACCACAATGAGAATGTTACATGGCTTGAACTGTTTCAGTCATGTGATATATGTACCATAAACTAACATATACCAAAATATGGCAAAACTTTTGGTTCACCCTAGTATTTACTGACTTCATAACCCTGTATTAATTATTTTGAATCCCTATTAGATTCACAGCCACAATTAAACAAAACTCAGAACAAAGAAATTTCTTTTAAGATATATTGTCAGCAACTAGAATAATTGCCATACCAAGGTCAAAGAGTCAAGTTTGCCCTACTATTTACACATAGCTGGAGGGAGAATAATTGGATCCATACCTTTCCTAAGGGCATTAGCCTCATGTGAAATGCAAACAGAATTATTCAAGATTTGAACTTGGTTCACTTTGTTCATTTTCTACAATGATAACTAATTACACAACAAATACTTTTCCGTCCTGGAAAAATGAGTATTGTACATATTGGATTTAATGTCATATAAGAAATATGTAATAAATTGATAATTCCAAGGTCTTACAAGCAAAGTTGAGTTATCAAGACAAATTAGACTACCAGAACTTGTACTGAGTTAAAAACCATCATACTATAATACTAAATATAAATTGGGAAGGTCTGTCTTATATACCATCAAATACTGTAATTCATTAAATTAGCATTAAATTAGCACTATTCCTCAACAGAGATACCTTAAAATATCCAAATCAATTGACTGTCTGGAATGAAGCTAGCAGGTACAAGGATCTGGGCAAGGATGATACTCTATAATATAGAAAATAGAGATATGTTGGATAGACAAAATAAAGAAAGATGATCAGAGGAAAGATTGATTGTCTGGTCTATGAAAGAAAGAGTTTAGCTATTTTACAATGTGCTCATGGTGTAATGGTTATCATTGTAGGAAATAGACTCGGCAAACAGAGTCCAAATCCTGGACAAGGCTGTTGGCTTTCACATAGCATGAATACCCTTGGGAAAGGTACGCATCCAACTATTCTCCTTCCAGCTATGGTCCAATAGTAGGGCGGGCTGACTGGGCTCCTTAATTTTGGTATGACGACCAGTCTAGGAGATGGAAAACTTTGAATTAAAACCTGTTAAACTCCACTTAAGAAATTGACCTTGTGTCATATACTACTTATGCAGAGGGGTTAGTAAATATAGACTGGGGGTTTAAATTCATAGTTATCTTTCTCTTAGACTAGGTGCCCATGTGAAGTGTAATGTTGTGGGGTCCTTCTTCACAATGGGGTTGTCGCACAGTGCACTCACTGTGTGATCCTGGAAGCAGCACCCAACAAAAAAGCAGCTTTACAGCCACTTACCTCCTATCACACAAACCATCAAGGTAAGACAAACAAGATATGTTGGAAACTGCTGGAGAAGCAAATATGAGCTCGTAAGTGATGTTCTCTTGCGTGCACCACCACATGGACACATCAGTTTGGGTCAACCAGCAAAAACCTACATTCATTAGCTCTGCACATATACTGGATGCCATGTGGAGGACCTACAAGGGGTAATGGCCGATAGGGACAGGTGGTGAAGAGTCATGAGGATCCATCTTGATGGCCAACTTGAGGATGATGATGATATATTACCTGTAAAATCTAGCATTTTTTTTTCAGATTATTTATTAGTACATCTTTTAAAATGATTTTCGTGTCTGGGAAGCTTTTTGTTATAAAACTTAGTACAAAGTGTTAATAGGGGTTTTGAAAATATTTGTCTATGACAAATTCAAAGCTACAGGCTGAGAAAAATTAACTTTATAAGTTGAGTCATGTTTTTACTAGCCTGAATATGCTTAGATATTCATAGCAGTAAGTAGACAACCAAAAGTGATTCTCTTTCCCAGTGTGCATGTGTATTGGCTAACATAAGTTGTCACTTTATACAATTGGGCATTGTAAGTATAGTGTGCATATGTATGAATTAGACTAGCAAATTACATATATGTTAAAGATAATTAAAAACAGATAATGATAAAGAAATTAATATATACATCATGAAGAAGAAGAAAAAAAAACTTTTGTTCTGTTCTTTATCCATACAGTTTAGGCAGTGAAAGTGAAGAAAGGATTATCATTATGCATACAACACACATTGTAGGACTGAACTGCTGTTTGCTAACTCATCTCCTACCCATGCTTCCTTGCCCTCTGTCTTTCTTGTTCTTTCACCTTCCTCTCATTTCCCATGTAATATGTTGCTTTCTACTCTCTGTATATTTTCCTTGAGAGAGAGGTGGGAGAGAGGAGAGACAGAATAGAGAGAGAGAGAGAGAGAGAGAGAGAGAGAGAGAGAGAGAGAGAGAGAGAGAGAGAGAGAGAGAGAGAGAGAGCATTTCCCACTCATCCTTTCTCTTTTCACTAAGGCTGCTGAGTCAATCGCCCGCATCAAAACATCAGCAGCAGTTGAATCTCTAACAGCAGGACACACCATGCACACACAACAAACTGGAGACTGATTTCACGAAGAAAATATCACAAATGGATTTAACAGCACACTGCAGGTGAGATTTGTTTTTCTGTGGTAGATATATTTTCCCCAAAAATCATCTTATCTAGAATTCAATCTTTCTCTCAACTTTTTTGTTTACCTATATTTATCTAGATATTAAAATTCCCACTCAACAACAAAAAAATATTTTTGTCATACCCAAGCAAACGAACATAATATTTCTTTACCTCCCACTTCTTCCTAACTTCCTACTTTCACTTTCACTCAAACAAGAGACTCGTGGCCTGCGCACAATGAAAACAAACACTAGTTGTGGTGGTTTGTTGTGATGATGTTATGATCTTGCATTAGTTGTAGGCCTACATGCCTCTAAGAATGAAGTGTCTATTTTTTTTCTTTTCTACCAAAATAAGAAAAAGAAAGGTTCTAAATAAATATTAATACCCCAGGGTATTTTAACTAGTTCATAAATTATATAAAATAAATTCGTTTGGCTAAAAAGTTAAAGAAATATTCCAGTGTGGAAAAAAAAACTCTTTGTTTACGTAATACTATGTCGGTATGGCAGTGTTACTATTTTGGAAGCTTTCATATTAATTTTCTAGCTATCTTTTGTGGCTCAAGATGTGTAAAGGTGGTATCTCCCCCAGGCAAGAATACTCCTGAATTATATGGGATAGGGTCAGGGTCACCCATTTATGCCTAAAATGTTAAAAAAAAAAATTTACTGGATAATTTTTATCTTTACCAACACATAGAGGGGGCCTCATACTAAACATGACCTTGTGTCACATTTAATCTCATGGGATGGAGGTGAATAAATACAAGTTTTATATTTATTTATATTTCTGTCTTTGGTAGAATTCTGCAATCTTGGAGATTCATGTATACTTTTCCCCATCTTACTGATATTTTTTTAAATATATAATACTATCTATATTTTCACAAAATTTCATTTGAAAATTTACCTTGCTTCTATGTACTTATTTATACTGTCATTGATATAGATCTGATACTGGAAAAGCATTCTGTTTGTTCATTTAACTGTCTCAAATATATCACAGTGCTTTTTATATATATATATATATATATATATATATATATATATATATATATATATATATATATATATATACTTATATATGTAAGTTGATAAATGGAAATGAATCCAACAATATGTTGAAAGGATAAAAAAATAAATGAAAGAAAATGTTGGATGGATAAAGTAATATATATATATATATATATATATATATATATATATGCCTTTTGTTATAATTATCTTATCTCAATATATTTATATCTATATCTATATATATATATATATATATATATATATATATATATATATATATATATATATATATATATATATATATATATATACATATATATATCATTCTTGATCTAATGATCTTTCTGTATATACATTTTTTTGTCTCTATAAAGTCTATATATAGATGCACATATATATATATATATATATATATATATATATATATATATATATATATATATATAAATATTTTTAGGTTGTTATGCTACAGAGTGTATATATAACAGAATATTATAGATATTCACAAACATTCACTAGGATTATAAAATTATAGTTTAAATAATAGTTTGATTATAGTTTTTGCAATATATATATATATATATATATATATATATAATATACCATATTTGATGGTCTTAACACCACCATCCTATTTCAGTTGGGAATGTCCAGAAAAAAAATTGTTGGTTCATTGAATGCTACTGGAAATTCATCCATATTCTCTATTTTGTCCAGCTCAAAACAATTTTTTGCTGCATTTATTACAAATATATCACATTTTAATATTTTGAGGAAAAAGGTAGTTATTATATACCATGAAATGCAACACTTCTTATCTATCTATATTATTGTTATTTCTTTTACTTCTTTAATCTATAATTGTAATTTTCATAATTCTTTATTTAAAACACATTTTTATTTCAGTTCCACTAATATAAGTAAAAAGCTAGCTTAATCTTTATCATTGCTCTCCTAGAAACAACAATGAAATTTATACACAATATCCCACACGCCTCTTTGTTATGCTCTGCATCGATTGCTATGTTGGGGCAATTCTGAGACAGACATGCGTCAAATGGGTGTATACAAAAACCTCTACTGGTAATTGGTTACTCTTCCCATTATCTCTTACTACTTAGTTTTACTTCATTTTGTTTAATGGCATATCAACCACTGTGGGTTATTTAATGCCAAATATTGTTTCTTTACAGTTATATTTGTTTAACTTCATGTATATTATTCTTTTTAATAAAAAAAATTTAACTAATTTTTTTTAACCATATTTTTAATCAAATTATTTTTTTTACTAAAATCTTTTTAATTAGATTCTTTTTAACCAAATTTCTTTTTAACTAAGTTTTTAACCAAATTCTTTTTAATTAATTTTCTTTTAAACTGAATTATTTTTCAAGAGTATTAGTAAATTTGTAGAAATAATTTTCATTAACTTCATGTTTATTAATAAGTTGGTAGAAATAATTTTCAAGTTAGCTTTACCATCAACTTCATGTGTATTGATAAACTGGTAGAAATAATTTACATTAACTTGCAAACAGATCTATTTGACCCATAGATTGGACTCTAACAGGTACTACTACTACTACAGGTCAAAGTGGACCTGTGAGTAATGGCAATGAAGGGGTACTCCACACTCTCCAGAGCTCTAGAATTGGAACTTCACCCCTAATGCAGTTTAGCATCATACCCAGGAAACCCTTTTATTCTGTTTCTTTCTTGTTTTATTTATTTAAAAAAAATCTTATTTAAGGTTTCATCATTTTTTACTTCATTTATTTTTTGTTCATCTTGATTCTTTTTCTTCTTTCTTGTTTCATCCTTTATTTTTCAATTTTTAATTTTTAATTCTTTTCTTTATTGAAGCCTATTTGGTGGCTTATGTAGCTGTCTATCCAACACTGACACCAGTGGTCAGTATTCAAGCCCAGATAAAGGCCAATATTTCTATTTGACTTTGTCTCATACTTAAATAAGTTAAATAAACTAAGTTTAATAAATGCTTATGAACTTGGTTGGTTGATTAAATAGTTTTATATTTCTCATAGCTCTTAGTGGCCAGTGTTCAAGCTTAGGTAAATGCTAGTATCCTATTTTTAAGCCAGGTTCTCTCATTTTGAAGATTAAAACAGCACAATCTTTCTAACTCTATTTGTTCTTGTGGTGTATTTTGTTAAGGTTCATAAATATCAAAACTTATACTAGTATATTTCCAATTATATTTTATTTTTTATGCATAATCATTTTTATTTCATGAAATTACTTTTATTTTTGTATTTTCTTTCTTTATCTTTTTCTTTTCTGTCTTTTTTTCCTCATATTGTATTTTGTCATATTTCTTTTCTCTTTTCTGATTTCTTTCTTTATATTTGTTCTTTTATTACTTGACTTTCTGGTTCTTTCTTTTTCATTTTATTTTTTTCCTTTTTTTCTTTCTTTTCATCATCATTCATTTCCATTCAGATTTTCCCAACAATACAAATAAAGAAAGGAAAAAGAAGGAAAAAGAAAGAAAGGAAAAAAGAAAAATAAAGGGATGAAAAAAAAAAGAAAAGAAAAGAAAGAAAAAGAAGGAAAAAGAAAGTTATGAGAAAGAAAAAGAAAATAATGGAAAAGAAAAGAAAAGAAAAAATGAGAGAAAAGGAAAAAATAAAGTAATGAAAAAGGAAAATGTTATGAGAAAGAAGAAAAAGGGAAGTAAAGGAAAAAGAAGAGAATAGAAAATAATGAGAAAAAAATTATGAAAAAGAAGAAATGAAAAAGAAAGAAAACAAAAAGGGGAAAAGTAATGAGAAAGATGGAAAAAGAAAGTAATAAGAGAAAAGAAAAAAGAAAGTTATGAGAAAAATAAAAATGGAAGTAATAAAAAAAGTTCAAAAAAAGTAAAAAGAAAGTAAAAAGAAAGTAAAAAGAAAGCAAGCATAATTTCCTTCTTTGATGTTCTTTCTTATACTTCACAATAACATTATCACATATGACAATATTATCGTAAAGTATATGAAAGACTCTCTGGAGATTTAAGCATTTCTTTTCTTTTTCTTTTTCTTTTTCTTTTTCTTTTTTTCAAAATGGTCATTTTAAAAATATGATATTTAAAAATAATTAATTTCATTTTTTTAAAGAAAAATGTGGGACATCATCTACCAAAATTGAAGACTAGGCAGTCCAAATTTCAACACCTACATTTTAGGAAGTCAAGTAAAATATGAGAAACTGTTTAGTTTAGTTTCTTAGTTCAATGGAACATCAACCTTCATGGATTATTTAATGCCAAAACTATCCTTATAGATGAACTGTAGTGGTACTGTTTAACTCATAGCTGGGGGTTCATACTTTTCTAAGGGGAATTAGTCAGAAAGGGAATGTGGTGTAATGGTTACCATTGTAGGAATTAGACATGGTGAATGAAGATCAAATCCTGGACGAGGCTGTTTGTATTTCACTTAGTGCTAATACTTCTGGGAAAGGTATGCATCCAACTATTCTCCCTCCAGCTATGGGTAAACAGTAGAGCAGACTGGACTCTTTGACCTTTCTAAGGTAACTGATATAGGAGAAAGAAAACTCTGAATTCAAATTTGTTAAACTCTGCTTAAAAATTGACCTTGTGTCACATCTTGCTTGTCCAAAGGAGTTGATTAAATATGTACAATGTTGCAATTCAGAATTTTAGCCACTATGCCACAGGGACTAATTATTAAAACAAGCATCTTGAGATTGTTAAAACCTTAATATACTATTATTTGACTGACAAGGATTAATAATAATAGCAATTTTTGGTTAAATCAAACTTAACGGACCTAAATTCCACCATTGTATGTCACCCCGCCAAAAGAAAAAAAAAATACCAAAAATCAGGGAATTAACCAAATTTTTAATTTTAATGAAATTTTCAGTGTTGATATATTAATCAATAACAGATATAATGCACCAGTTATTTATTTTAAAACTTAACTTTGAACCATGTATCTTTGGGGAATAACACAGATTCTCAAAGATACGTGGTATAAAGTTAACTGACCTGAAAAAATATAAATGTATCTATTATTCATTAATATATCAACACTGAAAATTTCATTAAATTCGATTAATTCTCTGATTTTTGGTATTTTTTCTTTTGGCAGGGTGACATACGATGGTGGAATTTAGGTCCATTAAGTTCGATTTAACCCAATTTTTTAATTGTTTTTGTTGGGTCCCTAAAGATCTCAATTGAAGACTGTTGTAGATATTCTTAGAGCCAAGCACTACATTAGAATAAATAAAGTATTTTTTTTCATTGCAATGGTTTTTCATTTTTATCTAAGTATATGAGGGGAGTCCCCATGGCATAGTTGCACTCATGCTGGACTGCAACAGTGTAGCG
>CM042151.1:15873671-15981171 GCA_023376005.1 Doryteuthis pealeii | reverse complement strand
TTTAATTCAATCCAATAAGCATACTGAGTGATGAAGATGAAAGCTTTTCATATTCTAATTACTTTTATCAATTAAGAGATAATCATTTCGATTTGTATTAATCCCTCAAAATCAATCTGCACCTTTTAATCTGTTTTAGTCTGATTAGGATTTTCTCTGTACTTTTGTAGATCTTACACATTAAATTCTTTTAATATACATGTTTATGAGTCTGTCAGTTGAGTTGAGGAGCTGATGGTAGGTGTGGCGCTCCACCTCAGATGCCAAAAAAACAATCTCCTTGGTCTAGCGCTAGTGAAAAGGGGATAGACTCCCTCGCTGATTGGCTGATACCAACTTTAGGCTGCCCTGACGACTATATATATATATTGTAACAGGTTTGGTTGAATACGACAGAATATTTCTTCTTAATGATTTTTAATTGCTTATGTTCAAGCTCACATGTAATTTTTCTTATATTGTGATCCAAATGCTACAGAAGGTGCCCCAAAATTTTCTAAGTGCTTTCAACCATGTCCATAATCATCATATGATGGATTATTTGTTGTAGTTGCTTATTTGGTTGGGAGAGTGTTGCGTCTATTGGAAAATATATATATATTTACCAACCCCTCCACACGAGCAGGATGTGACACAAGGTCAATTTCTTAAGTGGAGTTTAACAGGTTTGAATTCAGAGTTTTCCTTCTCCTAGACTGGTTACCTAGCCATGGTTAAAGAGTCCAGTCTGCCCTGCTATTTATCCATAGCTGGAGGGAGAATTGGATTCATACCTTTCCCAAGGGTATTAGCGCCATGTGAAATTCCAACAGCTTCGTCCAGGAATTGAACTCGCGTTGACGAGTCCATTTCCTATGACTCAAACCATTAAACCACGCGCCTCCATCTATTGGAAAATATAGGCTTTCTTTTCATGTTTAAAACACTATATTGTAGACTATCATACTCCTTTTTACTCAAACAAGAAAACCAGCCAGAATACATTGCATATCAAACACCCTATAATGTTAAACACATTTTAATGTCGTGTTTTTGCTGTTTTTAAACCATGTTTTTACAACATGAAATATGCTTAAAGATGCTAGTATAGATGAAATTTTATCTTTCCTGAAAGAAATAAAATTATACCCAAAAATATAACAATAAACTTCAGCTTTACCCAATAAACTTATCATTCTCAAAGTGATTCTCAATCTATTTAGCAACAAACAACTGCAGACAACTTACTGTCAAAATCAAGAAAATCCTTGGAAAAAACTAACAATAAATCTGAACATCTCTTACAAGTTACCTCTTAGTATAAAATAACCCCAGATGGGTCAATATGCCATCAAACCAATCAATCAATCAATCAATTTCATGAAAAATAAATGTTAAATTAACTAGCAAAAGAACCACCCTCCTAGCGGTGTAAAAATAATTTATATATATAATATATATATATATATATATATATATATATATATATATAGGGAACTGTGGTAAAGTGAGGGGCTGATGGTAGGAGTGACGCTCCACTTCAGATGCTTAAACAATCTCCTTGGTTTAGCACTAGTGAAAAGGGGATAGACTTCCTCGCTGTCTGGCTGATACTGACATTAGACCACCACGACGACTTTTCTTTTACTATATATGTATATATATATATATATATATATATATATATATATATAATTCTAAATAAAAACAGGTTTTAATTTTTTTAAATAGGAAAGTTTCTGGGAGTGGTCCTCTTAGAAACTATTCCACCATTCCAAACAAACAAAATCGTTCGTGTTTATTTTCTTATATCCAAACAAAATCGTCTGTTGTTTAATTTTCTTGTGTCCAGAAGAGAAAAAAGGAAAATCATAAATTTTACGTCTTAGAAACAAAAGTGAAATTGAGCAGTGTAATATTTTTCTTCTATTCACACATTCGTTTTTTTTTCTTTTTATTTATGCAGAAAGAATTATCAATTACAAATATACCACCCCGATATTTTGCCCCCCCCCCAAAAAAAAAGGGGGTCAAAGTTAAGTGACCTGAAAAAATCATAAAGTTTTGAAATAAAATAACTGATGCATTATAAAATTCATTCATTGATAAATCAACGCTGAAAATTTCATTTAAATCGGATAATTCCCCGAGTTTTGTTAAATTTTTTCAAATGGGTGGAGGGGGTCAAGATTGTATTGAAAAAACACGGATTTTTTTATGCAAATTGGGTGATAGTTTGACTAAGCAAACACAAACAAATAGGTACCAAATGCAATGCAAAATATATTCATTTACAGTGGATATTGATTATTGCAAATGTCATTTAAAAAATATTTTTAAAAGTGCTGTTAGGAAACCTAATAAATATATCCCCGATAATAGCTTGCTTCCCTTACTATCTTTTTTTTTTCCTTCTTTGGCAAATAATTTAATTATCTAAACTTTATCTCTGTATATTTTTGATTTTTCATATTTTTACTGTGACGTAAGCAGTGACGTAGTTTCGGTTACAGACAAATTGAGATCAAATCTCCATTATACATAAAATAAACAAACATTAATATATCTTTACTCTTTGATTAAAAAGAAATATTTAACCTGGTATAATCATATAGACATATTAAATATAGTAGTAAAAAGAAATTAGCATTAACCTGTGGCACATCAGAAAATGTCAAAAAATGTTCTTTTGAGATAATCATCTGCTGCTTTGTTGCATTCTCTTGTTTGTTGTATGAACTCACCTTTCCAGAACATGGAGACATATTTCCATACACATTTCTTTTCTATTTTCCCCTGGTACATCTTTGACCCGCATGCGAGGAGTTGATGAGCAGAGTTTGAATTTTATATTTCCTATGTTCATGCATTGCAATTCAACTAATTCCTATCACTATTTTCCCAGCGTCATCTGGTTACATGATAGGCCAATTACGACCATGGATTCAAACGATCCTAGGTTAAAACCTTGCCACTCAAATTGAATGATTCTTAGTGTATTTTTCCATGTTTAACCATTTCAAATAACTTACTCTTCCCGCTAAAAATGATAGGCTAAGCCAATTCATTATCTAACATACCTTACAATCATCATTTTCCTCAATTTTAAACACCAGTTCCCACTAGATCACTGAAGAAGTGATGAGCTTGTTCAATACTTAGGTGGGTGACCATTTAAGCAGCAGCAGGTACTGTAAGCAACCTGATATAAAAACGATTTACCTAAAATGGTTGATATACCTTAAAACAAAATGACCCACCATAGAAATCATCATTTTCAAATTCATAACTGTCGACATGAATTTCTTTTTACTTTGCTTCTCAATTCAGAAGATCCACCCTTTTCTTAATTATCTCTAGAATTAATTTATCTTTCTATGTCCCTCTTTCCCTGTGCAGTTGTCATTCCCAGCATGCATACATAATACAATACAAATTAAATCTGGACATAAGTTTAGAAGTGAAGTATCTGGGCAATTCAATGTTTTACCAAAAAAGAAACAGTATAAGATGTGAAGAAAAAAAGGAAACATTTTTTACTCTACAGGTACAATTTGACAAAAGGTCGCAAGAGGATTAAAGAGGCTGTTCTAAATGCACTTAACAATTAAAATTCCACTCTTCATCATAATTGTGTGGTGTCATTTAGCACCTCAATGGTCAGCACCATCTACATTTGTGCCTTATCATTTGGGGCTGTAGAATATGCCAAATGCACTTCTGCAATGTGGTAAGATCCCCATAACGAGGACACATGTTGGCAGTGTTGAGTGCTAACCCATAATACCTGATGGAAAGGATCCAAGTAGCTGAGCACTCCGTGACCCAGGGACTATAGGATCCCTTAAAATGCAACACTAAACTTCGGTCCTTACTAGATGGGTGGTTGGATATGCCCCATTCGATCAATCAACTAGTCATGTCAAGCCCTAGTACCTATATGATTGTCCCAACCATATTCTTCAAATTGCTCTCATGACAAACACCTAACCCTTTTTATCATAGGGTTTGATATATATATATATATATATATATATATATATATATATATATATATATATATATATGTTATATAAGGAAAATATTACAAAATAAAAAAAATAAAAATCCGGATTCATAGATTTTTATCAGAGTAGAAAAATACATTCAATGTCACACTTAAGAATAAACTGCAAGGATTACATAAGGCATGAATGAATTGGAATATAACAATTTTATTATTGAATTACTATCAAAATATATTGTGGGAAATTAGGGAGAATGGAAACATCTTTCCCTTTCTACTTCTTCCTGCTCAGACGAATTTCAATTCCTAGTTGAAGTTGACTTGGATAAAACAAAATGGAGGAGTTCAATTCCTAGTTGACTTGAATAAAAGAAAAATGGAGGAGACGAATGAATGAGGAGTTTAATTAAGTTCATATATAATGAAAACGTGATTACTTGCCATAGAATGTTGGTCTTTTCCTTAATTTTTTCTTATCATTTTGTTCGTTTTGTCATTTTGTTCCTTTCCTAATCTGTTTTCTTGGAATTCCTTCCGTATTCTTTTGTCATCTCCTTTATGTCCTTCATTATCTGTTTTTCAAGGATTTCTTCATTCATTATCCTTTTTCCTCGGTCCATATCACTGAGGTTGTATTTGGAGGATTCCTCTTCACATACTGTCACAAATTCATCATTTTTCTCCTTCGTTTCTTCAGCTCTGTAGCTAGAATGGTGAAAGAGTTGACACTCTTCGCTTTAGTGAAGTTCCTAGAATCCGTTCTCGATACTTGTAAAATTTTTGCATGAAGTATGAACCCCTTTTAATCTGACAGAGCAGAATTCTATTTACCATCTTTTCCTGGGTAAACGTTTCAAGCCGACTTGTAAGGGAATACTTTTTAAGTTCCAGCCACTTCTAGCAATGATTTCCCTGTCTACGGAATGTTACAGCAGAATTTGTTATATATGGTTGAGAGATTCCCCATTAGCCAGCACGGAAGCCGACCCTTTTTCAAATTCCTGCCTGCTCTTCCCCTCCAAGGGATCATGACTGGATCTAGGCGGGTTTTTCTCCTTTACTCTCCATGATTACAATAGCTGAAAGAGAGAGAGAGAGAGAGAGAGAGAGAGAGAGAGAGAGAGAGAGAGAGAGAGAGAGAGAGATGTCATTAACTCTTTGTGGATTAGTATCAAGTTTGACATACTTTCTATCTTGCTTACATGTCCATATAAAATTTGACTTAAATTCAGGGCTATCTATACATTGACCTATTTCTGACCCAGGTCAACAGGTACATGTAACAATATATATAATAAGTTATCCACAGACACAATGTTTGGACGATTCACATCTCATCAGTGTGGCTAGACACAGCAACTACTTCTGACCAGGAACGAAACCCGGCCGACTTTTCATCAGCCCGGTTCCTTAAACTTTCGGCCGTCGACAGCTGCCATTAAGGAGCGATGTTCTAACTGATAAATACATACATCAGTGTATATATCTTACGACCACCAGAGAGATCACATCTGTAAACAACACACGATCATTGCTTTATTACACTGACGGTGAAAGTCAATTGAAATTGCTCCTAGAGAGCTCTATTGGGTTTTAGTAACTGGCACCTCAATTTCGAGTATGGTCATCATTTTGTAAAAGAATAATTAACCTTACCATGAACAAATGTGAATTTTTGAGCCACCAAGAGATTTAAAATTGGCACAAATTTGGTATACATTAGATTTAAACTCATAGGAAACTACGTGTTCAGTGTATTTACTATATCTTTGAAGGAAACTAACAAAATCCGGACTATATGACCTTTAGGCACCCCTTTTGCGATCTCGATTCATAAGAACATGTTTTTCATTTACACCGTCAAAATCCGGTTGTTTGTTAACAGACGATTTTTAGAGGGTTTTTTAATTATAAATCTAACCCCTAACCCCTAACAAACAACCGGATTTTGATGGTGTAAATGAAAAACATGTCCTTATGAATCGAGATCGCTAATGGGGTGCCTAAAGGTCATATGGTCCCAAAATCCTACATAAAACTTTACCAACCACAGACAACAGGAAATACCCTGAAAATGTCCACAATCATCCTTATTATTATTTAACATTACACTTATTAGTCCAAATGCCATGCATGTGTTTATGAAGACCACAAAGAACATGTTCTCAGTCATAATTCTATAATTCAGCATTGTTTCTATTCATTCCAGACGATTTTTTAAAAACAATTTAATTTCTTTCCACTTACTTTAACCTTTTCATAAATGACTGAATCTACCAGATTATCATTCACTGTGATATTTGGGATGTTTTTTATGGATTTTTTGTCAACAGAAGAAGCTCCTCAAAGGTCCGTCTGTCACCTTTTCAAGATACCACCTGGGTTGCTGGTAAGTTTATTTCCCTCCTTGCAACATAGCGACTTTACTTATAAATAATTTGTACCATATATCTCTTAGTAGATAATATAATTACTTTCTATTATTGAAATTTGATGTAACTTGTATCATGACAGACTTATCAAGATAATTTATTTCGATCAATATTCCAGATTCTTTTAACCTAAGGTAAAGGAAAAATTATGGAATCACTAAATCTTGAAGAAAAAATAATATATATATATATATATATATATATATATATATATATATATATATATACAAACACGTCAGACTCAAGAATTATCCGGACTTTCACCATAACATATCTTTATTATTGTTACACTGCGTTCTGCACATGCGTGCTTATAGTTGGCACTGTTGTGGCCACGTGATCAAAGTTTGAGCCTGATAATGCCATTTTGCTTGCTGTCGTTACAGTGTAAATATGGCCGCTCCACTAGCAGTACGCACCAAGGAAGTGATCCAATTACTCTGGTCAGAAGGGATGTCAGAGGCTTAAATTCATCAGAGGCTTTAAGTGCAATATAGGGACAGTGTACTACTATATAGATGTGTATATGAGTTGATAGAGAAGTTTAAAAGTGTCCGAACAAGTATGATGCACAAAGAGAGAACAGGATGCCCATCAACCTCCACCAACAAACTTGAGAGATGGTAATTGTGAATTGGAAATTGATAAGCTAGCTTGTTCTCTGCAGATTAGTCATGGTTCTGCTTATCAAATCATCCATGATGTGCTTGACTTTGATAAATCAAGAGTGTGAATATTTTGTACAATACCCTAGCAAACAATTTGGACTCACCACAATTATCTCAAGGTGTCTTTGGTTATCTTTAATTCACGAAGAATAGACTAAACACAAAATTAATTTTATCAAATAGCCAAACTTTCTGGCTTTATGGAACATATCTCAAATTAATTAGAATAATTTATTTCAATTGATAATTGAGATTTTTTTCAACATCAGTTAGAGGGACAAATTATGGAATGACTAGAAAAATTATAGAATCACCAATCAGTATTTCTGACATTTATGACAGCATCAATTATAATGAAAAACAATATTTGTTTTCGGCTTTCTTGAATAGCACTTGACAAATCAACCTTACAGTTCGGAATAGTTTTTTAAAATATCCACCAAAAATGTTCAATTGGATTAAGATCCGTACTGTTTGTTGGTCATTTCAATGAGCTGATCCGTCTTGAAGAAAAGTTTTGACCCTTTTCAATCTGTGAGAAAATGTATTGTCATCACGAAAAATGACTTAATTACCATCAAATATTTTCTTGTGAAGGAATCTGAAAATTGACCAAAATTTGAATGCACACTTTTGTATAGATTGTTAAGGTAATGATTGCCATCTTCAATGGCCCCTCATGAAGAAGGCTGGAGAGCACAACAGCTGAAACGTTGAGTATATAACAATAAAGATAAGGACAAAAGTTTTTTAAAAATGAAATGATACAAATTATCCAGCCTCATCTAAATTCATTTTCAGACTCATAGCCTTGGGAAAGGTATAAACCCACTTATCACCCACAGTTATGGGTTAGATAGTACTACTTCTGTTCTTCTACAAGGATGTCTTTGACATTAAATAACCCATGTAGGTTAATATGCCATTAAACAAAGAAACCAAACAAGGCGCAAGTGAACTTTGGCAAATAAAAGTGGTAGCCCCATCAAGCTAATAACAAATCATTTTTTCAGATATGATCATACCTTGGATCGGTACACACTATGCATTTTCAATTGAAATGCTTTTTAAGACTGGTGAAGCTGTTATTGCTACACAGAGAGAGGTTTTGTGTTCATTTCGTATTGGGTCGGACTGATGCTGTTTAGGATAGAATTTTTAACCAATAGCAGAATCAGTTTTCTATCTGGAAAAGTTGTTCCATCTTGCACCCCACAGATTTTAAAATGTGGTAGTTATTTCTGTCGTACTCTGTTATGTCCATCTTTCTGGTCCCAACAATCATTCTATACTAAATTCGGTTCATATTCCATGACCGTCACAGCTACAGTACCTCTTTACCTATTGTTATATATATCATCTTGTTGAATCCATTTCTACAAGCAGAAAAAAAGCAAAAAGGTCCTATGTACTATTGTCTCCAAATAACTGTAATGGATTTTCTTTTCTTTTTCAATATGCTTGTTGACTTCTCAAGGCCAAAGGTCACTCTCTCTCTCTCTCTCTCTCTCTCTCTCTCTCTCTCACACACACACACACACACACACACACACAGAGGTACGAGAAGTGGAATAACCTGATTGGTTGATTTCTATTCAATATACAGTCTGATTGGCTAATTGCCACTTTAGTTTAATTTAAGGATTAAATTCATAGCCGATGATCACTTTAAAATTATTTTCTGGGCTCCAGTGTAAAATGGTCTTGAGAGTTGGTTAGTTTAATTATATTCACAATTGGTTCCCGTTTTAAATATTCTGACCTTTTTATTTCACTATTACTGCGATAATATTTATCTTCTCCCTACAGATACGCAAACCCCTCATATTCACAGTTTAATTGTAGACACCGACAAACACCATAAAACAGTTAAAGACGTTGGTTGCCTTTAGTTAATTAAGATCATTGAATAGATTTTTTTAGCTCTGACTTTAAGAAACACCTCAATGTTTATTTGTTTATTTTTAAATAGGATCAGCAGTTTTAAAAAAAAACTCAAATGCAACAGGTCATTTGACATATTTTTCGGTCAAATATTGTTAGTGTAAAAAAAAAAAAAATGAGGAGTAATTTTCTGAAAATATATAAAAATTTTTTTCTCGATTTTTCAAAACAAAATATTCTGTCACCACTCGTAAATAAATGCTAACTATTTTTTTTTTATCACCAACTTAGTCAGTTGAAGTGTAGTTTTCAAATTAGTTTTGTGTTGTAAAATGAAATTTCGATGGTATGTGTGTGTGTGTGCCCGCGCGCGTGTGTGTGTGCGTGTGTGCGCGTGTGTGTGTGTGTGTTTGGGCGTTTGACTGTCTCTACGACCACATGTTTCTTAAACACGCACGTGTGTAAAAGTAGAATCTCTATTCTCCTCTTCCTGGTTTTTCAATGTCCAGGATGGCAGCAACAGCAGCAGCAACAACAGTAGTAGTAGCTGTGTAAACCAGGACGACGAGTTGCGGGGAGGTGTACTATTGCCAAAGTCAAGAAGCAGTAGTAGTGACAGTTAAGTTCTAACTCGGTAACTAACAGGTCTGGTATATTATGGTAAATAAAACGCTAAGGCATTGGTTAAAGTTGGGTGATTGATATACGCATTTTGGAAATAATAAATTTTGTTTATTTTCTGATTAAGCCATAAAGACATCTGGTGCGAACGGAAAGTGAAAGTAAAAGTAAAAGTAAAAGTAAAAGTAGGAAGCAAATCCTAAACATTGGTTCTGAAGAAAACCGGCGGTATTCAGTCGAAACGCTCTTATAAAACAACGAAATTGAAGACAATCATAAAAAAATATTTAGTTTCTAGATCTTTTTTCTAGTTATTGTTTAAAAGAAAGAAAGAAAGAAAGAAAGAAAGAAAGAAAGATCCGTCAAATAATCGGCAAAAAAAAAAAAAAACAACAATCGTCTGCTAACTACAGAAAAAAGAGAAGTATGATTAACTATTTAACCCACTACTATAGTAATTTACTAATCAACAGAGTTGGGACGTTGTTTCATTTTATTTTATTTCATTTTATCATTTTTTATCGCCCCCCCCCCCCCACACACACCTCCGACACACGCATACACCAAAATGCTGCGAGCCCACCGCTATACACACAGCTGACAATGACATTGCTAAACAACATGGGCAGTACGCATGCGCGTGCACACACACACACACATTCACACACACACACACACACATACACACATGTGCGCGAATCTTTAAATATCTTTCACTCAGCAGAGTCCGACACATTCACGGAGCAAATCAATTATTATTCTCCTCATCAACAGAGGCCCATCGATGTTCGTCTTCCACACACACACACGCCGAAGATTCTTACTACTACTACTACTACTATTACTAGGGCTACCAATATAGTACTTATCACGACAACTAGAAATAGCCAGGTCTGTTGTTGCTGGCCATTAACTGCCATAATCTCCCCTTTTCTTTTAAGTAACAATATATTTCAGTCATAAATACTAAAATACATTCAGTAGTAATTGATTCAGTTCTACCTATTCATGCTGCTACTTATATAAAGAAAGACATTAGTTGCATTTGATGTTTTTCTTTACACTGGATAACTTAGTAAACATAACATGAACCTTGCAAGTCTCGCCCTTTTACACTAAATGCTGGTAGTCCAGTTCATAATAAATAAACTTTACAGTATAAAGACTAAAAACTACATTTTCGTATTGTAGCAATTACTTATGTACTTCAAACCTTTTGATTTTGTGTAAAAAGCCTAATTTCTAACATTTAATACTGTCTGGTCATAAAATATTTTATACTCTTCTTTGTATTTACTAATCGTGTTTTTCATGACCAACCTAGCAATGCTAGTATTCTTGGTTACAAGTATTCTCTTCTATATTGTCTTTGTGTAAGTGTTTAGTATTTTAACGCCTCTTACTATATCTATACAACTTATAATAATTTAAAATATATCAAGGAGTAGAATTGATGTTTTTACCAGCTCGATTGGAATCTTAGATGGGAAGAAGGACACCTCCATTATTGGCACTCTGGGTAAATATTTCACACCCAGTGCTCTTAAAATATTCAATCGACAAGAGGTTAATATCTAATGTGAATATTACTTATTGTTGTCATTTACTAAGCTTGTTTTAGTTTAGCAGAAGCTCGGAATTATAAGATACCCGGTGAGAATCGAACTTAACAATGGCCCGCTGCCCTAGATCGCTCACCGTTAAACCACGCGATGTGCTCACATTATTTATTGTTGCTTCTGTCTGCCTGTACCCATTTTCAAGTGGTTAAAATTCTAGTAGAGACATTCCTTTTTTATCCTTTTCTCAATTCTTCGACCTGTCGACGGGACTTAGAATAAGCAGACTATTTCATGTAGAAGAATAAGACCTCCCCCCACCATCATCAAAAAAAAAAAAAATATCACAAAACATCTGATAGTAAGGCTCTAGTTCTGAAGATCTGTGGAGTGTGAAGTACCCATTCATTGACATTGCATTCCCATGTCAACTCTGGTCCGGAATGGCAGTACCTTTTAGGGTCCCATCTATGGGTCAAATAGATCTGTTGAAAAAAATATTCATATTTGATTAGCTCGTGTGCAAAAAAAAAAAAAACTTAAAAAAACAACTACACAAAAATGTAAATATGAATGTACAATGAATGTGATTCTCTAACCTCTAAGCATGAAATAACCCTAGACGGGTGGACATGCCGTTAGAATCAATTATTCTCTCACTTCTACACTTGTAAATATTTTGGATACCTATGACAATAAAAGGTATCTTCTATTTCTAAAGGTAGTTTTTGAAACCCGTTTGACAAAAGGCACGGCACATTTAAACAGCGAGCATTTGCACAAGTTGACCGGGCTAAATTTCAGCAAATTTCTTATCCTCTTATTGAATAATTTGCAATATTCCAATGATTTGAAATTCCCCCGTTCAAACATCAGATATCATTGTTTGTGTGGTAATTATATTGTTTGACCTTTGGCAAGTCTTCTCAGTTCGCTTATTGATATAATGTAAAAATGCAGACAGTCAGCAGTCGTCTTCGAAATGCATTTTTCTTACCTGGCACACGTCACAAACAAAGCCATAAATTATATATATATAAAGATCTTTCCAATTTTCTGACTTCGTAAAGCTGTAAAATCTTATAAAAGGTACGTGTTGTTGTTGCTTATCAGGTAATAACACGTTGAGTAAAGTAGGTTTGGCTTAAGCCACACAGTAGATACACAAGTCTTGACTAAATATTCTTAACCATTATAAAACTAATTATCTCAATAGTACAGATGCCTTTAACTTCACTAATGTCAAGGTCAAATTGTTCAAACCGAGATGCGGACAGCTACTTCATTAAATATTTCAAAATCTATCTATCTGCTAATCTATTCAGAATGCATTTAAAGAATATAATTTCGATAGTATGCCTTTTACGACAAATAGAAGTAAGTGTCATGCCTCACCTGGTTCTAGGCATTGGTACTTTTAACTGACTGGCTCAGGGTCAAGGCCAGTAGTTAAAAGCGTATGCTTTGTCTTACATTACAATCATGACAGTGGTTGGTACATTCAGATGCTTTTAAAATCTACAATACCCAATTGTTTAAATATTAAGATTGGCAAGCAAATGATTATAGACGGCTACAATTTTTAACCTTTGGAGCTTGTCTTATATATCATACATCTACACGACATTGTTCTTTTGAAATCTATAATAATCCAGACGGTTTTATACTACCATTACTAATGTCAACTATTGTTACTACTAATGTTACCATTGCTCTTGTCTTTGATACATGTAATAACAGTTATAGTACTTCTAATAGTACTTAGTACTTGATTTGACACTGCTATGCCACCACTGTTTGGAAGAGCACGGAGCTGCAAGCCATCATGTCTTAAGTTTTATTCTTGAGGATGGGGTTGGTGACATTCATTCCGCCTTAAATAAAAAGTTGTCAATCAGACTATTTCTTGAAAATCTACAATCCTAAAAGAAAGGTATACATTTAAACTTGCTTTTATGGACCAGTGATTAAAGGATTGATTTATAAATCAATCAGTAGAACCAGGCAACCATGACACACAAAGGAGAAAAACCAGGACAGGTTCTTTAACCAGTGATAACACCTATCTTGCTGGTTGTCAATGGCTAACCACCTCTTTAATGTCACTAGGCAATTTCTATATTCATTGAAAGAACAAGAACAACTTTCTGGTTCAAGTTGGTAGTAAGTAAACAATGGCAAACTTGCAGTATCGCCATGAATGGAATAAAGGCCGTGGCTCATATTGTATTTTTAACAGCTGACAAATTTAAGTTTCGGCACGAATAGTATTTTTTAGGTCACATCTTGTGTTTCTTAAGCTTGTAAAATCCTGAAAGATCCGCTCACAATATATGCAATCGTCTAGACTTGTTTTGTAGCTACAACAGTACAACTACTGTTGCGGTTTGATGAAGCAGTTGTACTATTAAATGCTGTAGTAACCTTGCAATCATTGTCACAATTTTTTTCTAGAGGCAACACGAGACTGGCAATTTTAATTAACTGGTTTATAGCACTGAACTTAGTGATATGAAAAACAGTCTCAAGATTACAACATTATCGCAGAAAGAAATAGTCAAACAAATAACTTAGGTAAAAAATAATAATAGTAATTATAAAATTTAAAAAAGGCGGTAAATATAGCTTTAAAAATAAAGCTAAGCAATCTGCTACTCCTACGACTACTACTGCTATTTTTCCTACTACTTGCGTTGATATGGCCTGGTGATGAGATCAATTCTTTAACCAGCTGGTTCTTCGGATCTGGGCCTACGAACGGGCGGGGGTCTGTATCTTTAACAAAGAGCCTTTTTAAAACCAGAGTTTAACACTGTCAGTTTACTTGTAAAATCTATTGCCAACGTTTATAGTACGGAACACATGATATGGAACACTCAAAACAGCTGTTGCTATGACAAGGTTATTATTTCTAGTAATTATAATAATGATGATGATGATGATGGTGATCTGCAATACATTAAAATTTGTTTTTATTCTTGCTACAAGAAGATTAAGGTTTTATTACTGTCGCCAAAAATGTTATATTTCTAAAATCTAATATCATTGCTAGTTAAATTTATTCACATAAAAAGTAGGACACATGTTTCTCTTAAAGGACAATGTAATTACCGGGATAAGTATTAAGCAAAACTATTGAAGATAGTTATCATGAAATCTTGAAACTTCTGTTAAATACTATAAAAGACTTATTGATATCATTACAACTTACACACACACACACACACACACACACACACACACACACACACACACACACATATATATATATATATATATATATATATATATACTGATACTAACCATTAAGTTCAATCTCAATGCTTACCAACCATTATTTCAAATATCGTTTTTACTTTTTATTATCTCAACAAGATGGATCTATGAGAAATATATATATAATTAACTGTCATATATATATATATATATATATATATATATATATGTGTGTGTGTGTGTGTGTGTGTGTGTGTGTGTGTGTGTGTGTGTGTGTCATTTTAATTAGTGCAAATATCGTGGCTAACAATTAAAATGTCAATAATACTAATGTAATGACAATTCTCTAGTATTCTAGCAACTAATTAATTTACAATCTAACGATTTAAGTTATTTGTGTTGCTATGACTACTGCTAATAATTCAACAAAACAATTGTTACTAATGTCACGATTATTAGAACTGCTTTCACTCCTACAATATTAGCATTATGTTTAGTTTATTACTACCACTACTATATTATTACATTAATTGCTGCCATTGTTATTTTACCACCATCTACTATCAAGACTGCTAATTGCAACAGCTACTGCTCCGACAATCTCCATCTGCACCCAGGAACTTATGGTAGTTGCTCCAACAAGAATCACTACTTAATTACGACCATCACTGTAATTGTCATAATCGAGATAGAAGGTCCTTCTTAGTTGCCGATATAGTTTGTGTTGTAGCCTTCAGCATCTGCAGTAATCCATGTTCAAACCTAGGTAAAAAAAAAAAATAAAAATAAAAAAAAAAAAAGCAAGAAAGAAAGAAAGAAAAGCCGAATTCGAATGCCGCTTTTCGAAGCAGACATGAGCAGTACATCCGAACTTCCGAAAAAAATCTTCCATTTCTACCCTGTAGTAGAGAAGTCAGTATGTTTGTGCCCGTATATCATGATCCGTTAATAATACTTGCATTTACATACATGACATTATGGACTTGCCTAGTGGCTGATATGGTTGCGTGTTTTTGCCTTCACCTCTGGTGGTCGGTGTTCAAAACTGACTGGCAAGAGCAACGATTTCGAATCATAGCTGTCGCTAGCCAGTTAATATAAATATCAGCGATACTGTCCTTAAAATAACTATAAGTTACCTGCAACTACATTTTTATTTACTTCAACAAATGAACAGCTACTGTCACACGATCGACATGATGATTTATTAAATCATGCAATAAAAAAGAAAATTCCATTCCCCATTATTCATCATTTTTTTTCTTCTCCGATCTGATTATTGCTTAATTCATTAATTAATTCAGCTGTTGTCATACTTTCTCTCTGGTCTCATTTCTTTTAATTCCCTAATTGAAATCAATTACAGACTAAACAAAATAAATTAAAAATACAATCGCGTAAATATTTCTTCAGTGTATCTGTCTTATTTTGATTCCACTTCAGCTGGTTCCGTGTTGAGTGGCGAACAGTAAGAAGCCAAATGGATAACTAACTTATTTCTAAAAAAGAAAGATCCATTATTGCCACCACGACTACTACTACTGCTCTTCCTTCTACTCCTACTACTACTATTACCTCTGCTTGTAATTCTAGAACACTTACTATTATAATTGTTATTTCTTTGGACATTAACAGCACTTCTCGTTCTACTAAGAATAACAATCATCATACCAAAATTATTACCATGATTTCTACAATTATTGTTACTACTACTAATATACTTAGTCAGTACTAAAACTATGATACTACAGCTCATACATTATTGTTACGATTTTTACTACTACCGACACTACTACAGTACGACACCATTGCAATTATGACAACTACCATTCATTAACTACTATCATATTTTTGTGAGTTGGTACTTACTTAACACCAAGAATATTGTGCTTATCTTTACTTATAGTCTCTAGTAGTGGCAGCGGAGGTTGTCCTTGTGTAGTTAGTAATTATGTCAGATAGTTTTATTTTTTGGTATTGAATAGCATTCATAAAGAAAAAAAAAACAGTATTAACCGGAAAAGAGAAATAAAAAAAACATAAACTGCCTCTACGTATGTTAGTTTTTGCTTAAAAAAATATACAAATCAATACGAACGCTGGAGTTTTGAAGAGACTTGCTGCTACTTGACCTTCCCCATCACCCCCCCCCTCAACGATAGCCACCAGATACTTCAGTGTTCTGATACAATTATTATTATTATTATTATTATTATTATTATTATTATTATTATAAGAACAGCAACAACAACAACAACAACAACAGTTGTAATTTTGGGGGGCTTGTAGAAGTTGTAGCCCCACTTGTAGTACCAGCCTTAACAAGGATAGTTGCTTGTTAGAAGAAAGAGGCAAAAGGTGAGGGAGGAGTGGGAATAGTAAAGGGAATTATAGTTGGAGTAAAAGGAGGAGGTGGTGGTCTTCATTACTCACATGATTGACTGACGCCAGTACTTACTGTCAATTTCACTTTCAGTTTCGCTTTTGCCTAAGAAAATTATTTGCAACGTTTGTTGTTGTTGTTGTTGTTGTAGCTGCTGCTGCTGCTGCTGCTTGCTGCGTTGTTAGCTTTCAAGTTCTGTACTTGAAACTTAAAAAGAAGAGACTACTGTTGAGTTCTGTTTATCTGTTTATATCTTTATTTATCTTTTATTAATTAAAAATATTATTTCAAATAGGTTTCGTATTAATATTTTTGTATTTTGGGTTGAGGGATTTGATGTATGTTATTTTCCCTCCTTGTACATTTCAATCATATCTATATACGAGATAAAGAGTGAGAAAATGTATGTGCATTCTTAAAATTAATCTAATATTAAACAAAATCAATTCACTTTGAACGGTTTACACATTGTCGGCCAATTATTTGTTTTTTTTAATGTTTCCATAAACGTATTATAACAGTAAACACAAACAGTGAAGAGCTAAAACTCATTGTCTATGTGTGTTAGTCCGAAAAACTAGCAAATGTATTAGCTATGTGTGAAAATCCTCCACCGTTTTTTGGTGGGTGGTGTGGAGAGACTGGATACCCAGTAGATAAAAAAATCAAATAATTAAAAAAATGCAGGAAACTTTTGCACAAATGAAATGCAAAAATAGTGAAAATATAATTTAATTATTATTAGCAGTTTATTTATTTATTTACGTATTTTGCTACAGTAAGAAAACAAATGAATAAGCAAAAAAAAAAAAAAAAAAAAAAACTGAAACAATTATTATATTTTCGTAAAAGTTTATCTTATTATATTTTTTCCGGTTCATCCTCTTCTTTTTGGAAGAACGTGACCTCACTAACGAACGAAATAAAGAAAGAAGCAACAAATAAATATAAGAGAGGGGTACGAGAGAGAGAGAGAGAGAGAGAGAGAGAGAGAGAGAGAGAGAGAGAGAGAGAGAAGAGGATGGAGAATGGGGTGAGAGCAAAGAAAATACATACGTGTTGTTGGTCATGTGTTCTAAAAGGTACACGACACACATGTAAGATTTTGAAGAAAAAAATGAACATGTAGAATACTAAAATTAAATATATATACAGACCAAAATTCAATGGTATTAAAATGCACTAATTAAATTAAGAAGGATTTCTAAACCCCAATGGGTGTGTTTGGGGGCCAAACTTTAAAATTTGAGTTGAAACACTCTTCCCTCCTATCTCATTCGCTTTCGCTTAAAATTTGAAAAGTCGGACTCACTGATGCTATATAAATCAATTTATGAGGAGGGACATAAAAGCCGGTAGTGAAAACAAGTCGAATGAAGATGTCGGAAGGGATAATGGATCTAGATAGGTAGAATTATTATTATTGTCAAAGGACAACGATATTACTGTATTGTTTGTGACAAAAAAAAGTCTAAGAAAAGAAATAAACTTGAAACAAGATCATATGATGTGGAAGAAAAAGAGAGGGAAAGCTTTAATGAAAGAAGAAGAGGAGGAGGAAGGGAGGGTGAGGAAGACAGAAAAGTACTCCACATTTCTTTTTTCCAGGGATTTCTTATCATTCTTGCTATTGTTTTAATCTATTTCGTTTTTTCTTAATTTCTCGAATATTCTTTTTACCAATTATTATTTATTTATTTATTCATAAACTAACATTACTACTATTTAATTATTCCTAGCTCTCTGATAATTTACTGCTAGAACTACTACTGTTTTACTTACTGTTGCTGTTGCAAGCTCTTAAGTGATAGAAACGAATACAAGGGCGAGCCGCTCAAGGTGCCATCCTAAGTGGAGTGCTAATCTAGCTCTGAGACTTTTCTATCACAAATTCAACCCAGACATTTAATAAAGCTCCAAATATAAGCAAAAGGTCTCCTCTCTTACGGTCACTTCATAGGTCGGCTATCTCAAAGAAAGAAGATGAAAAAAAAAGAGGGGGTTCTATTTTTACCACCAGTTCATTTTTATACATATTCGCACTTATTAGGATATTAAAGATATAATGACAAACATGCGACCAGGTTATCAATAAAAAATGAATAAAAGTAAGATCATAGATTTGAAATTAAAAATATTAGAAATGTCGTTCTCTTCTTGGGTGAATAAATTCAAAAGAAATTTCACCTGCACAGAACCGAACATTTAGCTACGATAATTTATACCACGCCCTTACTACTAAGGTATGCTTAAAAAGTGTTGCTGCTACGCCTTTATAGTGCAAGTGACTACACAAAGCGCACATTGCTCTATCCGTGTCAGAATAATGGCAAGTACGTGGCTCCATACTCATCATTTGTTTAACATCTGATTGTTTCTTCTTTCTTGTGACAATGAATGAAGTACAATCGCCCCCACCTCCCTACGTTGATTATTGATAGTAAATAAAATATTCAGTAAGATAATGATATAACCACAATAAAAGAAGAAAAAACTGCTCGTTTTATTGTAACTGAAGTTGTTTTTTTGTTTTGTTTTTTTTCGTTTTTCTGTGTAGTTCAATTGAATTAATTCACAATCCTTTCACCCCCACCCATCTCCTCCCCTCGTCACTCCTTGACCGGATTTCTTCTTCATCACTGCTGATGCTGTTGCTATCTATAATAATAATAATAATAGTAATAATAATGATGGTTTTAAATTTTTAATATATTTTCAACATTAGCGCCAGGAAACTATTACTGTTCAATGTTGTTATTACATCTGGTGTGAGTTCATTTCATATCATCTCTTATCCACCAGGAAGAATTATTTCCATATATATATATATATATATATATATATATATATATATATATAATATATATATATATATATATATATAATACTGTTGTTATTAAGCTTAATCATTTATCCAGCTATTGCTATAGATTGACTTTTCTATCATTTTTTACTACTATGATATACTGCGACTGTTATTGTTATTATAAGGCTTAGTGTCCTGGGTATGAAACTGTATCTGATGGTGAGATCCAGTTCTAGGGTTCTGGCGACTGTGGACTCCCTCTTTGTTTCCATTACTCCCAGGTGCACTCTGACCTGGAGTGTAGTACATTTCAGGGTCACATAGATTTGTTTGAAAATTATTAGCATTAGATAGAAATACTTGAAACAGGAAACTATATAACTGTGTATACATTATTAGCATTAGATAAAAACATACTTGAAACCATATAACTGAACAAATCAGTTGTATGAAAAATATTTACTTGAAGCTATAATTGTTTACAAATGGTTATTATTATTAGTTAATTGAAACCATATAATTGCTTACAAAATAAAGATTATTGACCTCGGCATTAAATAACCCAACAAGTGTTGACATTCCATAAAACCAAACAACTAACTAATTATTAGAGTTACAATTATTTACCCAGCTATTGCTAGACTAACAATTATATTATTTCTACTATTAAAAATAATATACACTACCACTGTTAACTTTATAATTATTAGGGTTACAAATAATCAATGTCAGAGATAGAAAATTCCATAACTTGCACTCAAAGTAACTCCACTTATTACTGTATCCCATACTATTTGCTACTAGTTTAGTTCTGTTATTGTTAAATTTGCAATTAATACTATATATACTACCACCTGTTACAAGGGATGATATGATACTAATGATGCTTTTCTATAAAAATTTCAAAACATAACAACTACTCTATAATCACACAAGTAACAAAATATACAAGTTTAGCAAAAAATAACCAATAGCATTTAACATGCCATGAAACCAAACAAACAAATTAACATGCATATTAGAGCATGAAAGACTCCTAACCCAGACAGTCTCATCCATTTATTGTATACTCTTCTTAAATTATCTAATGTCTGCTTCTATCAGGTTACTGCATCTCTTTCCGGACAGGGGTTCCTTTTTGATCATGCTAGGTATCTGTGTTCTCCAGATGAGGGTTTTCTTTATCTCTGTTCCATTTTCTGTTCTTTAATTAAGAAACACGGAGACATATTTTTGTTTACACTTTTATTGCTCCAATTCCCTGATAAATTCTTTGCCACACGCATGTAGGGGAAAGTAGCACAGACAGAAAGCCACATCTGGCACTGACACTTTTTTCCTGGTCATGTGAGTCTCTAAGCCAATGGGATCCCTGCCCCAGGTGACTCTGCGTTCAAGACCTGTCTATCAAATTCTCTGATTTTCCACTAATTTACTGTTAATAAACTACCTTACTAAAATGATAGGTGCTACTCATCCATTATGTAACATATTGTGATATATATATATATATATATATATATATATATATATATATATATATATATGGTATTATATATGAAAATGGTGACTTACTGGTGAAATTGGCCACAATGGTTAGTTGATACAAGTTTCACAATGATATAAGACAGCGATATAACAAATATAAAGTGCTCAATATGTAAGTAGAGCAAATTTATCATTATAATGATATACACAGAAATAACCTACTCAAGTTTCACCATAAGGATCTTCAGGGCTAAATCCACTGAATTAATCAAGATATTGATCAATTGCAGCCGATTGTACAAATGTATTTTGTGGTTATGACAGAAAATGTTATTTGTTATATATATTATGGAGAAATGGAAAATATGAATTCTCTGATAAGATAAAGCAAGAATTCTTCCAAGCTGCACCATTTGAACACTAACAAAACACTTGGAGAAATAAAAAAAACTAGATGGAAACTACATAATGATGCTGCTTGTTCTCTTGAACAAATCCTGGAAGTTGCACCCTACAAGAAAGCAGCTGTATGGCCACCTGCCACCTATCACACAAAGCATCCAAGCAAGATGAACAAGACATGCTGGACACTGCTGGAGAAGCAAGGACAATATCATAAGTGGCATTCTCCTGTTGGCCAGCTAGCAAAAACCTACATCAGTCAGCTTTATGCAGATTCTGGATATTGTGTGTAGGACTTGCCTAGGGCGATGACTGATAGGGCAGTTGGTAAGAGAGAGTTATGGGTATCCGTGCTGTCAGCACAACCTAATGTTGATAATGATGATATTTTAAAGAATTATTTACTTTAAACTTTTAGTCATTCCCTTTTTTTCAATTTAATCTTTTTTATTTGTATTATTTGGACTATTGACCTCATCTTTATTGTTATCTGTACAACGTTTCGGCCGATGTACCCTCTGGCTTTCTTCAGGTATTTCTTGTCAGACTCAGGAACCTTCTTGAACTCAGGAACCCTCTCTTTGAACTCAGAACCTTCATTTCAAACTCGGGAACCTTCTTGTCATAATCGGAAGCCTTCACAGAACTCTGAATCCAACCCTTTATTCAATTGATGGGGGTATATTATTCTCATTCCACTAACCATGACTGGGTACAAGTGTTAAGCTGTGTTAATTATTATTCTATGTTACTGACCCCAGGATTGAACCTGCAGCCTAGAGATAACTGTCATTTAGAACTGTCTTAACTCAAAGGCTTCCGATTACAACAAGAAGGTTCCCGAGTTTGAAAAGAAGGTTCCCGAGTTTGAAGAGAAGGTTCCCGAGTTCAATAAAGTTCCGAAGTCTGACAAGAAATACCTAAAGAATTGGCCAAAATATTGTACAGATAACAATAAAGATGAGGACAATAGTCTGAATAATAAAAATAATACAAATTATCAAGCCTCATCTAAAAAATTCAGAGAAATGTTGGTTTTTAATGTCTAATTCTTAAGAATGTAGTAGAAGAATGATAAGAGAAAACAAAAATAATGTTAATACATTACCTAGATTCTTTGTCAGGACTTTTTACTTGATAAGTCATCTTGCTTTGATGGTGGGACTTAGAATACACTGACTGTATCTTTTACAGAGGGGTGTCCTGAGTATGACACTAAACTGTATCTGATGGTGAGGCTCCAGTTCTTGAAATCTGGTTTGGTTTCATTATTAAATGGCATATCAAACTTCATGGGTTATTTAATGCCATAGCCATCCATGTGGAAGAACAGTAGTGGTACTACTGTTAAATAATTTAAACCATACAATTTAACCCATACTGAGTAGAAATCTAGAGAGTGTGGAGTACCCCTTCACTGCCATTACTCCCAGTTCCACACTATATCTCTCTCCAAAATGAGGTGTCCTTTGTATGACACCAAACTACATCTGATAATCTGGGGAGTATGGAGTACCCCTTCATTGCTATTACTCCCAGATCCTCTCTAACCCGTTAGAATTCCATCTATGAGTCAAATAGATCTGTTTAAGAATAATTTGTATTCAATAGGAGTGTGTGCAAAAGTTTAAAAAAAACACCATCTTAAGAAACAACTACACAAAAAATGTAAATATGAAGGTAGAATGAATGCGATTCCCTAACCTCTTGGCATAAAATAACTCTAGATGGGTTGACATTCTGTTAAAATCAATCTGAGCATCCCATTGTGGTGTAATTGTTAGCAAGCTAGTTTTGCGGATCTATAACGAATGAATAGTGTTGATCCTCTTTGGATACCCCATACTTGCGACCTTGTGTCTTATTCCACCCCTGGTGACTAGGTGGAATAAATACCTACTACTGAATAGTGGGTTTGATCCTTGCTTGATGCTCCATATCTCCAACCTTGCGTCACATCCTAGATGTGGCAAATGGGTTGGATAAATCAATCATTGGATAATCAATCATTGACAGCTGACAATAAACTCACATTTTATGATGGTGATTTTTCATAGGTCACAGAGATGGGAGGCTACTCCCACTGTGTGAATGAGAAAATCATGTGTGCAAAAGTTCGGTAATTTCCTATAACTCCAACCTAAAAAGGGGAACCACTCTAAATGAATTTTATCTGTTAATCAATCTACCCATTATTTTCCCATTAAACTAACCTTAAACCCTAACCCTAACCCTAACCCCATCTTCTTTTTTCCTAGTAGATCAATAAATAAGTAAATAATTTATCCGTCAATCGGAGTGGTTCCCCTTTTTTAGGTTGGAGTTATAGGAAATAACCAAAAGTTCTCTGTGCCCACTTTTTAAAACTTAATAGATTAACTAAAAACTTTTGTAGATACCTAACACTTTTAAACACACACACACACACACACACATACACACACACATACACATATATATATGATGTGCATAGTGTAATGTTTCCCATTGTAGGAAATGGAAATGACGAGACGAGTTCAAATCTTGGATGAAGCTGTTTGCATACTCCTGGGAAAATACCCTTAGGAATGAATCCAAATATTCTCCCTCCAGCTATGGTTAAATAGTTGGGGAGACTGAGCTTTAACCTTGGTCAGGTAACCAGTCTAGGAGAAAGAAAACTCTGAATTCAAACCTGTTAAACCCGCTTAAGAAATTGACTGTCTGTCACATTCTGTTGGTGCAGAGTTTTTTTTTTCAGGAAATTTTTGCACACAACTAATGTTAAAAAAAGAGATCTAAGTACCATGTAATTATTATCATCATAGGAAATGGACACGGCAATACAAGTTCAAATCCTAAAAAACTTAACAGAATAGAATACAAAAGCGACAGGAGATACAATGGAGAGCTTATATAGAGTTGTATGAGTGAAATGTCCTAATATGAAAATGAGTTTTTAGTTGAGAAAGTGTTGAGTCTTTGATATGTAACTGGTTGAAGGAAAGTATAAAGACTTACAAATTAAGCCTGTTATCATGTTCCTACAACACAAGGTTGCTTGAGGTGCAAAGCCTCCCTGTCTGTGGACAGGAACACAACTCATACATTGCTTTGCCTTGTCAAGGCAGAAGGTGGAAAAGGGTTTTGACTTTATAATACAGCTGACTATGCCATATAGTGGCTATTAGCAGACAAGGGAGGTAATTACCTTTCCTGTCCCCTAGCTTCAAATAGGAGAATTGTGGCAAGTAATCCCTACAGGCAAATGTATTGTTATTGATTCACCAAATTCTAGAATAAAAACAGAAATCAATAATGATTTATCAATGAATAACTCATAGTTTAAATTTGTGTAATTATGCATCTATTCTATGGAATTTCTAAATGTAATGTGTAACATTTCGGCAATTATGTCTATAATGCAATAACTGATGTCCTATGTATACAGATGGAAGAAATTTCTTTTAGTGTGTGTAGTAGAAATCCTTACCATTGCTTCCTCTAAATCTTTCTAACTCATTAAGTTTCAATTTACACCAGCTTCAATTAAAACATCAAGGATAAAACAATGTGCAACACTATATGTTTCTTGCATTGGAAAGGGGAGATCAATTTGTACATTAAAGTAAAACATATCCATTATTTTTACAAACAAAATACAGAGGTTTGTATTATACATGAAACTGCACTGTTCATGGTATATGTCAGATCTGAGTAAAGTAATTACATTTATTTACTCCTGTTAGATCAGTCTCAACACTCACACACACACACACACACACACATATATATATATAGTAGTTTAATCAACCTTCATCATCATTGTTATCACATGCTGACAGTATAGATTCCCATGACTATCTCTCGTCACCTGCCCCTATCGATCATCACTCCTTGCAAGCCCTCAGCATGGCATCCAGTGTCTGCACAGAGCTGATCAATGAAAGTTTTTGCTGGTCAGCCAACACTGGTATGTCCATGTGTGGTTGTCTACAGGAGAACAACACTGATGAGTTCATCCTTACTTATTCAGCAGTGTCCAGCATGTCTTGTTTGTCTTATTTAGATGGTTTGTGTAATAGGATGTAAGTGGTTATACAGCTGCTATTTTGTGGTGTGCTATTTCCAGGATTTGTTCAAGACAGTGTGAAACATCCTTAAGTAGTTCCCTTCTAGCTTTTTCTGTAGTCATTTCCCTAAGGTCCAAGTGGTGCAGTAATATTGACATGGCAACAGCTTGGAAGAATTCTCTCAATATCAGGGGAGATCAGATTTAGTGATAAAATTAACATCTTCGTCATTTTAAACTGGTCAGATTATAATTCCAGATTACAATCCCCCTTAGATGATCACCTTGAATTTTAAAAATTTACTAAGAATATCACTGATTTCCTTAAGAAACATGCCAATAAACTCATTACAGGTAATAATCTTATCAGCATTTCTGGTATCAGGTTACCGGGTTGTGAAGCCGTGTCTGTCGCTTCTAGTCGTGGTAGATCTCTTTGTTCAGGTCGGAAGTTAAGCCTCGTACCTTTGATCTTATCAGTGACTCTCGCGTCGGGCTGGTTGTAAAGTCGCTGCCCATCCTACCGCCGCGGATAAAGTCCATCTGCTACATGCCAAAGAAAAAGTTCATTTGTCACGCCGGTGTTAAAGTCCCTCTTACTCGCCAGTGATAAAATCCCATCTTGGTGGTGGATAACGTTCAACGAATTTTTTAATTCGTAGTCAGTTTGTATATGTACTTACCGGAGGTGCGTGGTGTAATGTTTAGAGTCGTAGGAAATGGACTCGTCGACCAGAGTTTAAATTCTGAACGAGGCTGTTTACATTTTACATAGCGCTAATACCCTTGGGAAAAGTATGAATCCAATTTTCCTTCCAGCTATGGGTAAATAGAAGGGCGAACGGGGCTCTTCAACTTTGGCTAGGCCACCTGTCTAGAAGGAAAGCTCTGAATTCAAACCTGTTAAACTCCGCTTAAGGAATTTAATTTGTGTCACACCCTACTCGTGTGGAGGGGTTGGGTAAATATATATGTGCTTACCTGCTCCGATTTGGTCTTTTTCTTTTTTGCAGTAATGATTTACGACCCTCCTGGAATTTCAACGCGCGGACGTATTAGTAAGCACCCCACGTAACTTGCCTTATCCAATCAGATTCTAGAGATTTCTTAATTATTTCTTTAAAATCTCGTTTGTCCAAAATTGTGGAAGTTTTGAATTCGGATAGGAGTTATGGTTGGCGCATCTTTTACGTTTTCTTTTTATTGGTTATAAAATATAGGAGTTTATCCTATAGATTATACCATTTCCCACACAATATGAGTTGTAATACTTTCTGAGTAGTTTTAGCAGCATCCAAGGGTAAATTTCTTTCCTTTTATGGCTTTCAGAAATTTTTCGACGTTCTTATTTTTTCTTTCTATTTCACCCAATTGATAATATTAAAATGAGGAAACATATTCTTGTGGTTTTCTTTTATGATCTTATCCATTGATCAGTGAAATAAAGGGGACACTACTGGTTACCCAAAATCGAAGCCTAGTAAACTAATGAAGTTGATCATTGGCTTCGAAAGTAGTATATCTTTTGTCGTGTTGTTTTATTTTAACTTGGAGATAAGCACTTTTTAAGTCAAAAGTTGAAAAATACTTATACTTGGTAAGATTTGTAACTAAATCTTTCATCCTCGGCAACGGGTATGGATCAAGTTCAGTATATATGTTTATAATTTGCGAACAATCTACGCATATTTTCCTCTGTCTTCTGGTTTCGTCTTTTCGAAAACATGGACACGCCATTTATGATAGATACACGGTTCGGTAATTTTTGGGCTGTAATGGTTATCAAACTGGGACTTGCCAGACCCATTAGTAATGAATAGCGAGTTCGATCCTCGCTGGATGCCCCATAGTTTCGACATTAGGTCATCCTACTCGTGGTGAATGTTTTGGGTAAATACTTATTTGCTTTGATAATTTTGACAGTTAAAAGTTTAATTGTTGTCATGTCAATAGATTTCTGATCTTTTAGATAAACGCATCTATCGGCTTCAAATTATGTGGAAATCCTTTCCCAGTATTTCATGACATTTAGGTCTATTAAGTTTGAGACACAACGACGAATCCACTAGATTGTCCCCTTAATCTATTCCATGGTTATGAAGGAATAATCTTTAGTTTTAAATTTAAAAGAATGTATTTCCGCTCAAAAGGTTTCAGAAACACGATGAATAAGAATATTCAAAATTATACCCTTTTATTGTTATAATTGGCGCAGTATGAAAGTTCTCCCAATACTTGCTCTTAATTTGTAGAAAAGACTATGAAATTTAACGGACAGTCGGAGATGCCCGTCCAATTATTTGGCTGTTCAAGTCAAGCCCTAGCATCTATATGATTGTCCTTACCGTATCGATCTTATTGCAGACCTCCATCCGTTTTTATCATATATGTGCTAAAAGGCGATGGCTGAGGGTCTTAGTGTCCACGGTATGACGTTAAACTGCCACTAGTGGTGAGGTTCCAATTCTGGGACTCTGGTAAGTGTGTAGTACCCCTTCATTGTCAATATTCCTTGGTACACTCTGACCCGAAGTGGTAATACCTGTTAGAGTCCTATCTATCGGTTAAATAGATCATAAGATGAGTTTAAAAAACGTGTCTAAAAAATTGAGTTAAAACAATTGAATACTAAATAATAAGAAATAAAACAAACACAATTTTGGCTTAAATTAACCCAAGGGTTTACATGTTGTAAATTCCATCCAACCAACCAACCAACCAACCAACCAACCAAAATGTGTCTTTATTTGTAATTGAAAATTTCGCATATTCATTCGATTGAAAATTATTCGTTTATAAAATATCTAACGATAGACAAAGCTACGAATTTATATATTAGAATATTCGTTTATTTTAGGAATAGTCTCTTTTTGTTGTTTACATTTTAATATCAAAGGCGTCCCATTGTGGTATAATGACATGCAAGTTAGTCCCACATATCAATTACTACAGAATAACATGTTTAATTCTCGCTAGATGCCCTTTACTTACGACTTCTTGTCATATCCTACCCGAAGAACGAGTTAGGTTAAGAAAAGGACGTGCAATCGGTGTGATAGTTAGCAAGCTAGTCTCGCCGTTTCATTAATACTGAAGAGCAAGTTTGATTATCACTGGATGCCCCATACTTGCAACTGTGTCACCCCACCCGTGAGGAACGGGGTGGGTAAGGAAAAGGACGTTCCATCGTTATCAAGGTCGTTACCAAGGTTAGTCTCTCTGAGGTGCATTTTATTTGATGTGGACGACTGCATCTCTGCATCCGACACCACGAAACAAATACGCTTCACGGCACTATTTCATTTACAATAAGGTCGGTACAGAAATGCAGTCGTACACACCTGGGTACAAGGCCCGAAGTTTTGGTTTTGGGAGGGGTTCACATGCAGGAAACTTTGAAGTTCTATCTTAGCTAGTCTCATACGCTGACCAATCCATACCAATAAATAATGTCGTCCATCGTCTTCCGCAGCTGCTTTCACTCTGTGAAAGAAACCCCACTTAAGCCCTTATGAGAAAACAAAAACATTTAAACGATTATTTACAAAAATAAACAAAAACATTTTCTAATGATTCAAGGCGGGAGTGGAAGGGGCAAAAAAACACAAAGTCCCCAACATAAAACAAGAAACAAAATAAAACAGGTCATTTGGTTATCCCGTTTCCTTTATCTAGAGTACTGGGACCGCCAACTCTCTTCCAGAAGACTGAAAGCAAGCCGATCAGTTCCACTAAGAAGGGAGTGGGTGTCCTTAATATGGTCAAGGGAGGAAATGGAAAAAGATGATATCGGGATTGTGGGATGGATCTAGACAAAGTGTTGATTCTCCAGGAACAAAATACTATGGTTCAGGGATGTGGTAAGAAAATCGACTGGTCTAGGGGTCCTGGATATGTCCTAAGTAAAAAAAACTGGGATATGTATTCATTCATCCGCCTAACTAAGTAGTCCTAGCATGAGTATATTTTCAAAGTTGGACTTGGAACTTCACTGTTCGATTATTTTAGAGACTTTGTTTGTCTATCTAGGAAAGGAGTATCAATGCTGCTTATGGGTCGTAGTTGCCATGAGTGCAAGGGAAAGTTGATTCTAATTCTGCCCCCACTCTTGCACACAGGCTTGCTGCATTCACTCACCTTTTGCAAAATGTCATGAAAGGAAGCCTTTTTTGTCGCATCTAATCTTTACCTTAAGCTGGTGCTTAAAGTAAGTGCTCAGATCCCGATAGGAAAAACCCTTCTTCACATGCAATCCCCTCAGTCGTGTGACCCAAATACCCATTCAAATCACGGCTAGCTCTGCAAAAAACACCTTTCGTTTTTTACCGGAAAACGGAGGACCGGCATTGTATACGACATAGAATACGTCGAGTTGTACCAGCTGATCAGGTGCAATGCAGGCAGTGACCTCGTTCACGTAGCTTCAAAGTTGATGGACCTTTGGACAGTGGAAGGTGTGCTCTGCCGTTTCATCTGAACCTCTACTGCATCGTTTGTAAAAGGGCATTGCTGCCATGCTCGCTTTGTAGAGCACGCTTGTGAGGGGCAACGCATTCCGAGCAAGATGCCATGTTAGGGAAAAACGACAAGCTGAACTGTTTTACAAGTGGATCCGAACTGAAACCCTCCACTATCGCTCTATATAGTGCCATTCGAGGCCATGAGAGGTCACTGGACTCAAGGAGCTTGCAGAATACGTCACGACATTCAGCGAAAAACTGTATTTTTCCGGGGGATTTATGGAGGGTCTCAGCCCCAGGGGACTGTCGCAAGTTTGGGAATGCGGCCCAAATTGTCAGCAGCCACACAGCAATTCGTGTCCAAGATTGATTCGAGAATGACAGTCTCTCGGCCATCAAGTCTGGTATTCCCAAACCTCCATTACAAGGTCTTTGTGAACCATCCTGCCTACGGACCATTGGCCGGCCCTTCTTCCACAGAAGTGAGAATAGGGACCATTCGAGTGCCAATAACCGAGCCTGAGGCAGAGGGAGTACAGACAACCGGTAAAGGATCAGGGGGAAAAGGTAGGTGGCACAAGCCTTCGCCCTGCTCTTTAAGGACAACTGCCTTTGAATCCAAACACATACCAGCGCTTCTACCTTTAATTCTGACCGATTTTTCTCCAACTGAAGGGCTGGCCCGAACCAAACCCCGAGGATCTTGATTGAACCATCCTTCCAGCTGAAGGGCCCTGGCAGAGGAACGCCACCTCTCCAGGCTCCCAACCGAAACCCTTCGCTCTTTTTGCAATTGATCTTTGCCCCAGTCAACAGCTCATACCTTGTAAGTGTCTCTTTCATCACAACTATATCCTCAACCCTGGACATGAACACGGTGACGTAGATACCTTGGCACTAACGGGGCCAGGAACACAATTTCGTGTAGGACCAGACTTGCCGACTCATCTCTAAGCCTACGTGAGGAAATAGAGAAGAGGAGACAAGGAGCAAGCCTGTCGGACTGAACGTTTGATTGGGAAGCCTGACAAACGCTTTCCATTCACCTGTACCACTGCCATAGGGGATTGATACTTGATGCTAATCCATCTGTAGAATTTTGGTTCGAATTCAGCAGTCTCCAAAACAGGGGCCAGGAACCGGTGGTCTATCCTGTCAAATGCTTTGGACTGATCTAAATTGATCAGCGTGGCTTTTTCGTCATCTTTTAAACCCTCTAGGATTGTACAAATCAAATGCAAGTTGTCTTGGATCGATCATTCCTTCACAGCATAGTTCTGCTCTGGTCCAATCAGATCCCCAATGACAAGCAGTTTGCTAGGACCTAGGCCAAAATCTTCGTCTGTGTTTAGCAGAGTTATGGGTTTATAATCATCTAAACCCTCCCAAACATTCCTGCCGCCTTTCTTCAGTAATGTGATCACACCCTTGGTGACGCTATCAGGAATCCCTCCCCGAGCAAACCAATTGTTGAACACACCCACCAGAATAGGGACAAAAAAGTGCAACATCCTCAAGTACACTTCATAAGGCAATACATTCAGTCCCAGCACTTTGTTGACGCTGACCTGCTTCAACGCGTCACAGACTTTATTACTCTCCCCACATAGCTAGCCGCTTCCGCCTCCCTAAGGTGAGAGAAGTCGGTCAAATTACTGTGGAACTCCTGCACTGGGAGGTTCAGCAACCGGGCAAAGTGTATCTGAAAATGAGCTCAAAAGGCTTCATGAATTTTACGAGTCGCCCGAAGGTTTTGTTCATTCAAGGTATTCACACTGCTGATATAATGATTAGCAAACTTTTGCAACTTTTCCTGGCGCATCTCTGCGTCGAGTTTCATGGCTTTGTTGGACACTCTTTTTAGTCTAGATCCCTAATAACTCTTGCTATTCAAACGCTCAAGGCCCTGTCTAGCTAACTATGGCTATGGAATCCCCCCCCATCCACCGCCCAGGAAACACTCTCTATAAGGGACTTCTCCTTCGCTGCTCTGAGGTGAACTGTTGGCAATATTTAATGGTGAAGTCCTTAATCCTATTCTCAAGGGTACCCCACACATTCCCCACTAATGCCTGCTGAAGAAGTAATTCCAGCCGCTCCTGGAAGTCCCGTGTCCCTAGTAGGCAGGTATTGAACTTCCAGTATGTGGCCAGTCTAGGCCTATCACTTAACTGAAGAGTGACTGTAAGCAATTTATGGTCACCATGTAATCGTGTAACACAGGGCCCCTAACAAAATCAATATCGGCTCTCCTAACACCCTGTCTAGATAGGATCTATCTGAATGAGGGGATGAGCTTCGAGCACATGTCCATATCTCCACACTGGAGTGATCTACGCGATAACTGTCAACCAGATCGAAGTCAGCCATTAAGTCGCTCAGGCTGCTTTCACCCCCCAACCACACTAGCTCCCCTCTCTATCTTGGGATCAAAGATCGCATCCAATCACTCATTAGTACTAGAAAAAGGCTTTCCTCTCCACAATGCAATTGGTTGTATAAACCGCAACCACCCGGAACTTGTAGCTTTTCACTGCAACATTGGCCACAATGAGCCTGCCACCTGAACCAGAACAATGTCAGTCACAACATTCAAGCTCCATTTCACCAGTGACACACCCCTGCTACTTGGGCCACAATATGCCGAATAAACCTCAAAGAGATTATTTGGCACAAAGTCGTCCAAGTCCAAATCGAAGTGCGTCTCATGCACCATGGCAACATCCACTCCAAATGAGAACAATCTACACCAATGGATTAAATTTTAAAAAAATAAAAATCTTTGTACGGTTCAAAACTTTGTGAAGGCCCCCAAGTTTGACAAGAAGGTTCGATGAGAAGGTTTTCAAGTTTGACAAGAAACACCTGAAGAAGCCAGCAGTGACGTAGCCCAAAATGTTGTATGAATAACATGTATTACATTACAGAATGATATCAATTTTTTAATATAAAAAAACAAAAAAAACTCTGTACATCTCTGTAGTTCCAATTCTGGGGAGTGTGGAGTATCCCTTCATCGCTATTATTTATTGGTCCACTCTGACCTGGAGTGGTAGTATTTGTTAGGATTCCATCTATGGGTTAAATAGATTTAAAAAATAAGTTTTTAAAAAATGAGTTAAAAAAAATTGAGTTTAAAAAAATTGTGTAGCCCAAAGGAATGAATAAAGCAAAATGTGTTTGACATAAAATAATCCAAATGTTGTCATGCACTAAAATCCAACCAACCAACCAACCAACCAACCAACCAGCATCTCAAATGATATAAACAATTTCAAAACTATATATTCACATGTTTTACATATGACAACAGAAAATTGTATTGTACACAAATAAATATGGTAGTTAAAAAAATTTTTTAAAGATATTTTAGATTTATATAAACATTTTGCAAAGATCTTAACTTACACCTGGTTTACCTCCATAATACTTTATTATTACATTAAAAAGAGGAAAGTTATATTTCAACAAACATGGTAATAATTCAAGATATGATTTAATAGTCCTTGTTACAATTTAGGTCACATGACCCTCCCCCTCCCTCAATGTTTTATCTTCTTTCTAATGGTTTTATTTTTTGCAGTTTTTCCACAATCATTATTTCAAAATTAGTGGTTCTTCACTACTGCCTGTGATTTATGTAGAAGGTGCTGCTGTTCTTCAATTTTTGCAAGAGAATCTCATCAATAAAGTGTAGATTCTTCAAGTAGTCAAATCTTTGGTTATGAGTTTTTACACCCATAATCTAAGAGACAAAAATTTAAGTCTCTACCTGGGGGCAGGGACAATCAATTTCAGATCTCTACTTCTTAGGTGTTTGTGCTGCATTCCCCTTCTTATAACCCACCCTGTTGGCTGGAGTTATAGATTATGCTGACTGCATCTCTTCAGAGATGTAAGTCCCCCCACCCTTACTTTCTTAATGGGGCACATGTTGTGCATGTGTGGTGACCTATGATATTGGAATCATGGTAGCTGAGCACTACATGACATGCAACACTCCACTTTGGCCCTTGGGTTAAACTAGTGGTTGGAAAGGCCCCCTTTGATCAATTGGCTGGCCAAATCAAGCCCTAGCACCTATATGATTGTCCAACTGTATTACTCTGATGGCAAACCCCCAACCCTTTTATCATATATGTGCTAGAAAGCACTGGCTGAGGGTGTTAGTCCTGGGTTTGACATTAAACTGCATCTAGTATTGAGGTTCCAATTCTGGAGTAATTGTCATTACTCCCAGGTCCACTCTAACCCAGATTTGTAGTACCTGCTAGAATCCTATCTATGGGTTTAAATAGATCAGAAAATGTTGTTTTTTTTAATGTGTTAAAAAAAAATGAGTTTAAAAAAAATTTGAATACACAATAAGAATGAATAAAACAAAAATGTCTTCAGCATAAAATAACCTAAGGTAAATCCAACCAACCAACCAGCCTTTTTTATACCATTTGCTACTATATCTTCTATCTTCTAATTTTCTCTTGGTTTTGTGCTGTGTTGTATTCTCCTTGGATTGGGGACATCTTCTTCATATCTGAGCTAACCTCTCCACATCCAAATCAGAAACAAGGAGACTTAAATTGTTACACATGATTTTATTACCTCAATTCCAACTTTAACCATGCATGCATGGGAGAGAAAAGTAGCACAGACAAAATTACCATCTGGACAATATGGCGGTTGATTCGACTCTCAATCATTCAAATCAACTTTCTCAGGGAGTCACCTGATTATGTTTTGATCAGCTAATCAGTACCCTGCACGGATGACCCCAGGGTGAAAATTTGTCTGTCAAACACTTGGGTGATTTTCCATGTGCTAAACATTCAGCTTTAAAATCCTAACTACACTTCCTTACAAAAATGATAGGCTATGGCTATGAATTATGTAACATTTGTATAAAAAGTCACAGAAATCTTTTCTTGTTTATTTTTAGTATTCTTAGTTCATTCTAATCCATTTCCTTGTTTTTATTGTATTTTGGAATATAGATTGAATATATAAGTCAAAGAAGGAGAGTTTTTGAGGGCTACCAGGCAGAGACACATACTCATTTACCCACTCTTTTTGTATTGCAGTTGTTAAGTATTCAAATACACCAGGGGTAAGACATTTTGGTTACAGTACAAAGTGCAGGAAGAAGTGAGTTCATTCCCTTCTTAAGAGCACTAGAGTAAAGTGAACATAAATAACCATAACACTTCTCTGTGCACACATGTCCACATGAACAAATCAATAATGATTGATTGATTTTAACAGCATGTCAACTTGTCTAGGGTTATTTTATGCTTAAAGGCCAAGGAATTACATTCATTGTACATTTATATTTATATTTTTTGGGCAGTTGATTTTTTATTTTATTTTGCACACAGTCTTATCAAATGCAAATAATCTTTAAACAGATCTATTTGACTAATAGATGGAAATATAACAGATACTACCAGTGTGGAATAATAAAAATAATAGTTTTAAAAAGCATATGCATATTGAAATATATCAGGATATTCTAAAAGAGGGACCTTTTTTGGTTTAATAAATTCCACCCACCATCATATGTCACCCCACCGAAATAAAATAATAAATATCAAGGAATTAACCGAATTTAATGAAATTTTCAGTGTTGATATAATAATGAATAAACAATTTAATGCACCAGTTATCTAATTTAAAAACTCTTACATTTTTTCAGGTCAGTTAACTTTGAACCACCTATCTCTGAGGCGTAACACATTCACAAACATACATGGTTCAAAGTTAATTGACCTGAAAAAATGTAAAAATTTTTTAAATAAATTTTTTTTGATTTTTAGTATTTTTTTTATTTTGGCGGGATGACATATGATGTCCGTTAAGTAGGATTGAACCCCCTTCTTTTTAGTCACATATTGTCAGTGAAGAATTCCATGACAGAACAAGTAATAAAAGAGGAAGTAGAAAATCAAGAAAGGAAAAAACAATACAAAAAAAAAAAAGGATTATTGTATACCTGTTTTCTTCACATGTTGTTCTTGGTGGTGGGATTATTAATTGTTGGACTAAAAAGGAGAAAGGAATATAATTACTTTTGAGCACAAAGAGCTGTAAGGAATTTACTGATTAGGAGGGGCTTGAGTACAGCTAGGTGTAACTCATTGATTGAGGCCTCCAAGATAGGGAACATTGAGGGGTTATATGCTGCAGCAAAACCAGGATTATCCAATAGATGTCACCCAATGGTGGAGGGTGAATTTTTATTACTTGATATTGCAGAACAGTCCAAGTTATTTGTGCGGATAGTAAAGGAAATATGTTGATTTGCTCTAACCTCTAGTCTTTGGGTAATGCGACCAATATATCAAAAATCACGTTTACATTTAAGGGTTCACACTGTATTTAAGATGTGACAAAAGGTCAATTTCTTAAGCAAAGTTTAACAGGTTTGATTTCAGAGTTTTCTTTCTCCTATGCTTGTTGCCTAACCAAAGTTAAGTAGCCCAGTCTGCCCTACTATTTACTTATAGCTGGAGGAAAAATGGTTGGACTCATACCTTTCACTATGTGAAATGCAAAGAGCTCATTCAGGATTTGAACTTAGGTCAGCAAGTCCATTTCCTGCAATGATAACTATTACACATGGGTGCCTCTTGACAAAATATATACTAAAAAAAACTAAAAACAAACAGAAAGCATTTAGCTATTTTTCTCACATATAATGAATTTATATGTATACACTCACATGTAAATTATTGCAGAGAAAATGAAAAGTGGGGCATATATGCATATATATATATATATATATACATTCACATACAGTCCTGTTTCGCCACTTCACGTCTCATCGCTGTGACTAGACAAGGCAGGCTGCTTCAAACCGGGTTTGAAACCCAACTGAATTGTCATCAGTCAGACATCTTACTACCATGCTATCTACACACCCACTTTTTTAGAAATGGAATTTTTCCTGTTTTAAACATATTGGGCCTCTAGGTAGTGCTCTGTCCATTTTAAGGAAATACAAGGATCATATACATAAGGGAAATTTTTTTTTCCAGAATTCTTTTTCCATAAATGTAAACTCTGCATTGTTTGCAATTAGTTTATAGCAAAAATAATTTTAATCTTATTATTATCTTATTTTTATTTTTATTCTTGCTTATTTTTATCATTTTTATCCTTCATTATATTTCAATCTGTGAGAATTCTAGAAAAGTAATTTTATCAATGTAATGACTTTGGCAAAATTTTTAAAAAATTTTTTAAAAATTTGTAGGGCTTCAAGATTTTAAAATTAAAAATCAAAATTTAAATTATGGCCAAAATCAAATGATAATATAGAATTACTGTAATTCCCCTGACACCCCCCCACAAAAAAGAATCTGTTAAATTTGCCCCTACCTTTTAATTCAAACATTATAAGTATAGCAAGCAACAAGTGAGTGGAGTACACATGTTAAACTAACACAGACACACCCATAGAATCTATGTCTCCTTCATCCACAGACACTGTGTTTCAATGTTTCACAGGAACTACCTCTGACTAGGAGCGAAACCCGATTGACTTTTCCTCGTGTTTAAACTATTAAATACATACATTTGTTTATATATTTTATGATCACCAGAGAGATCCAGTCTGTAAAAAACAGATGATCATTGTTTTATGCTGGCAGTGAAAGTTAATTTAAGTCACCCCTAGAGAGCTCTACTGGGTTTTGGGAGCATATAATAAGGCATTCACAGACACGGTTTCGACATTTCACATCTCTTCAGTGTGGCTAGACACAGCACCTACCTCTGACCAGCAGCGTTAACCTCTCAGCCATTTGACAGCTATATGTATATATATATGTGTGTGTGTGTGTGTGTATGTGTGTGTGTGTGTATTGCAATGAAATAAATTTATAACTGCTAATATAACTAGTATTTAAGCCTTTTCTTTGGTAACAATGGGAGTCAAGATTTCGAGTCACACACGGAGCAGTCTCCCATGTCTATAACCTTGCTGATGAGACCTAATAGGTCGAAATGTACATTCAGGGATTGACATTTTCACGATTTGTTTAGCTTACATTTGAACATATATGCCCGCCTAAATTCATTAATTATTAACTAATTAATTTTCAAAATTAGGTATGACTTCAATTAAGCACATATCCACCAAAAATTGTCGGCTAAAAGCCATATAAAATAAACACATTTGTTTGTTTACTTACCCTCATATATGTATATATATATATATATATATATATATAATCAATGAACACATGTATGTGTATGCACACACAAATACACAGACACACACATGTAAACCTAAACATGTACACATTTATTTTATTTAGTAAATGCAATGGACAATAGGAAGCCTTTTTTCCTGTTAGCAGTAAATTAAGTTCATCTAGTGAAACCAACATTTATTTTCTAAAATGTCTTTGAATCATGAAACATGGAATTGTTACCTGTCTTCATTTATTTATTCATTTGAGGGATAGGGGAAGTAATATTATAATGTCCGTAACAGTCCCTACTTTGCTACTGTCGTTGGTAAATTTGCTAGTCAAAGGTAGATAACTCTTGCCACTTAAACCGAATTGCATCATTATTTATACAGCTTTTCCCTGCCTTTTCTTTCTAATTCTATCTTCCTTTTTTATTAATTTGTTAAGTTCTAAAATTAACATGTTCATAATTCCATATATTTAATCGACTATCCTTATTGTGTTTGTCATTTAAAAAAAAAAAAAAAAGTTTCATGGCTGATATATTATTATCCTTTCTTCAGGTGTATGTTGTATCTAGTCTTTTGTAGTTGCCTAATACGATTTCCTATTTTTCATTTCCTCAACTAGAACTTAAAGTTCAACATAAATAGAGAAATGAATATCAGTTCCATAGTGTCATCATCATCCATTGCTTTTGTTTTTCTTACTGTTTTTTTTTTTTCATTTTTGATAATAATATTTAGATAAATCTAATTTACATGATAAAATGACATTCAGTGCATACTCAGGTTTCACCAAATTCTCAGTCAGTTACAAACTGGACAGCAAATTGTTTTATTCTCTTTAACTCTTTACCTACCAAATTTTCCCCACGGCTGTACTGAGTTTTCTTAGTATATTTTACCTGTATGAGGGGATATTTTAAAGTTCACCTCAGAACTAATTCTATTCAAATAAAGTCCTATTATTATTATTGTAATCTGAGTTCTTCCGCTCAATTATAATGAATTAACCATCAGTAAGTTAGCAGTGGTTTTAGAACTGCTGTGGGCAGTTTAAAGTAGGCAAAGAGTTAATCACACAGTCAATAAATCTATCTATTTATTGAACAATTTGTGGATTTTATTTTCATATCAGATAAGTCTATCAAAATATAAATCAATCATTAAGTAAATATATGAAATACAATTTCTTTTTCTCTGAATGTTTGAGATGAGGCTTGAAGATTAGTATTATCTGCATTATTCAGACTATTGTCCCCATCTTCATTGTTATTTGTACAACGTTTCGGACGATATACCCTCCGGCCTTCTTCAGGTATTTCTTGTCGGACTCAGGAACCTTCTTTTCGAACTCGGGAACTTTCTTGTCGTATTCGGGAGCCATCACATAACTTTGAACCTAACCCTTTATTTAGTCCACGGGGGAATCCTGTTCTCATTCCGCTAACCATAGCTGGGGTAGGAGTTGTGTTAATCAATTATTTTTCTAACTGCTTTCACTCAGGATTGAACTCGGGTACCAGAGGTGACTGTCACTTAGAACTGTTTTAACCTAACTGCCTAATCCACTTGGCCATGTGTCCAATTGGTGTTGGAATTTTGGGAACGTTGTACAAATAACAATGAAGATGGGGACAATAGTCCAATAATGTAGATAATACAATTTCTTTATTATCTACTTATCAATTTATCTATCTATCTGTCAGTCTGTCTGTCTATCTATCTATTTATATATCTATCTATTTATCTATCTGGCTATCTATCTATCTATTTATATATCTATATTTATCTATCTGGCTATCTATCTATACCTATCTATTCATATATCTATCTATCTGTCTGTTAGCATCTATCCCCTTTGCCCTGCCTGTCTGTGCTGCTGTTAATCTATCAATCTATTTATCTATACATTTGTATCTATCAATATGTGCATATATAGCTATCAGTCAGTGCACATCTATCTATCTATCTATCTATCTATCTATCTTATTCAGCTCACATTTATCTACCTCTGTCAGTTTGGCTGTGCTGTCTGCTTCTAAAACAGGCTGAGTTGTGGACACAAATTCTTTCAGTTGGGCATTGTTGAATTTTTCCTATTTGTACTATTATCATTAACTCTGTTTTTTAAACATACCGAGAGAGTATTATTTTTTCCTCTACAATCAATAAACTTTATCAGAATAGATGATGGATTAATTGATTTTAATGGCATGTCAACCTGTCTAGGGTTATTTCATGCAACAAGGTTTGAGAATTGCATTTATTGTACATTCATATTTACATTTTTTGTGTAGTTGTTTCCTAAAAGATTTTTTAGCACATGGCCCTATCAAATACAAGTGATTTTTAAGAATATCTATTTAACCTATAGATGGGATTCTAACAGGTACTACCATTACAGTCAGAGTGGGTATGGGAGTGATGGCAACAAAGAGGTACTACACACTCCTCAAAGCTCCAGAACTGGGGCTTCATCATCAGATACAGTTTAGTGTCATACTCAGGACATTCATTTTTTAGGGGTCTTATTCCTCTACAGTCAGCATATTTGAATTCCTGCCAACAGAGTGATTGAACAGCACAAGAAAATTAACTTGGAAATACTAAATCAGCAAGAGAGCATGGATCATTTATTTTATGGATACTAAGTTAGTATATATGGAGGCACGTGTGGTGTAATGGTTATCATTGTAGGAAATAGACATGATGACTTGGACGAGGATAATAGTTGTTCTTTGAAATAAAGATGGAGATATCTCCACAGTGGGAGATATCTCATGGTGAAGTTCCAGTTTTGGAGCTCTATAAAGTGTGGAGTACTTCTTCATTGCCATTACTCCCAGGTCTACTCTGAGCCGGAGTGGTAGTACCTGTTAAGGCTCCTTCTATAGGTGAGATAGAAAAAATGAGTTTAAAAAATGTGTTTAAAAAAATTGATTTGAAAAAAAAATTTGAATACCCATCAAGAATCAATAAAACAAAACGTCTGATATAAAATAACCCAACAAGGGTTGACATACCGTAAAATTCAACCATCCATCCATCTCTAAGCTGGATGGTAAGGCTCTGAAATTAGTTGACCAGTTCACATCCCTAGGTTGTAATATCTCATCTACAGAAAGTTATGTCAGTATATGCATAGGAAAAGCATGGGCTGCTATAGACAAATTATTGATCATGTGAAAATCTGACATCTGGTAAGATAAGGCAACAATTCTTCCAGGCTGTAGTCATATCAGTGCTGCTTTATGGCTGCAGCATTTGGACTCTTACAAAACCCTTGGAGAAAAATCTAAATGGAAACTGTACAAGGATGCTGCATACTGTCTTGAACAAATCCTGGAAGCAGCATCTCCTCAAAAAGCAGCTGTATGACCACTTGCTTCCTTCCAAGTAAGACAGACAAGACATGCTGGACACTGCTGGAGAAGCAAGGACAAACTCATAAGTGACATTCTACTGTAGACACTTATACATTGACACACCAATGTGAATTGCCCTGCAAAAGCCTACATCAATCAGCTCTGCATAGATACTGGATGCTTTACGGAGGACCTTCCTGGAGCAATGGCTGATAGGGACTAATGGGGAGAAAGAGTCATGGAGATCCATACTGTTGGTATGATGATGATGATGATGATGATGATGATGATGATATCATTTCTGGACACATTTCATACAAACTAAATACCTTGCTAAATAAGAGGTATTGTTTTTGGAATACATTTTATAAGCAAAATTTTAAAAAATTCTAAAACTTACATATGCAGTTAAATAACCCTTAGAACCTAAGTAGCTGGGGAATCCCCATTTCTATATCACTAATGCCTAGCAACAATATAGCAATCAGGCTGTTAAATAACATATTAAAACATTTTAATTTTCAGCTTTTTTTTTTTCAAGAACTCAGAGTGCAGGGCCTATAGGTGTGTAAAAGTGTGTAAAGTGTGTAAATGAATTTAACACATTACTGAGATTATGTATACCTGAAAGTAGGGATTTACTCAAGCTGTTCACCATGGGTAGGATGTGACACAAGGTCAAAAGTAAGGGGCATCCAGCTAGGGTCAAATTCACTATTCAATAGTAATGGATCTTCGAGACTAGATCACTAACCATTACACAACCATGGGATGCATCTTAATTTCCCCCAAAATATAAAATAAAAATGTACACTTTATCAAATAACTGATCACAGCATGTGAAATAGAAAAAGAAATAATTTCAGTTCATCTAATTGGAAAAGCCTTTTATTTCCCTTTTTCTGGAAGGTTAAGAATATTCTATGATTTCAAAATATCTATTGCAATCCTGAGATCAAAAGGAATGTGTGTGTCAAATTTTACCTCAGTCTATCCAGTAGTTTGACTGTCGCACATACACACACACACACACACACAGATATATAAATCAAAATTTTTTTTATTTAGAATAAAAAAATCTTTGATGAAGCTTCTAATACCCACAGAGGCAAAATGTTATTTGATTGAAATTGTTTGTGTTGTTTTATCCACTTTTCTACAAATTTTAATCACATTTTGTCAGATTTTACCCAATCTATATCTTTCTCACATATATATATATATATATATATATATATATATATATATATATATATGAGAAAGATATACATTGGATAATATATATATATACATATATATATATATGAGAGAGAATAAAAAATTATCCGCACTTTTGCCATAACATATCTTCTGCTTATAGTTGGCACTGTTGTAGTCATGTGATCGAAGTGTAAGTCTGATCACACCATTTTGCTTGCTGTCTTTACAGTGTCAACATGTCTGTTCCACTAGCAGTATACACCAAGGAAGTGACCTGAAATTCATCAGAGGCATTTAACACAAAATGCAAATAATGCTCTACCACATAGAAGTGTGTATGAGTAGAAAGATAAGTTTAAAGATGTCTGGACAAACCGGTGAGTCATCATTGATGAGGTAGTTTGTCCTCTGCAGATTAGTTATGGTTCTGCCTTTCAAATCATCCACGATGAACTTGGCTTTCATAAAACAAGAGTGCGGATAATTTTTGAAACACCCTCATATACTCATATAGGCACACACACACACACACACACACACACACACACACACACACACACACACACACACACACACAAACAGATATACACGTTAATACAGACAAATATATATGTACACATATGTATATATATATATATATATACACACAGACATTTTTCATATCAGATAGAGTTTTAAAAAAGTCGGCAGAATGGCCTATTCTTGGTATCACTAGTGCTAGACCAGGGAGATTGTTTTTTGCATCTGAGGTGGAGTGCCACACCTACTATAAGTTCTCCACTTTACCACACAGACACAGGCGGCTTAATGAGGGCTATTATCAAACCTGGAACCTTGTTGTTCCTTGGCAATACTCTACTGACTGAGATAAAACAGCTGAAAAAATAAATTGTTGTCAGTAAAACGTTTCATGTTGAAACATCTAAAATTGAATTTAAGTTCTTATTGTTTGGGAAATTGTGTTTTACTATTTCTCTGAATTTTTGACATGAGGCTTGATAATTATATTATTTGTATTATTCAGACAATTGTCCTCATCTTTTTGTTATCTGTACAACGTTTTGGCCGATTTTCCTTCTGGCCTTTTTCGTTGTACAGATAACAATAAAGATGAGGACAATAGTCCAAATAATCCAAATAATACTAAATTGTGTTTTGCTTTCCTAAAAAAGCAATGAATTTCAAAACATTTGGAATTTGTTTTATGTACAATGTTGACTGTGTTTTTGTGTGCATTTGCCATTTGTATGTCAAGAACTCTGTAATTTTATGTCAACAGTAATCACATCTGCATTTGTTCTTCTCATCCCAGCTATGATTGTCCCTAAATACTTGCTTGGGTGGTGGTTGGATTTTATGGCATGTCAATCAATAGATAATTTTATGCCAAAGACGTTTTGTTTTATTCATTCTTGTTGGGTATTCAAAATTTTTAAACTCACTTTTTTTAAAACACTTTTTAAAAAAACTTATTTTTGATCTAGTTAACAGATGGGACCCTAACAGGTATTACCACTCTGGGTCAGAGTGGACCTGGGAGTAATGGTAATGAAGAGGTACTCACACTCCCAAAAGCTCTAAAATTGGAACTTCACCACTAGATGCAGTTTTATATGATACCCAGGACACAAAGATCCTCAGCCACCGCCTTCTAGCACATACATGATAAAAACTGTTGGTGGTTTGCAATAAGGGCAATAGGGTCAGGACAATCATGTAGGTGCTAGGGCTTGATATGCCTGCCCATCTAGCCTAAGTAAAGGCTAAAGGGAAGTGTTGCATGTCAGGGACTGCTCAGTCATCAGGATTTTGTCCTTAAGCATCATGGGTCACCACCCACGGCCTACAGGTGGTCCATTGGGGGGATTTTACCCTTCTCCAGAGGTACAGTTAGTGTATTCTATTGCCCCAGCCAAGAGGGCAATCTCCGTGCTTAATATCTCTGTAATTAATTTGGCCCATAAAGGCAAGTGCATTTATTCTCTGGACATATGTTATGAGGGGGTTCGATAAATACATATACTAGCAAATTTTAACAAAAGGTTATCAATTAGCTCAAAAGCTTAAAACAGAAGAAAAAGCTTTGTACATAAATAAAATAGATTTTACCATTTGATATTCTTCTCTATCATTTCAGTCTATCAAGAGATGAAAAGTCATCCCAAATGATTCCTGTGTGTTCACCCGTTCAACTCTACTTCATGACAAGACAAACACTGACATGAGGGTAAGATGAACCTGTTTTTAACACTTACAAGGATGATGAACTTGATAAATTCGCTGTAAAAATTACCCTATATATATTGATGCTGAAGGCCTCTTTCATAGCATAATGATTAGTAAGCTTTTGTACAGGCTAATTTATAAGTGTTATGAGTTCAATCTCCTGCAGTGGGGGAAGTCCTGTGGCATAGTGACTAACATACTGGACTGGGACATTGTAGTAGGTGTGTTTAAACACCAGTAGTGCTATCATATATATATATATATATATATTTTTGTCATACAACGTGTGATAGCACATGTGATACCCTGCCCTCATCAACTGCCAACTAGGAGTGATAACACAGTTTTTGTAGCTAAGGCAGGACTGCCACTTCCTAGCGATACCAAGCAGCTTTCGCCACCGGACAGAGTATTAAAAAAAATAAGATGAAATAATGCAGAGAAGAAATTATAAGTTCCTTTCATCACAGAAGTTTTGTTATCAGTGCAGTTTGTTATTTAAAAATACGTTTGTTTTTGGCCATTGACTTGATTACACGATTGCAGATATTATGCAACAACACGGGGATGATGATTCCGCATGTGTATCACTCGTCCACTGAATTTTTGGCTTGCTATGAATGTCTCCAGGTTGCTGCCGCTCAGCAATGGGCTCCTGGACACTATGGGGGTGTTCCTGGTTCATAAACCCATCATTCGATTACATTCTATAGGAGAATTACATCGTTCGCACCAGCATGCCTTGTGGATTCGTAACCCTCGCAAGCTTTAATTCTCTGCTGCAATCACACGTTAGCCAGGTACAGGTCCAAGTCATTTTCGTTTGTGCAAGTATTAATATATACAGACACCAGAGGGCATTTTCCATTTGTAGAATTGTTCTATTTTAAAAAGTGTCCTGTCTTTCCAGGATGCCACTCCAACTTTCTGGAGAGTCACATTGTCTTTCCAATGGGTCATCTTGCTTTCCAGAGAGTCTTCACATTCGAATTTTCATCATACAACGCGTGATAGCATATATATATATATATATATATATATATATATGATAGCACTACTGGTGTTTAAAACACTTATATATATATATATATATATATATATATAGGTATATATATTTTTTTTGTGATGATACAGTGCTCAATCACAAATTGTGAGAGCTAATATTTATTCATTTTGCAGAGTTTTCACAGATCAATGTTCATTATAAACAGCGACCCAGGTTTCATGCCAAGGGGCAATCATCAGGTTGTTGAGCAAGATCCCATAAATGTCCTCAACGACCTGATGATTGCCCCTTGGCATGAAAATAATGAACATTGATCTGTGAAAACTCTGCAAAATAAATAAATATATATATTATATATATATATATATTCAAACAAATTTTGGTAAAAATAATGGAATCCCTATTGTTTTGTAGTTTTTTAATTTTTCTTTAATTTTCTTACAGTTTTTTTTATATCATCATAAAAGAATTAATAAATTATCTGAAAGAGTTTTCATTGTAAATCAAGTACATTCAGTTCTCTTCTGAATCATTTTCATGGCTGTTTTAAGTATGTTATTATTTGTTATCATTTATCTAAATTATTGTTTTGTTTTTGTTGCTAAGGCAACACTAGATAATGCTAGAGGTTTATTTTTAAGATACAATAACAATAACATAAAAGAAAGTATGTATATCATTAGATACCATAAAAGAAAAAGGTTTCACACTAAAAAAGCAAGAAGCAGGCGATATCCCGCACAGCCTATGCAGATGACCAAGTACTTCTTGCAGATACACCAGCACAGGCCGAGTCACTACTACATATCCTGGAGAAGGCAGCAAAGAACATCGACCTCTATGTGAACTCTGATAAAACAGAGTTCATGTGTTTCAAATAGAAAGGAGACATCTCCACACTCGATGAAGTCTCCAGTAGAATAATTCACATACCTAGGTAGTAATATCTCATCCACAGAAAGCAATGTTAATACATGAATAGGAAAGGCATGGTCGGCAGATTATCATTCATATGGAAATCCAATCTCTCTGACAAATTAAAACGACAATTCTTCCAAGCTGTGGTTGTATCAGTTCTTCTGTATGGCTGCACCACTTGGACCCTAACGAGGCACTTTGAGAATAAAGATGGGAGCTGCACAAGAATGCTGCACGTGGTCTTGAATAAGTTGTGGAAAGAGCACCCCACAAGGAGGCAGCTGTACGGCTGCCTGCCCCCTATCTCACAAACGAGTGAGACGGAAAAGACATACTGGACACTGCTGAAGGAGCAAGGATGAACTCATAAGCGACGTTCTCCTGTGGAAACAACACATGGACATGCTAATGTGGGCCACCCAGCAAGGACCTACATTGACCAACTCTGTGTGGATACTGGATGCTGTGCAGAGGACCTCACTGGGGCAATGAATGATAGAGAAGGTTGTCATGGTTATCCGTGCTAATTACATGACATAATGATGATGATGATAAGTTAGGGTAGCAAAGACATGAAGTTAATGGCTCTTGGTAACTGACAATTTCTTGCCGAGTGAATTATTTGTGTTTGTATTTTCCTTATATCATCTTGTTCATCATAGGAAGGGTAAAACACCCGGGTTATGATAAGTAGGATAGTTTAGTTTGTGGAATATGATGGCAGGTTGATTTGGAGTACACATGGCATCATAACTAACATTTGGACTGTGACTGTAAGCAAGTTCAAACTCTAGTCTAGCTATTAGGTTCAACTTTTGGACTAATACCCCTGGGAAAGGTATGAACCTCTCATCCCCAGCAATGGGCTGAATTGTACCACTACTGATTTTTTACAAAGATGACTTTGGCATTAAATAACCCATGAAGGTTGATAAGCCATTAAACAAAGAAACCAAACCATTACTGCAGTTTTGTGTGAGACTAATTAAAGTTTGGCACTTAGCTTACGGTGATGGTTAACAAATTCATCAAATAAGTTAATGTATTGAATTCATTTAGAAGCCCCAAAATGTTGTCATTTACCTTACTAAACTAAACTAACTAAACATTAATATAAAAATGCTTTTCACCAACAGCAAACTATTGTTTAACTCTTTGCCTACCAAATTTTTCTTGGTATTTTTACCTCTATGATGGGATTTTCAAAGTTCACTATCTATTCACTTCAGAACTCATTCTATTCAAATAAAGTCCTATTATTATTGTATTATTCATTGTAAACAAATGACATGCAAGAGCCAATGTCAGCGGTTTGTGGTAGATTACAGTGGAGGGAAAACTCCTGTGAGTGGCTTAAAGTAGGCAAAGAGTTAAGTCAGCTTGTTGCCTGTGCAATGTATGTGACCCTTAATGACTTTTCTCTATAACAAACTTAATTTCATGAAAAATGCCCAGGTCTTTAAAATTCACATTCAACCTATTGACTTAGAATATGCTGACTGTATACCTTGCAGAGGGGTAAGCCCCCCCTCCCCCTTCCCGAGGGGGGTGTCCTGTGAATGACACTAAATAATCTAATAATGAGGGTCTGAGGAGAATGGAGTATCCTTTCATTGCCATTACTTCCAGGTTCACTCTGAACCAGCGTGGCAGAACCTGTTAGGGTCTGATCTATGGATCAAATTGATCTGTAAAAAAATGATTAGTATTAAATAGGAATACTTGACATCATATAACTGATGATATCATATAATATCACGATTTCACAAGTGAATTTCTTGGAAATTCTATTCTCGTTCATGTTCAGTGCAATGGCATGTCATCTTGTCAGTTAATTAAAATTAAATCTTAAATTATTGAATTAATCTAACCCTTCATTGGAAAATTGTGAATTACTCTCATGTCCACTCTGACCCTGTAAAGGTCTCATTTATGGATCTGTTAAAAAATGATTCATATTTGATAGGACAGTGTGAAAAAAAAAAGAAAAAAAAAAGAAAAACAAATAACATCATTTAGTCACGAGTTGAAAACTAAAATTTTGAGTTTACAAATCACACAATACCTAGGACTGATGTACATTCCTAAAGTTTTATATACATGTAAGAATATTTTTTGTTAGAAATAACACAAAAAACTATGTGGAGTACCCTTTCATTGTTATTACTCCCAGTTCTATTTTGACCTTGGTTGGTGGTATTTGTTAGGGTCACATCTATGGGTCAAATAGATCCATTTAAAATTATTTGTATTCAATAGGACCATGTGAAAAAACAAAACAAAAAACAACTACACAAAAAATATAAATATGAATGTACAATGAATGATATACCCTAGTCACTAGGCATAAAATAACACAACACAGATTGACATGCCATTAAAGTTATTCAATCAATCAGTAGTCAATAAAATGTACATGTAATTTCTTTCTATTTTTTGTTATATAGAACTTTATATGAAGTTTTTTCACAAATAGTTTTATTTTAGTTTTATAGTTTTATTTTAGTGTAGTAAAAAAGTAAAGTTGTCAGGGCAGCCTAAAGTCGGTATCAGCCAATCAGCGAGGGAGTCTATCCCCTTTTCACTTGCGCTAGATCAAGGAGATTATTTTAGCGTCTGAGGGGGACCTACCGTCAGCTCCTTGGTGTACTTTTTACTTAAAATAATGTTTGTTAATTTTTTCTTTTAGTAAAAGATGATGAGATATCTAAAGAGGCCCTCGTGTGGCCACACCTTGAGAAATGTTGCTTATGCATCATCTAAGTTGTATAAATAAGTAGTGAGAAGGAAATGGAAGATGACAACAATGATGAGGGAGAGGAGAAAGAGGCATGAGCAAATTTTCTAGCTTTTCTCAAAAAAATTCACATTTTAAGATCTATACAAGTTCTCTTTGAGGTAGAAAAAGATTTGTTTAAAGGTTGTCTATTCTAGGAGTTTTCTTAGACAAAAAAAGACTGTTGATGTTGGAAGGCATTCACTGGAGATGCCCACCCTAACTAACTCTGGGTGTCCTCCTCCACAAAAAACTTTAAATAAATGGCCTCACATGGAAAGTACTCTGTAAAAATGTATAGGGATCAAAACCAATGTTGTTGGTTAACTATCAGCAATCAAACTCTTTGTGGGAAGAGACGAGTCTTTGAGCATTGCAAGCAGCACAGAATCTAACTGAAGAAAAAAAGAAGAATATTTACCAGTGCCTCCGCAGGATTTGGATGTAACACATGGTTGGAGATGTTGTAGCAAATGAACTCTAAATAGGGTCCAGAAGATTCATACTTGCCACGGCTGTAGATGTTCTCACCAACTGTGTTATAACCAGATGTTCTCCCACCTTGTCAGCAGGGCATATAATATGCTTACTGCATCCTCTGCAGAAGAGTAAGACTGGGTATGAAACTTAACAGCATCTGGTGGTGAAGCTCCACTTCTGGAGCTCTGGGGAGTGTGGAGTACCTTTTTATTATCATTACTCCCAGGTACACTTCCCCCAGGTTAGGCAGGTCCATATCTACTTGGGAGATAAGTTTTTTTTGTCAATAGTGCTTTTGAGATGAATCACACATCTAGCTGTAGCAAAAGAGTGCAAATGTTATACACTTATCCTGTCTAACATTCTTGATGACCTGTGTAGAACATACTCACAGTGGAATCTGAAAATCTGAATTTGTCAAGGAGTGGGATTCTGTCATCTATGCCTGATTTAAAAAGAATCTTGAAGAGCAAGGCTGAGCCTCCACATTTCTGCTGTCTCTGCTTATAGAGCTTGGGCTCCTCAAGAGCTTTAAGGTCCATGAGACCATTATCATTTTGACAAACTGACCAATGTCCATAGAGGATAGAAACCTGGAGCTGTAACATGATAGGTTTAACTCAAGAAGCAAAGCCAATGTCAAGAGGTTTACCCAAGCACAAGTTTCACCAGGAAGAGCTTGACTTCCCCATAAAAGCAGTACTCTGGTTGGCATACTGCAGAGGTGTCCCCTAAAACATATTCTTATGTATTATGCTTGTTCTGAGCCCCAGTACACACACCAGAGGCCTTGTCATATCAACCTTCTCACACTGTTTCAGTTCTTTGACCCCAGGGAGTTTGCTTGAATGATTAGCATCTATGTCCAGAAATAGGCTCTACTCAACATTCAATTATGTTAATGAAGCCTGTGTGAACTGCCTGTATGGAGAATTGTAATATAATACTGTGCATTAATGGACATTTTTCTATAAGTAGCTAGAGAAGTCAGGTTTATTAATTAAAAAGTTGCAGGTAACTTATTTCATACAGAAGGGGTTAGGCAGTGTGTTGAATTGGTTGGCATGAATAGCCAGATTAAGTTTAGGGTTCTGCTGTAGTTACCCCTGATACACTGATCCTATGAATATCTCTGCAGCCAGAAACACCTGCAAACCTGACCCCTGTAACAAACCCAAAAGACCAATCCAAAAGACAAATACTTGGACCTTGCCAGAGAACTGAGAAAGCTGTGGAACATGAAGGTAAAAGTCATATCAATTGTAATTGGTGTCCTTGGAATGGTCCCCAAGGGTCTGGAAAAGTGTCTGGGTGAATTGGAGATTAGAGGAAGAATTGAGACCATCCAAAAACATGCTGAAAATTGGAAACACTGAGATATTGAGAGTTGCCATTGTAGACTTGGCATCTCTGAGTTCAGTCAATAGTTTTGCTTGTTTACTTTCCTGACTGCAGCCCTGGCTTTCTCTGAAATCACTTTTTTGTTGAGGCCATCCTCTCCATTTAAGTGGCTGTATAATAATCAACCTCATATCAACATTGATCCCTATCAAATGTCACAATCAACAATACTTAATTGTTATTAGAGGTTTGGTGGATGATCTCATAGCTATAGTGCAACTTTTAAGTAGCACTGCTATGTCTTTGACCAACAAATAAATTAGTTTTGGGGGCAGACAGGGAGAACATGCTGGCTATGTTTTAGTACAGGTGCAATGCAGCCTGTTCAAAAATCTTTATAGTAGCCTTGGTTGCATATCTTAACAGAATTCCTGTGGCATAGTGACTAATGTGTTGGACTGCAACATCATAGTAAGTGAGTTCAAACTCGTTATGATATTGTGTTCATCTTTGGTCTAATTCACTTAGGTAAATGTATAAACCTCCTCAACCCTCAGCTATGGGTTAAACAGTAGCACTACTGTTCTTTAAAAGAATGGCTTTGGCATTAAATAATCCGTAAAGGTTGATTTGTCATTAAACAAAGAAACTAAACAGATAGAGAACTTTTCAATCTCATCATAGGCTAACAAGTCAATCTGATTCCCTCAGTGCAGTGCAATCTCTTTTGCATGGCAACTCTATTGAGGAATGCTCTGCTGGGTCACTTGGTGATTGTCCTGCCCTCACCCTGATGAGATACATTTTGGGGGTAGAACCAACTGTTTTAACATGTAAACCCAAGCAATTTGTTGAGTTTAATTTTCAAGGCAGATGGGGAGAAAATGCTGGCTAGGTTTTAGAACAGTTGCAATGCAGCCAATTCAAAAATATAGTAACCTTTGTTGCATACCTTAACAGAGTCCCTATAGTGTAGTGACTAATGTGCTGGACTGCAACATCATAGTAAGTGAGTTCAAACTCCAGTCATGGTATTATGTTCATTTTCAGTCTAATTCCCTTTGGGAAAGGTATGAAACCCCTCATCCCGCCCCAGCTACAAAAGTGCAAAAGTGGAATCTTATTTAAAATATTCAATGTATATGAACATGTTTGTTGATCGTTTTCTAAATGACATCTCTGGCTTGATCATAATGCACACCTGCAATCATCAGGTGATAACACCTGTTAGTTATGTAATTGTACATTTGCCCAGGCCATACCTTAGTTCTTTAACATGCTACTTGCTATGAAGTTGTTGTATTGTTGAGGTGGAATGATACATAGAAGAAATTGAGTGCTTAATACATTTATTCAGCACCAGTATCCGGTGCTAACGGATACATACAAAAACATAGAACAATAAGTTACAAAACAATTAACAAGACAATTTACAAGAATAGAGGAGGGTCAAATGCGGTATAGCCAAATGCAATAATATCAGTTTGATTATTAATCAGCTTATTAATCAACTGTTGAAGTCCTTAATCGTAGACAATTTAAGGCTATGGGCCAGGGCATCTGGTAGAGTGCTGGAGGGGTGCTAGCTACTCTACACCTCAAACTCCTTATAAATGTTATATTTGTGTATTGGTATTGAATAGCCGGTTTAGCTCAGTCGTTAGACTGTTCGGCTAGGACTCACAAGGTTCCTGGTTCGATAGCGGCCCTCGCCAACTCAGTGTATGAGTAGCACAGGGATCTTTGCGGTAAAGTGAGGAGCTGATGGTAGGTGTGGCACTCCACCTTAGATGCTGAAATAATCTCCTTGGTCTAGCACTAGTGAAAAGGGGATAGACTCCCCCACTGTATGGCTGATACTGACATTAGGCCGACTTGACGACTTTACTTTTACTTATTGAAGAAAAAATAACATTTAATTTAAACAAAAAAGTCTTTGTTGAGGTGGGGGGGTCAAACAATCAAGTCCAATGCTTACTTGTAGACTAATCTTTCCTTTCTTTTTTCTTGGGAATTTTTTGCTCAATTATATGATGTCAAGTATTTTAATCTAATACAAATAATACAAAATTATTAATAAGATATTTCTAATACTGTTCTCTAATAAATCATGTCCAACAAATTTTTAAAGAAAATCATTTGTAACACATTTCTATTATGAAGCCAACTATTAAGTTGTGATAAAAAGCAAAAATAATTAGTAAAACTAGTAATAAAATATTTTTAATGTTGTTCTATAATAAATCATATCCAATGTATTTTTTAAAAAGTAAACCATTTGTAATTCATTTTTATCATGAAGCCAACCAATGAATGTTTGTGATAAAAAAAAGCAACAATAATGAGATGGAGTAAAACTAGTAATAAATTACCTGTAATAAACAAATTAACAAATCAACAAATCAATATAAAAGAGAAATTAATCCAACAATTTCATTTTATTTTGAGGGAATTTCTATTGTAAAGCCAACAATTGAGTTTTGTGATAAAAAGTAACAATAATAAAAATGGAATAGAATAATTCTAAAGATGCTTCATTCAAAAATTTAAAACAGAAAAATTACGTATATTAATAAAGATTTAGTTAAGTCTTTGCCTACTTTAAACCGCTCATAGCTACTCCCTACCACTGCGATACCACACCCAAGCAAAGTACAAAAACTTATGGTTAGTTCATTACAATTGAGCAGAAGGGTTCAGATAACAATCATAATTGGACTTTTAGGATTTGAATAGAATGAGTTCTGAAGTGAATAGATAGTGAACTTTGAAATATCCCACCATACAGGTAAATATACCAAGAAAATTTACTACAGAAATTTGCTTAGCAAAGAGTATAGAAGGATTTAGTTAATCTTATTAGTCAAATTTATAATATAAACACAAAATATATTCATATTGACAAAAGTACAATTGAATTTCATGTAATATATAATTCTTCCTCAGCATAGATTCCCATGACTATCCCTTGCCACCCTTCCCTATTGGTCATCACCCTCCTTACGTCATCCAGTATCTATAGAGATCTGATGAATGTAAGTCTTTGCTGATTGGCCCAATCTGGTGTGTGTATATGTAGGTGTTCACAGGAGAACGTCACTTATGAGTTTGTTCTTACATCTCCAGCATTTTGTCCCACTTTTTTGGATGGTTTGTGTGATGAGAGGTAAGTGGCCATACAGCTGCTTTTTTGTGGAGTGCTACTCCTGGGATTTGTTCAGGACAACATGCAGCAGTTCTCATCTAGCTTTTTCTTCATTGTTTTGTTAAAGTCTGAGTGGTGCTGCAATATAGTAGCACAGCTTTGGAGAATTCCCTCATATTATCAGAGATCAGATTTCCATATCATCGATAATCTGTTAATAGCAGTCCATGCCTTATCAATACATATATTGACATCACTTTCTGTAAATGAGATATTACTACCTAGATATGTGAACTGGTTTACTAATTTCAATGTTTTGCCATCTAGTTTGGAGATGTCTCTATCTTGTTTTAAACACATAAACTCATTTTATCTGAGTTCACATAGAGGCCAATTCCTCTTGCTACCTTCTCTAGGTTATTGCAGCAGTTATTTGGCATGTTCAGGTGTATTTACGAGAAGCACTAGATCATCTGTATAGTCCACATCTGTAATAGTATAAATGGGATATCATCTGGTTCTTGCCTTTTTTTTAGTATGAAGCTTTTTCTTTCATTAGATCTAATGATGTTCATACTAACATTATTTTATGTATCATAAAAATAGTATATAAATTTGAAGCTTTTTGGCATAAAATTGAACCAATCAAGTTTTTTTGTCATAAAATAGATAATGTTTGTTCCTCAAAGATAATGAACTATTTTCTGTTTTGTTTTCTTTTTAACAAAAAATTAATAGAATAAAATAGATAAAAGAGGAATTAAATAATATGAGGTTCTTAATTGCTGCTGTTGTTAGTTTGATCCTCAGGTCATGCTTGAGTATTGTAACGTTGTATATTGGTTGGAGCTAATTTTTATGTGAAATGTAACATCAAATAAACAAGCAAAACACTACAAGTAATGAACAAAGAAGTTTGAGTTGTAACAAGATTGTCCTTTATATGTGTATTATAAATTGTATCAAATGAACAACAAATTACAAACATGTGGTTTGGTTTATGAATTCTCCTTTTTACAATGTCTTATTAGTATTAAAGCTTACTTGTCTTTTTAGTTCACCCAGTTCAAGGAGGCTCATATTCAGTGACTGCTCACTTAGCTTACCACTGCCTTTCTGCCTCTGCTACTAGAAATCCTTTTCTCTTTCCCCACTCTGTGAATGTCTGTTAGTTGGCGGGAGTTTCGAATTTGGCGTTGGTCAGTCTGGTTTTGTCTATTTTTAGAATACAATCCTTTTTCTTTGTTTTTCAAACCTGCCCTAACAAGAATAGACAGTTTGTGAACCATTACAATAGTCTTGTGTTAAACTAAGGTAAACTTAGTAAATAGTTAAGTTGTGGCACAATTCCAGAAATATTGGGAATCCTCTGAGAATCAAACTCACTAGTATAAGTCTGCTCCCCAAACTTGATAACCATGAATGACACCTTGGGTCAATTTATCTCCTATTAACATTATTTATGTTTTTCTTAATATTAAACAAAATGTATATCATATACCCACATCTCGAGTATATAATTGCGAGAGAGTGATGGAGCATGAGAGATGATGAGGGGTTCTTACTTGTTTTCTCTGTCTACTTGTCCCTGGTATCTTTGTTATATATCAATATGTTGTATACCTCACACACACACACACACACACACACACACACACACACACAGAGAGAGAGAGAGAGGGGGGGAGAGAGAGAGAGAGACTTACTGCTTCTATTTCTTCTTCTCTGGCCAACATCCAGTCTAGTTGACTTCTAATTCTTCTGTTCTTCTTTGCTAATTCTTCTACTTCTTTGGGCTAGTTCTTGTTTTTATATTTAATAACCAACAGGACTTTAAGTTTTCTTGATCAAGTTTTTATTACTTATTGAGCCCATAATTCAATTCCGTGCAGGGAACCAACCCGGAGCATATCTAAGCTCTCTGACGGTTGGGTCGAATCTGAATTCTAAAGCTAACTGTTCTCACGTCTCTGTACCGGAGGTCAGTTGGGGTCACCTAAAATGTCAATCATAACCCCTAAAGGTTATGGAAATCTACCTGACCTCTGGTTTCAAATCTAATGAACTTTATTTAAAACTAACTACAGGGTCTGCTCACAATTCATGAACTCTCATGAATTGTAACATCTTCTCTTTGGGCTGATCCTGTGGGTTGATTTCTTCTTTCTTGTTTGGGCTGATCATCTCTTGTTTTAATGAATTAACAAAACTTTGTTGTTTTTCTTTTAAGCTTTTATTAACAACCCCAACCCACAAAACTGTGTGGATTGAGAAGTGACTCTTGAGAGGACATCCTCTCTTGTCGTGTAACTGGTTGGAAGTTAAAACTTGAAAATGTCACACAATTCCAATTGTGCACGTCAGGAAGGGGTTAAGTCGAGGTCATTATCCGTCAGCCCCCGTTATTTTGAATCTAACAAACTCTGATTCAAAAATATCTAACTACAGTACTTACATAATTCATTTGCTATCCATGGATTATATAACATGAATTTGAAATTCAATGTGATATACAACAACCAATCAAACTTTCTTTCTTTGTAAAATGCAGAAAACAAATTAAAAATACCTGATAATTAACAAAAACAATATACAATATAAATGTATTGGTCTGTAATAAATCTATACTAGAAGAACCTGTGGATATACCACAGTATCATAATTCAATTACAACATTTGATGTGTTTGCTTACGTACTATTCCAAAGATTGAAATACCAAAATATCTTCCATAATTCACAATTTCAATATTACAAATAAAACAAACATGTAACTTATTATTTTTTTCAATTCATTTTAATTTTACGTTCAGCATTTAAGCAACGCAATACCATTTGGAATATTTCGTTTTAAAAATCTGGTGAAATAAAATGGGACAAATAAGAAATCTGCGATTAAGCAACACCAGATAATCTGGATTTACATTTTGCATGGCATTTTGAACAACTTGAATGGTCTCATTTTTGAGGGAGTTGCAGAATGATAATGGATGGAATGTTTAGGAACAAGTGCATTAAAATATATAGATTATTTTCTGGAATGATCTGATGAAATAAAATAAAAAATTACTGAAATAATAGGGCTATATTCATAAATGCAGAACAAAATATATGAAATTGAAAAATTCATATAATATGACCCTAGCAGTGTAACAACAAGTTAAAAGTTGTAGGAATTACATTCATTACTTACCACATTTCTTCTATTTGATACAAGGGGACACGAGAGGTAATTACCTCCTGTGTCTGTCAGTAGGTACTAGGTGGTGTAGCAAGCAGCAATATAAAAGTGAAAGTGCCAAAGTTAAAGCCTCTTTTTATCTTCTTGCCTAAACAGAGTGAACAGTGTGTCTCCTGCCTACAAGACAAAGAGACCTAAGCACCCTCAACAATCACATGTTGCATGGCATAAAAAGAATTTAAGATTTTATATAACATAAAAGATCATCTCTATATTAGAACATTTTCTTCATACAACTCTCTATATTACTTATGTCATTTTGGTATTCATTCTTCTGAGTTTGCTCAGGCAATCAAATTGTTCTTGTTAATTTGTTGTGAATTGTTTTTGCATATATATATCCACATGAGGATATAATATATTACACACAAGCTTACACCATAAAGTGTCTGGGTTTGTTCCAAAGATGTTAGCTGTGAGTTGTGGTTTCCAAACTGACAAACTTACAAAGACAACCTTCAGTTATTGAGACCATAGCTTGCCCACTACACAGTCAACACATTTCATCAGAGAATTATATTAAAAAAAAAGTTATCTTAATTAGTATTTAATTAAAAGTTAAGGGTTTTGAAAAACAGACATTATATGCATACTCCCTCCACAATACAAATATCAAGAAGTCTTCATGCGATTGCAGCTTAGGCATTACGGTCAGTAGCAATTTATATTGGACAAAGCATGATTCTAGAATTATCAAGAAGGCTAAGGGTGTCCTAGTATCACTCATTAAGACCTTTGTCAGCTACTCTCTGACTATTTAAAGCTGTATATAACTATGGTGCTGCCACGCTTGGAATTTGCATCACCAGTTTAAAACACCTACCTTGCTCAGAACATTGACCACCTGGAAACTGTTCGGAGACATGCAACCATGCAAATACCCTCCATCAGGCATCTACCATACTCTGAACATCTTGCTTGTCTGGGCATGGATACACTGAAAATCTAACATCCAGCAACTGACTTGGTAAACACTTGCAAGGTGCCAACAGCAACAGCATCTTGCCAACAGCAACTTTGAGCTCCTTTTTGATTTCCTTCTGTCTAATATACGTGGCATGCCTATACAGTCAGAAAACAGCACAGTTCCCATGACTTTTGGAAACATTTTTTCATGCTCTGAGTTGCTGAAGCATAGAAAAAAACTATCTGCATCAGTTATTAGCTGCCAAAATGACTGCCTCCTTCAAAACCTTCTTGTAATTTACAACACTATACCTGATATCCCCCCTTGATACACACACATACATGTACACCCACCCATATATATATCCTGACTATACACTGTTCATTTTCCTGACATTTGTACATTATTTATGTACTATAAATGCATCTTTGATTGTAGTGCACCTGAACATTCTACACAATAATTTTATTATTATGTTCACTTCTGTGAATTTTTCACACCAGCATTAGCTGATGGCCTTTTGTTGGAGTCTGAGTGACAACAAGTTTCCCAGGTATCCAGGACTCTTCTGAGTATTCTAGCTGATTTCAGCAATGCTGTTTTCTGGATGGTCTCAATTCCTCCTCTGATTTCCTGTTCCTCCAGTCTTTTTTCCAAGCCTTTTGAGACTGTTCCTAGTGCACCAACTGCAATTGGTATCACTTCCACCATTATATTCTACAACCTTTTTAATTCTCTGGCAAGGTCCAGGTATTTGTCTATCTTTTAGTTTTCCTTCATCTTCACCCTGTGATCTGCTGGAACTAAAAATTCTACCAGATGACAAGTTCTCTTCCCTTTCTTAATCAATACTTGGCCAGGTCTTCTAGCTGGGATAAGGTAATTTACCTTTCTTGAAGTCCCAGAGAATTTTATGCATTTCATTCTCAAGAGCAGATTCTGGTTTATGTATATACCATTTTGTGGTCATTTCCTATAACTCCAACATAAAAAGGGGAACCACTCTGAAAGAATTTTATCTGTTAATTAATCTAACCATTATTTTCCCATTAAACTAACCCTAAACCTGAACCCTAACCCTGTCTTCTTTTTTCCTAGTAGATCAATAAATAAATAAATAATTAATCAGTCAATCAGAGTGGTTCCCCTTTTTATGTTGGAGTTATAATAACTCATTTTGTTGTAGGGTCAAAATTTAGTTTTTTGCATAATTCCCAGTGGATCACCTTTCCACCCCAGTCATGCCTAGCTTTTATATTATTATTATTATTATTATTATTATTATTATTATTATTATAGAATATTCACATTAGATAAAGCTCAAGGATATGGCATTGAAAAATTGTAAAAGAGAAAAGGGAATCTTCTTTTTCTTCTATTTCTCAAATAGGAAATATATCTTAGACAGGATGATAAAGAAAATGATACAGAAATGTTAATACCCATATGGGAGAATGTTTATGATATAATTTCAAACAGTCTTCACTTATTCACCATCCTTGTCAACACATTCTTGGTATCTCTTACAGGTGATTAAAGAAAATGTTAATATTTCTATGGGAGTACTTTTATTAGAAAAGCAGAAGTGATATTATGGTGACCACCTAGGGAAAATTCCAATAATGTCTTGACAGGGATGGTGAACGAGTGGAAAGTTTAAAATCCTAATATCATAAATGAACTCCGATAGAAATGTTAACATTTTTTTGAAACACCCTGCATTTCATGAACAGACTAAAGACAAATCAGCTCTGTGCGGATTCCGGATGCTGTTTGGAAGACCTACTTGGGGGGGGGGCGATAAGGACGGGTGGTGAGAAAGAGTCATGGGAATCCGTGCTGTTAGTCCGATCTAATGATGATACTCTCATTTTAATTGCTAGATGTTTTTTTTTTATTTATTCATAAAGCAGTTTTGATTTAAAAAAATGGATAAACTGATTGAAAATATAAGGATGGAAAAGTTAGTCATTATACAGATAATAAATTATGTATATTTGATTATATAGATATGAATTTGATAGATATGAAATGATAACAATATTTAGAGACTCAACTTCTAATGGAAATGAGTAAGTTGTGGTCAAAGGGAAGTAACCCATGATTTGATTTAAAACAAACTCGCCATTTTATCTCAAGAAAATAATCATTTTGAAAACACGTTTCAGAGTTCATTAAAAAAAGATTTAACTGCAAAACAACTTAAAAAACGTTTCTTTCTTGTAATATGATGCTTTCAGAAAAAAATTAATAAATTCATATATATAAAAATATATATAAAAAAACAATTTGTAATTTTATAAATAACAACTTCTAATGGAAACAAGCAGTAGGCTCCCATTTGTGGTCAAAGGGAAGTAACCCACGAATTAACAAAACCAACTCGCTATTTTATTTAAGACGAAATAATCATTTTGTAAACATCTTTAAGAGTTCATTAAAAACAAACAAAAAAAAAAACAGCAAAATAACTTTAAAAAGTTTCTTCATTTTAATAAGATGCTTTAACAAAAAAAAAAAAAAAAAAAAAAAAAAATAAAGAATTTAGATATAAGCATAAAACAACCTTTAAAAACAGTTAACTGAAAAAGAAAATGACTATAGAGTGGTCCGAAAGTTTTGTCATCCGTACATATTTTTAGAGGTAAAAAAATTTCATATTACAAGCTGAAATTTAAAAAATTGTTTAATTTATAAAGATTTCTTTTAGAGGTAAAAATAACTACATCAATTATATATCATATTATAGGAATAAAAAATAATGAAAGTTAAAACAATATGTAGGAGTGACAAGACTTTTGGACCACCCGTTACATACACATTTTCTATTTACATTTGTGCCATTATTATGGGCATTTAAGCACACGCAAATGCGTTATTTACAAAGCTTAGCTTGATGTGACACAAAGCTATGGTATTAAGATGCTGTCTTAGATTGTAAGCCATCTATGTAAAGTTTATGAACAATATATATATATATATATATATATATATATATATATATATATATTATATTGAAAAAACAAATGATGTTTACAAATGCTTGGGACCATCAGGAGAGAATGTGCACCGTTTCGGGGCCTTCCTCTCAACGGTTTTAACTGAACATCGGCCCCCTGTTTTTGCTCTTGTTGAAGACCAATCTATTACATACGGTCGATACAGATATTCCGAGGGACCTCACAACAGTGATGGGGACCGATGTGCAGTTAAAACCGTTGAGAGGAAGGCCCCGAAACGGTGCACATTCTCTCCTGATGATCCCAAGCATTTGTAAACATCATTTGTTTTTTCAATATATCAAATTCACAGTCGGATTAATTTCCTTTTATTTCACATATATATATATATATATAATATATATATATATATGTGTGTGTGTGTGTGTGTTTGTGTGTGTGTGTAGGAATATCAATAAGTCTGTAGACCAATAATGAAAAAACATTTACAAATATCATTTTTTAATATAATTTCATTCTTTGTCAATATGTTTAATTCGGTATTGGATATAAATCACATACTTTGAACATTATACTTTGAAAATTTCAGATCAAAATTCAAATAATGTATCTGAGTCTGTATATTTACTTTTGCATCCTTATATATATATATATATATATATATATATATGTAGTGTAGCTATTTTGTACAGACGGAAAATGAAAATAAAGTGTTCAATTATATGTATAAGAGCTGTATTTATCTCTTATAGGTTACAAAACAATTAAGAAGTGATTTTTACCATTGGTTTCAAAGCAGCATACTTGCCACTTATCAGGAGAACGCGCTAAAGTCGACACCATAATGCAGATGGATACAAGAATGGCTCACCTGTATATATACATATATAACTGAATTAAAATTTGTTGTAATGTTTTTCATAGGTATTTTATCCTGATGATGAGTGGCTTACCAATGGTAATAATCGCTATTTTTTACACTATAACAAATATATATATATATATATATATATATATATATATATATATATATATATATATTTATGTAATAAAGAAGATGATTTACTGGGGAATAAAATATCAAGTTAATTGCAATATCAACGTTCGATACAAATATTAACCGAATAAGTCAGTATTATAGAGAATATCTGTTTGTAGAGCGGATTTAGTATTAAGGTGTATATAGAAATAACCTACTCAAGTTTCACTATAAAGGATTTTCAGGGTTAATTGTATTGAATTAATCAAGATATTGATTAATTACAGGCAATTGCCTTGATTAATTCATTACATTTATGGTGAAACTTGAGTAGGTTATTTCTATATACACCTTAATAATATATATATATTATATATATATATACATATTGTAAGGATTTTGCATATATTTCATATATTTGATGTCAAAATTATAAAAAAAATGAATGTACTGGGATTTTGTTGAAGCATAAGAGAGTGTTGCAATTAATAATTAGAAAGGATTAATGCTAAAGAATATACATTGGTAAGTCAATTTTATTTCTTTAGCATTAATCCTTTCTGATTATTAATTGCACTACAATGACAAGGTGATTATTACCATTGGTTTCAAAGCAGTGTACAAACCACCTATTATCAGGAGAACATGCCTGTGAAAATTTATAATCTTGACATCAAATATGTGAAACTGGAGGTTTAAAAAAATAATCATGCTTAGATACTAATTAGATATCAATGGTTTTCTTTACAGAATTAAGTAACAAGTAAGTCTTACACAGCAGTTTCCCTAGTCTCTTCTAATAAGTCTTGTTGTTTATCTAATACTACTGGGGCAATTTGGGTAGTGGTAATGATGCTAAGGCCCAAAAACATGTTTGACCCCAAGGTCATCATCTGATGAAGACTTGATTGGAATCTATTCCACATTAAAATCTATGCACTCATTATCCTTTCTCCAATGTTCAAAGTCTGAGGTAGATATTATTGGGAAGGCAACCACATTGTATACATAATTGTTTCAAACATCCAAAGTGGACACAATTGAAAATGAGATACCCCTAAATCACTTGATCCCCCCCCAAAAAAAAACAACCACAGATGATACCCCAAACAAAGTTTAGAGGTGATATTACACCAATATCTACACCCTCCCCCATCACTTAACTTACAAAAAATATATAAATTCAATTACCGACAATTTTACAATTTAAAAACTACCTTATCAATTTCTTTAGATACCACTAAACTTTATGGAGTTAAATCACAAGACCACTTATTGCATTAGTTTTCCAAATTCCATTCTAATCAGAACCAATTAACTTCAAAAATATTTTTTCAATATTAGCTTTCTGAACTGGAAGCCAGCGACTGACTTAGTTGCTATATATAAATCTTAAATACACAATAGGTCTAGATGAAATCGGTAAGTCAACTGTATTTCTTTAACATTAATCCTCTGTCTCTGTCTCTGACTCTCTCTCTCTCTCTCTCTCTCTCTCTTATATATATATATATATATATATATATATATATTATATATATATATAAATGAAGAAAAAAATTATAAATTTGCTTCATTACAATAATTCATTTCAACCACATTACTGCAGCATCTTCAGGCATGGGAAAAATCATGGATATTACTGAAAAATTTCCCAAGAAGCAATGGTTTAAATCTATCAATTTTTTGTCTTATTTTGGGAGGGTACTAGGGTGGGGCTAGGAAATTTGAATGAAGTGAGAGGGGCTGGGTGAGGGATAGGGTATTTTTAGTTAGGTGAATAATTCTCTGGGCTGACTGACAAAATTAGGTTGGGAATTGAAATATAACAAATTAATTACAAAGAAGTACATGAAAACCCAATATAAACAAAAAACAACCACAGATCCAAAAACAGAATCCAAACAAAATTTCACAGGTAGTCATTTGTTGAAGGGATAGTTATTCTTTTTTATTTTCTTGTTTTTATGGGGAATTATATTTCTTTGGAGAAGAAAAATATTTGCTCTTGTTGTTGCTCACCTTTATAAACATTTTTTAAAGATTTTACAATTTAATGGTTATTCCTTATTTTTTTCCTAGCTTCACCCTTACTACCTTCCTAAAAATCTACTGTAAAAACAATCAGGCATGAACTGGAGAATTGTAATGGAGACTACGAGGCTGTGGCTAGATGAAAGCAACATAACAGACAATCTGATTATGTTTGTACAGCAGAATTCCTCAAAAATCTACAGAAAAAAGTGTTAGATGACCCTCAGAGGCCTACGTGGAGTTGCTAAACACTGTATTCAAGCCCTGGATAACAAAGGTAGCCAATGGTAGACCATATGTATGATAGCAGGATTCGGCCCCCTGCCACACTTCTGGGAAAAGTTAAAAATGGTTGTTGGCGATTTTCTACGACTACACCAGTCCCAATGTTTGGCCTCTGAACTCCCCAGATCTTAACCCCATGGATTATTATGTATTGAGAAAGACACCAATTGCCGTGCCAGTACTACAAATCCCAGTTAATTGACAGAATTAAGGTAGTTTTTGAGACCTTTCCCAGGGAAACTGTAATATCAGCTTGCTCCAGGTTCCAGAGAAGGATTGAGGCTGTGATCGATGCTAATGGTGGTTATTTTAAGTGAAACTTGTTGACAGAAGAGTAATTTCTGTGCCTGTTGAATTTCTTTACAATCCATTAAATTTTGTTGTTACCAAGCACTTTTTCTTTTTCCTTATGAAACTGTCAAATTTCTCCCAAACACCCTATATACATAAGTCATCCACAGACACATGTTTCAGCATTTCACACCTCTTCAGTGTGGCTAGACACAACTAACTCTGACCAAAAGTGAACCCCGACTGACTTTACGCCTGTCCGATCCGTTAACCTCTGGGCCATTTTGCCAGCTGCTGTTTAAGGAGCAGTGTCTTAACTGTTTTATACATCTGTGTATATACTTTACGATCACCAGAGAGATCAAATCTGTAAACAGATGATCCTTACATTATGCTGGTGGTGAAAGTTTATTAAAGTTGCTCCTAAAGAGCTCTACCAGGTTACAGGAGCATAAGGGAATATATATATATATATATATATATATATATATATATATATATATATATATGGATTATTTGAACTATTGTCCTCATCTTTATTGATATCTCCAAAACATTTTGGCTGATGTGCCCTCCGGACTGCTTCAGGTATTTCTTGTTGGACTTGGGAACCTTCTTGAACTTGAGAACCTTCTCTTCATGTTGTAATTGGGAGCCTTCAGGAAACTTCAAACCTAACCCTTTATTCCATCCATGTGGTTAGATTGTTCTCATACCATGATTGGGTACAAGTGTTAAGTTGTGTTAATTATTCCATGTTACTGTCACCCTTGACCAGGATTGAACCTGCAGACATTATGAATAAGTCAAGATAAAAAATTATACATAAGTATATAGGTAACATAAGGGTGACAGTAACATATAAGTAACACTTTTACCCAGTTACTCTGACTCAGAGATGTGGTACCTGTTAGGATTCCATTCATGGGTAAATAGATGTTTAAAAATTATCTGTAGTTAATAGAACAATGTGCCACCCCTCCACAAAAAACTCTTATGAAACAATTACCTAAAATTGTAAATATAAATGTACAACGAATACAATTCCCTAACCTCTAGATATAAAATAATCCTAGACAGGGTGACATACTATTAAAATCCATCATCTTTTGAATTATTTTTTTTTAACAAAAACTAATTTTAGTCAAATTAAGAAGATATGTTCTCTTAATGGCATATCAACCCTTGCGGGTTATTTAATGCCAAATCTTGTTTTTTATATGATTTGTTTAAGAAATACTTTTAATTAACTTCATATATATTAATAAATACTGGTGGTTGAGCCTCAGTCACCACCTTCTAGCACCTATATGATAAAAAGTGGTTAGGTGTCTGCCACAAGAACAATTTAAAGACAATTACAAAGTTGCTCAAGCTTGACATGACCAGCCAATCGATTAATTCGATGGAGCCTCTCTGACTACCCATCTGGCCCAAACAAGGGCTGAATTGGAGTGTTTGCATTTCATGAATTTTTCATGAAGTTGTATACTTTAGTTTTTAAACAAATTATTTCTCATAAATTATAAACATAATTAAACTTTTAAGTCATTTCTTTCCCAAGTCTCACACAGTTTGTGCTTTTAGTCTAAATAAGTTAGGTACCCTAGAAACGATTTTAATGTACATTCATTACATTTTGTAAATGAAAAATGAGTTTTAAATGATTTGAATGTTAGAATTTGTAACCTGTATAAGACATAAACATTTTCTGTTGATTTTAAGATAGCTATGTAATGGCATAAAACTTATAAGAGGTTTATTTGGCTTTGTTCTTTTGTACTGATTTACACCGCGAATGTTGAACAGATAGGAATTAGAAACAGAAAACACATGAACACAACATGAAATTTCAAATAACATGTATTAATACATTTACACAAACAAGGAATTATGCTTGAAATACTTGTGGTTTGCAAATGATTGTATTGTCTGCTGGAAATGTTAATTATGTAAATATAATGAATACAATTCCAATTAACTGAGTCCTTGTAAAGTTGGTAAGTTATTGCACTTACAACAGCCCCTTTCTTATTGAATTAGGGATTTTACATCCTTCCCATATCTGCTGAATTAGGGAGCAATGTGTTTTATATGTCCAAACCCAAGAGACACTGGTGCCAAAGAGGAATCATTTTTATCTTCAATTTTGCCACTAAAGATTGTAGGCCTGAGATTGGTTGGTTTGAAAAGAGGCACATCGACCAAGGGAGACAACCCACCTACCTTAGATATATTTTTTACACTTTGTTATATTGTCACTTGAATGTAGGTAAATTTTGTTTGTAATATTTTGTAAATGTCTTGCTTATGCAAATGTTTATTTCAATTGCAGTTTTCACAGCCTCATTAAAGGTTATTCTACACATGATTTGCAATTTGTCAGTCGTTCACGGACACAAATAAAGTTCCAGGCTCAGCATTCACAGATTGAAGTTGGTAAGTAAGTTATCCTTGAAGTCTTATATCTTTTTTATTAAAAAAATTGATTCAACTTTGTTTTATTTGAAAATATCCAGCTTTTAAAATCTGACTATGAGCTGAAATGAATTCTATGTTTTTTTTTATGAAGAGATTCATACATTTAGTTCAAGAAGTCATAAAATTCAAGTTCAGATGTCAACACAGTAATTCAGTTATTTTCTACATAAAAGAATTTGTTTTTATATAATAAAAACAATCAATTAACTTAATGTATTTCTGATGTTTAAAGGGTAAATTAAAACTTTTACCAATTCCATTTTTTTAAAAAACTAGCTGAAAACCTGTCCTATAGGTGTAATTTTGTGTTATGTAAATGAACCATGAATTTATTGTCCCACTTTTTATTGCAACAATAGATACTATGATGTTGCAATCCCTGTGGTGAAGTGGTTAACATACAATGTTAGCCACTACACCATAGAGCCCCCTCCCCCTCAGCAATAAATACAACATAACATGGAATTGTATTTTTGTAAGGACTTGTAAGTTGATAAACATTTATTTATAGTTTTATATAATTTCTGGTATCATATAATTATAATTATATTTAGTTTTATATACACTACAAACCAAAAGTTTTGGAGCACCCTGAATTTTTTTCTTCAGTTATTGTGTACATATAAACCCTTATATAAAATTCAAATAAAATAACTATCCAAAACACGGCTAAAAACTGTGTTCAAAATCTAAAATCAAAAGGAAGATAAGTGAATTTTTCAAATCATGACTTCACCCCAATCAATCTCAAATAACTTTCACCTATTGAACTGGTCTGGGATGAAATTGATCGTAAAGTTTGAAGCGAACTGTCTAAGAATAAGCAAGAGTTGTTTACACATTTACACACTGCTTGGGAATCACTTCCACCAACAGAGTTTTTTACAACTTACTAGAAAAGATACAATGAATTTGCTGTGCAGTAATAAAAGCTTATAGTGGATTCATTGATGAAAAGAAAATATAAATTTGCTTTAATTAAAATTATAATTATTTATATTCATTTTGATTTAAATTAATGCATAATTCCATTGACATGAAACTTGATTCATTTCTTAAGATTATAAGAAATAATCAATATGTTTTCAAACTTTTGGTTGGTAATGTGGTTTCTGGTATTATAAAGTTTCATCATAATATTAGGTGCAATGTGTGAAAATTGACATAATTGAATAACATTTTTGGTTTCTTTTATTTTGCAGAGAAAACTAATAAAGATGACAAATGTATTCCCTGTTCTTCCATCTGGGATGAAGCATTTTCCTCAGCCATCGACTTTGGACAGAAGAAGCAGTTAAAAAAAATGAGGCAAACCTAGACTTCATGATATTGGTCACAAGGACTGAAGGATATTTCTGGTCTTGCCCATGTGTACGTGCAATGATACCTTCATTGAATTGACCATGTGTTGTATGCTACAAGTAGGAAGGGGTAATTAGATAATAAATTCTAAATACTGACTTGGACTTAGAAAACATTCAGTTAACCCAGTGGTGTAGTATGGATTTTGATTGCCCTGGCAATTTAAACTATTAACATCTCCACCTAAAGTTTGAAGCAAACTAAGAATAAGCATAAGCTGTAATAAATTCTACTTTCTAAAAGATTTGTACATATTTTCTCAACCTAATTACACATGCATTAAATTCATCTGTCTATTTATCTATAGAATAAAATATTCTTGCAGCCATCAAAATCTACATAAAAATTATAATAGACTTTGATCTAGTTGTAGATAAAATATTGTGCTAACTTTCAGGGTCAGAGACGCCACATAATCTCATTAGATAAAAAGATTTAAAAGTACATGTTGTTAAGGATTTATTGAGATATTCCTTCTTAAGACCCATTAGGGTTGCTGGTATTTTTTATTATATTTTTATTAATTTATATTTGATATATCAGCCTGCACCTTTTTAACACCCTTCCCCTGTATTATTAAAATAAAACAAAAACAAAAGAAGGTGTGGTCTTATGTTAATTTGCAATTTTTTGTCATCTTATATTTTTTCATCCAACAGTTTTGATGCCCCTCAAGATTTTGCTCCAGGTTAATTGTCCCCTGGCTCCACTTATGCTAATCCACTGAGTCAATCCTAGAGCATGTTCTATATTTTTCTTATTATAAAAAGTACCATTCCTTCAGACAATACAACTGAAAAGCCAAAACTGAGTGTAACTGAGAAACCATTGAACCAAAGCAAAGCCAAAGACAGAAAGATTTTTAATTAAATTCAGGCTGTGTTGTAGTTTGCAACTAAGTAAATAAGAAGGTAGGTATTTATTCAAACCATTCACCATGGAAAATATGTAACACTAGATCACAAGTTTAAGGCATCCAACCAGGATCAAATGTACTTTTCAATGGTAATGGATCTGTGAGACTAGTTTGATTGGACACCTCAAGTAAAGAAGGTATGTAGATATAACTGATACATTTTTTTTACAATATAAACATTTGTACAAAATTTGGAAAATAAAGTCTTTATATGAACTATTTTGGTAATTTTGTTCATCTGTAATGTACTCTTCCTTACTGTAATGTGTGCAATTCTTCCACCCATTCAATAAATGGACTTGCCCAAAGGTTTAGTTTAGTTTATTTGTTTAATAGCTTATCAGCCTCTTATGGGTTATTTAATGCTGAATTTTGATACAAATAATTTGCATACTTTCTCCAAGGCATTTGATTCCATACACAGAGTGAAAATGGAGCAAATACTACTAGCATACAGCTTTCCCAAAGAAATGGTTACTGCCATAATGATGCTCTATCAAAACACCAAAGCAATGGTATGCTCACCCTGATGGTGACACTGACTTCTTTGACATTGTGGCTGGAGTCCTACAAGAGTTACGCTAGTGCCATATATATCTATAATATGCCTAGACTACATACTTCGAACATCATTAGACCCCATAAAAGAAAAAGGCCTCACACTAAAAAAGGCAAGAAGCAGAAGATACCCCATACAAACGATCACAGATGCAAACTATGCAGATGATCTTCTTACAAATACACCTGCACAGGCCGAATCCATGTTACATGAACTCCAATAAAACTGAGTACATGTTTTAAAAATGAAGGAGAGATCTCGATGGCAAACTCGGTAAAACAATTCACCTACCTAGGCAGTAATATCTCATCAATAGAAAACGATGTTAATACATGCATAGGAAAGGCATGGTCTGCTATAAACTGATTGTCAGTCATATGGAAATCTGATCTCACTGACAAGTTAAAGCAACAATTCTTTTAAGCCGTAGTTGTGTCAGTGCTACTGGACGGCTGCATCACCTGGACCTGAATGAAGCGACTGGAGAATAAACTAGACGCTAGCTGCACAAGAATGCTTCATACAGTCTTAAACAAGACATGGAAACAATGCCCCATGAGAAAACAGCTGTACAGCCACCTGCCCCATATCACACAAACCATCTGTGTAAAGTGAACAAGACATGCCGGACACTGCTGGAGAAGCAAGGACGAGCTCATAAATGACGTTCTTCTGTGGAAGCCATCACATGGGCATGCCAGCATGGGTTGACCAGCAAAGACATACATTGACCAGCTCTGCGCGGAAGACCTCCCAGGAACAATGAATGATAGGAAGGTTGGCAAGATATTGTTATGGATATCCGTGTTGCCAGCACGACATGATGATGATGGTATGGTTTTAAGCAATTTTTTTGATTTAAAAATAATCATTTATTTGCACCAACTTATATGGTCTCGTAGGGAACATCATGTTTAATAATAAATTGATATAAATAATTTTTATGTTTGATCTTTCATTAAACAACTTCATATATATTAATAAATTGGTTGATGACCCTCAGCCACTACCTTCTAGCTGATAATGATAAAAGTTGGGTGCCCACCGTAAGAGCAATTTGAAGAATATGTTGAGATAATCATATAGGTGCTAGGGCTTGACATGACCAACTGATTGATCAAATGGAATCTCTCTGACTGCCCGTCTAGTCCTAACAAGGGCTGAAGTGGAGTGTTGTATATCATGGGACCACTTAGTACTCAGGTCACAGACTGCTCAGCCACCATAATCCTGTCCTCAGGTTGCCATCCACAGTCAACAAATGGCCCCATTGGGGAGGTCTTATTCCTCTGCAGAGGTGCATGTATACTACCATCCCAGCTGACATGGGTGATATAGTTTACTGATTATTTTGTAAATTGAATATTAAACATGGTAATATTATTTATGTTTTTTAATTTAATATTCAATTAATTTATTTGGGGTAAATGGAATTCAATACATTAGAAGAAACAACTTCATATATATTAATAAACTATTTGTTGACCCTCAGTCACTGCCTTCTAGCACATGTGATAAAAATACTTGGGTGCTTGCCATAAGAGCAATTTGACAATGATAATGACAAAGAAATTCATTGTGTAAAGTGTTCAGGTCCACCACAACTCATCAAAGCTTCATGTATAGTTCATAGAATAAAGTACTAATGTCAGAAACATGAATAGCATACAGTAATAATATACATGTATGTGTGTGTGTGCGCGTGCATATATGTATGGAGGGGGGATATCAAGTATAATTTTATCGAATTACAGGAGGCATGGAGGTTTTTAAAAATGCAGTGTTTTGGCAGCCTACAAAGGATGCAGGAAGTTTATTCCATGCCTCAGCAACTCTGAGCATGAAAAAATGTTTCTGAAAGTCATGTGAGCTATGCTGTTTTCTGACTTTGTAGGCATGCCCATGTGTGTTTGAAACATGGGAATCAAAAAGGTGCTCAAGATTGCTGTTGGTAAGATGGTGTTTATGAGTGTTTACCAAGTCAGTTGCCAGGTGATGGAGCTTCAACTAATCCATTTCAGGGCAGTAAGACGTTCAGAATATGGTAGATGCCTGAGGGAGGGTATTCGTTTGGTTGCATGTCTCTAAAGTTTCCAGGAGGTTAATGTTCTGAGTGAAGTAAGGGTTCCAGACTGGTGATGCAAATTCCAAGTGTGGCACATCACAGCTTTAAAAATATGGTTGGTCCAATCATATAAGAAGGGCTTGACATGACCAACATCTAGCCCAAGTAAAGGATTATTTTTCCATGTAAATTGTATTAAACACTGTTAAATTATTTATACTTTTTAATTCAATATTCAATTAAATTGGGGGTGGGGGGGTGAAAATCAAATTTGGATACAAGAGTGCATCAAATAAAAAGTTTGAGAAACTCTGATTCAAACAAATTGACAAGTGTGTTAAACTGCATAATGAATATGTGAAATAGCATTTACATTTCATGGATTTAATTTTCTTCTTGGTAGGGCTGAGAACTTTTCAGCTCTCTCTATATATATGTGCATGGAGAAATGTAGGCAAGCATAGGATGTTACAATATCTGGAAGTTTATTTCTGGTAATAATGTTGATGCTATAACATTTTGGTCTTTCAGACTTCTCAATACACGAGTTGAGTTCTTGTATTGAAGAATTCAATTCTCTTACTGATGAGTGTCTTCTAGCCGTGAGTGGGAAGAGGGCGGAGGCCAACTGCTACTGATGTGGGGTGAATGTTTGGGATAGGGGTCAGCGGTCACTAAGTATGGCTAAAGATTTCAGTACAATAGCACCTTTCCCTTTCTTTAAACTTTTATAATAAATCTAATATTTTAAAAAGTCACTTATTTTAAACTTTTTTCCTTAAGAACAGAGCTTAAACTTAAATATGAAAAAAATTCTATTAATTTCTTAATTATAACAATGAAATAAATCACATTAAAAAGAACACATCTTCACGAAAAAAACCCAAAAAAAACAACCATTTTTGACATACAAATTTTAATTTATAAAATTCTCCATTTTAATGATTGTAAAACATAATTTTTACAAGTGATTTTTAAAAATCTTTCCCTTCATAATATTGCAAAATTTATATTTTGTTTCATTCATTTTTACAAGCTTTGTTGAATTTTAATTCATGGGACGTGGGGGAAACAATACGTTTGGCCATACCTATATATATATATGTATATATATTCAAAAACTCTCCGCATGAGCAGGATGTGACACAAGGGCAATTTCTTAAACGGAGTTTAACAGATTTGAATTCAGAGTTTTTCTTCTCCTAGCCAAGGTTTTAAAGGCCATGTTTACCTACTATTTACTCATAGCTAGAGGAAGAATAATTGGATGCATACCTTTCCTAAGTGTATTAGCGCTATGTGAAATGCAAACAGCCTTGAGTTATTGATGTTAACATTTGAGAAAAAATAAACTATGGTACATCAGAATTTTCGGCTGCAGACATCAGGGAATACTTGGACTCTCATTGCATTTGGACTTGAAATCTATCAAGTCTAATACAAACAGAATGAAACTAAAATTTTACTTGGGCAAAAGGTGGTGCACTACAAAGGAAGATTGCAAGCTGTGCATATTGGATCTTAATGAAAGGATTGAATAATTAATCCTAAAATATTTCCAAGGATTTCTTTGATTGTTGAACATATTTTTTATGTTTTAAGTACTATTACTACTGGATTACATGGAAGCGCGTGGTTAGAGTCATGGAAAATGGACTCGTCGATTCGAGTTCAATTCCTAGACGAAAGCTGTTGGCATTTCACATAGTGCTAATACCCTTGGGAAAGGTATGAATCTATATATTCTCCCTCCAGCTATGGGTTAAATAGTAGGGCAGACTGGGCCCTTCAGCCTTGGGTAGGTAACCAGTCTAGGAGAAGGATAACTCTAAATTCAAAATTCCTGAGGTCGGTCATTGATTGGGTTTGTGGCAACATTTGATGCACCAATTCTTTCCTATCGACTGTGCCAAAAAGTGTGGATGGTCCAACACAAGCCTTCACCGCTATAAGCAAATCACTGTGTGGATGTTCATTGTATGAACACTCATACGTCGAAATTGACGGGAGGATCCATCATCACATGGACACACTAGTGTTGGTTTACTGGAAAAAAACTTATATCCATCAGCACTGTGCGAACACTAAATGCCATTAAGATGACTTACCAAGAGTTATGACTGCTAGGGACGGATGGTGAGAGAGAGAGAAAGTCAAGGGAATCCATGTTGATGATGACGATGGCAACATTTTGGTTGATACGTTTTTTAAAATTATTTTGTCTTTTCTTGGTATATAATCTCTATGGAAGGAAAGAGTTCTCTGTCTGTCTGTCTGTCTTTTTATTCTTTAATCATTTTTAAGTTGTGTTTATCAATCTTCTCTTCTTAACCTTGTTACATAATTTGTGAGTTGCCAATGAATTATGTACTGTAGTGTAGTAAAATTTAAATTACGATATTCGTAAATGGAAAGTTACCATTGAATCATAGCATGACCCTTATAGAAGTGATTGACAGTATTTCACCTTTCACTGACTTAGTTGCTGATTTCTCATTGGCTAAAGGCAATGCGTATGAAGGGAACTGAGTTAGAGTTGTCAGAATTTGGCAGTTCGTCGATGGGAGCAGACGTGATGGTCATCTGTTCCCAAGAGAGCCATCTTCTCACCATGCAGTTAAACCATTTGGGGCTTTGGTTTTAATAAAGACATCTTTGAAAAAATAAACAAAGTCTTACGTTCATTATTAAAAACAAAAGAAATGAGCATAGCCAACTGGAGCTCAGAACAAAAGAAACCTGTATGAACCAAAGGAAGAGACCAAGGAAATCAACCCAAAAGAAGATGGCCAGTTGGCAAAATAGAACTCTCTTCCCATTATTTACCCAGCAGATGAAGTGGGTACACAACAACCTGAAAAAGATCAAAGAGTCAATCAGTCAAAGTATTGAGATTGATACTTTAAACCTATGATTTTGAACTGGGGGCCATATGCCTCCCTCTCACCAGAGACCATATAACATCTTTTTGAGGGGGGGGGTCCAGGCAAGCAAAAATATTTAATTAGTGAAATAGATCACGAATTAGGACTGAGCCTATTCTAGTACTGACTAGCCAAGTGGAGTTTAACAGGTTTGAATTCAGAGTTTTCCTTCTAGACTGGTTGTCTAACCAAGGTTAAAGAGCCCAGTCTACCCTACTATTTACACATAGCTGGAGGGAGAGTAGTTGGATTCATACCTACCCCTATGGTATTAGCGCTATATGAACTGTAACTTCATCCAGGATTTGAACTCGGGTTGACGAATCCATTTCTTATGACTCTAACCACTAGACTACATGCCTCTAATTATAAAAATGATAAAGATACAATAGGACTTTTAAGCATCGAATGGTTGTGAGAGCGTCCACCAGAATAAAATAGGTATTAAAGGGGGCCATAGGTAGAAATAAGTTGAGAATCAGTGGTTTAAACAACTCTCAGAATGATAATATCGCTATTCAAAATTGCAGAAGGTTAAAAACAAAACAATCTTCATTGCAAACAGGACCACAGTAATAAGTATGTATTTACACCCCACCCTAACCCACCCACACAAGTAGGATGTGGCACAAGGTCATTTTTTAAGTGAAGTTCAACAGGTTTGAATTCAAATTTTTCCTTTTCATAGACTAGTTTCCTTGCCCTGTCTGCTCTACAGTACACAGATAAAAGATTCCCAAGTTTAAAGTCTAACCCATGTCAGCAGTTAAAAGATAAAAGATAAATTCATTTTTGTTAAATTTATTTATTTGTTTATTATTTCTCCTAGGGCATCTCTCCTTTTTTTTTCAAAAAAAGAAAAGAGGACAAAAAACGAATCTTTACATAGAACATAAACAATATTAATACATATTTATATACAGTTCAAATTCTGTTAAGTAATTCATCAAATAGTTCCCCCCAAATGCCCCTTAATTTCTTCTTCTTACCATTTTCTCAGCTGGATCCTAGAATGTACTAGCAACTAATAATTAGAATTTGAAAGAAAAACACAACCCCCTTTTTCTAACCAATTGGAAAATGCCATTTCTAAACCCAGTTTCTGACCCCTTCAAAAAGAGCCCCTCTGAAGTCCTTAAAGACAGACAGACGGACACACACACACTCATACACACACCCTTCTCCTGAGAGGATATATAATCCCCACCTAAATTGGTAGTATCTTAGTAAAGCTATAGATTAACTTCTGTAGATAAATAGATATCATTCAACTTAAATAGTATCATTCAAGATTGTAAAAAACAAGATGGAAGGTTTACCTGCATCCTTTTATCATCATCATCATCATCCTCATCATATCGTGCTGAGAGCACAACTCCTTCTATCAGTCATCACTCCTAGAAAGTCCTCCTCACAGGATCTAGTATCCGTACAGAGCTGATGTATGTTTTTGCTGGTTTACCTACAATGGTAAACCTATGTGTAGGTGTCCACAGGAAAACGTTACTTATAAGTTTATCCTTACTTCTCCAGCAGTGTTCAGCATATCTTTATCTTTTGTTGGATGATTTGTGTGATAGGAAGTAAGCTGCTTTTTTGTGGATGCTGCTTAAAGGATTTGTTCAACACAGAACTCTTCATTCTTGCGTAGTTTATCTAGCTTTTCTCCGAGTGTTTCATTAAAGTTCAAGTAGTGCAGCCATACAGTAGCACTGAAACAGTTTGGAAGAATTATCGCTTTATTTTATCAGAAAGATCAAATTTCCTTATGATTGATAAAGACAGTCCAAGCCTTTCTTACTTATATATTGAAATCGCTTTCTGTAGATGAGATATTACTACCTAGGTATGTGAACTTGTCTACTAATTTTAGAGGTTTGTCATTCATTATGGAGATGTCTCCTTTTGTTTAAAACCCATCTGGAATAATACATGATTAACTTTTCATCATTTCCTTTTGCTACACAAGGATACAATTATGTAGCACTCAGTGAGAATCAACCTCACTATGCAGTAATGATAATCTGCAATATATGTTTGCTATTCATTATACCATAATGAGGTTTCCTTGAAAAAAATTCATATTTTCAGATAATACTCCAAGGGAGAAAACTCTGACATCAATTCGGTTATTTAATAAGGTTGAATCAGCAAATTGCCAATTATTATTAGATAGAAATACTCAAAACCATATAATAATATACAAATTATTCGTATTAAGAATAGTTACTTGAAGCTATTAGTTACTTGTGTAATTATGTTCAAAGTATTTGTATTAGATAAGAATACTTGAAACCATATAACCGTGTGCAAATTATTTATATTGGATAAAAATACTTGAAACCATATAACTGTGGGCAAATTATTTATATTAGATAGAAATATGGACCATATGACCTTTAGGCACCCCTTCCATGATCTCGACTCACAAGGAGAATTTTTTCATTTACACCATCAAAATCTGGTTGTTTGTTAGGGGTTAGGGTTAGGGGTTAGGGTTAGGAGTTAGTTTTATAATTAAAAAAAAAAACCTCTAAAAATCGTCTGTTAACAATTAACCGGATTTTGATGGTGTAAATGGAAAAAATGTCCCCAAGAATCGAGATCGAGGTCAAATGGTCCAAAATACTTGAAACCATATAACTGTGTGCAAATGATTTGTATTAGATAGGAATGCTTGATATCATATTAACTGTATCCAATATCTGTTGTTCACAAGTAGTCAAGGTAATTTTTTTTAAGTAAGGTGAATTTAAAATGAAAGAAAATTAGGATCTTCAGTGTTGCTAAAAAGCAAATAAAACTCATGGAATACAAAATGGAAATATAAAAAAAAAAGATTTAAAAAAATATTCTGTGGCATTAAAAATGTTTATTAACTTGCCACTCTAGTGGTAAGTAAAAGGAGGATTGTTTGAGTTGTATATATGTGATGAGTGGTACACGGGTATCAAATTGGAAAGAACATTCTCTAAAGATGCTCTCTGGGTGACCTTTACATCAATGGATGAGGATCACACTAAGTGTTTTTTATTTGTGAATGTATGTATTTACCCAACCTCTCCATACAAGCAGGATGTGACACAAGATCAATTTCTTAAGTGGAGTTTAACAGATTTGAATCCAGGGCTTCTCTTCTAGGCTGGTTGCCTAACCAAGGTTAAAGAACACAGCCTGCCCTACTATTTACCCCATAGCTGGAGGGAGAATAGTTGAATTCATGCTTTTCGCAAGGATATTAGTGCAATGTGACAGCCTCATCCAGGTTTTGAACTCAGTTTGCCATGTCCATTTTCTCTGACGATAATCATTACATAACTTTTTTGTGAAGATTTTTTTCATTTTTGTTCCTAAAGATGAGCTTGCTAACCATTACACCATAGTGGGACACCCATTTGCCATGAGTAGGCTATGACAACTGTGGGGCGTCCAGTGTTGGTCAAACTCACTATTCAATAGTAATGGATCTGTGAGTCTAGCTTGCTAACCACCCTGAAAAGTTGTCAATTTTGGGAAAGTTTAGTAGATTTTGATTATCTTGGACACAATCAGTTCAATTTGACCAATTTAGGTGGCTTAAAAAATGGTAATAAAAGCAACATAGTGGAGGCATGTGGTGTAATGGTTACTGTTGTAGAGGAGTTAACACCCCTACAGGATGGACTGGCTCATAGCCTATAATAGTCGACGTAGCAGTGATAGAAACGGAAAATTATTTGGACAAAATCACTCCGTTTGACTACACACATCTGACCCTCCTCATTCTTGTAAGTTTGTCTTTGTGAATTGTTCTACTTCTTGTTTTTATGTAATAAGTATCTGTTAGCACCAGATACAAGTGCTGAATAAAATATATAAAGCACACTATTTCTCTGTGTATCTTTTACCACCTCAACGATACAACAGTTACCATCCTAAGAAATGGACATGGTGAGACAAGTTCAAATCCTTTTGTATTTCCCATAGAACTAGTACCCTTGGGAAAGGTATGAATCAAACTACCCCCCCCCCTCCAGCTACGGATAGATAGTAGGGTAGACTTGGTATAGCAACTGGTCTAGGAGATGGAAAACTCTGAATTCAAACCTATTAATCTCCACTTAAGAAATCAACCTGTGTGCAGAGGGGTTGGTATATATATATATAAAATCAACCTATGAACAATTTAAACATGTATTTTCTGTAGTTATTTACTCAACCCATTCGCCACAGATAAGGATGTGACACAAGGTTGCAAGTATTGGCCATCCAGTGAAGATTAAACTTGCTATTCAGTAGTAATAGATCTGCAAGATGAGCTTGCTAACCATTACACCACAGTGGGACACCCTATTCAGCCAACCCATTTGCCATGGGTAGGGTGTGACACCAGGTCACAACTGTGAGACATCCAGCAATGGTCAAACTTGCTATTCAGTAGTAATGAATCTGTGAGTCTAGCTTGTTAACCATTACACCAAGATGGGAAGCCCCTGGTTTAATATGAAGTATGTTGAACAGGAACATAAAATAAATGATTTTTCTAATTTATTCAGTTAAAAACAAAACTTGTTTTTATAGAATAGAAAACACAATTGTCAAAAGTAAGAAGTTAATTTATATATATAAATATAATGTCATTCACATACAGTTGAGTTTTGCCATTTTGTGGCTCATCAAGTGTGACTAGACCAAGCTGGCTGCTTCAGGCTGGTTATCAAAACCCAATTGATTTGTCATCAGTCAGACATCTTACCACAATGACATCTACACACCCACTTTTTAAAAAAATGGAATGTTTCTGTTATAAACATAAAAGACCACCGGGAGTGCTCTATCCATTTTAAGGAGATATAGGTCTGCTGAGTGGCGTATTGTTGGTATGTGTGTATATATATATATATATAATAAAATATATAAAATAAATCATCAGTATCAGCCAGACAGTGAGGGAGTCTATCCCCTTTTCACTAGTGCTAGACCAAGGAGTTTATTTTAGCATCTGAGGTTGAGCGCCACACCTACCATCAGCTCCTCACTTTACTACACAGATCCCTGTGCTACTCATATACTGAGTTGGCGAGTGCCGGTATCAAACCAAGAACCTTGTGGTTCCTAACCGATATATATATATATATATATATATATATATATAATGTTGAAAGTAATTTTCCCTTTAAGTAAGTTTGGTTGATGTTACCACTATAGTGATACTATACAAAAACACAAAAGCAATTATTTGCTCACCTGATGGTCACACTAATTTCTTTGAAATTGTCATTGGAGTCTTGCAATGGGATACATTTTTCACAATTTCTATTCATAATCTACCTGGATACAATGAATCTCAATAGATCTAATGAAAGAAAATGGTCTCACTCTAAAAAAGGCAACAAGGAGATAATATCCCATAGAAACTATCACGGATGCAGACCACACAGATGATCTAGCACTTCTTGTAAATACACATGTGCAAGCCAAATGTCTGCTGCATAGCCTGGAGCCTCCAGCAAGAGGCATTGGTCTCTATGAGATAAAACAGAGTTTAGATACTGCCATCTCTACATTAAATGGCAAGACTCTAAAATTAGTGGACCATAACACATACCTTAGTAGTAATATCTCATCTAATGATTATTAATCCTTCCAATTCCTTTATATTTGAAGAATTTATCAAGTGTAAGCGTAAGTCAGCTGAGTGACCTATTTTTGGTATCAGATGAACATCGAGGGAGTCTATTCTCTTTTTACTAGTACTAGACCAGGGAGATTGTTTTTGCTGAGGTGGAGCATCACACTTATCATCAGTTCCCAGATATTTTATTGCACAGATCAGATTAAGCTGTGCTACTCATGAGCTCAGTTGGCGAGAACTGGTATTGAACCCAGAACCTTGTGATTCCTTGGTGGATTCTCTGCCAACTGAGCTGAACCCAATCCAAAATCATTAAGTGTACTCTACTGAAATCTTCAGTGGAGACAAGTCAACAGCATATCAACAGTTGCATAGGGCCAAGTTCAAGTTGTAGTAGTAGTCGTTTAATAGTAGTAGTAGTTGTCATTAGTTCAGAAACAACATACTCAAGTCCTATAGTCACAAGGGGCTGTTTATTTCTTTCTAGGCTTGTGGGTTCTTTTCAGCGAGAGAGAGAGAGAGAGAGAGAGAGAGAGAGAGAGAGAGAGAGAGAAGGTATGGTCAAATTTCTCTATCGTAAATCATGTTCAGTACTACTATATGAAACCCATATGGAGAACCAGGAGGCCACGTCAGGAGCGATTTTCCTCTACTTACGTTTCTCATCCTGGGGTGGGAGGGTCACCCAACTTCCGCTTCCAGTCAAAACCCGGAACTTCTGTTTTTATTTTTTAAATCTAATTTCTGGGTCATTCGTTGGTCAGTTGAATTTAACCTCTCTTTGTTCTTATTTCTTTTTCTTCTCTTTCTCCAGAAATCCAAATACCATTTTATTTTTAATCACAAATTCCCCATAGACCATAATAATTATGCTACACAATGACGGTTATAGATTTGGATAGCGATAGTTTGGAAGAAAATTTTAAAACACAATTTTTTTTTTGTAAACAAATTTTTAATTTAACCCATAGATGGGATCCTAACAGGTACAACAACTCCAGGTCAGAGTGGACCTGGTAGCAATGGTAATGAAGGGTGCTCCACATTCCCTAGACCTTCAGAACTGGAACTTCACCATCAGTTAGAGTTTAATGTCATTCTCAGGACATGAAGACCCTCAGCCATCACCTTCTAGCCACATAATTGATAAAAAAGGGTTGGGGGTTACATAAGAGCAATAGGGTTGGGACAATCATATAGGTGCTAGGGCTTTACATGACCAGCCGATTGATCAGAGGCTGACCAGCCGTTTAGCCTAAGTAAGGGCCAAAGTGGACTGTTGCATGTCATCGACTGCTCAGCCACCATGAAACCATCCTGAAACATCACAGGTTACCACCCACGGCCAACAGGTGGCCCTGTTGGTGGGTCTTACCCCTCTGCAGCGGTGCAGTCAGTGTATTCTAAAGCCCCAGCCAATAGGGCTGATTGCAGTCTGTCTGTATTATTCTCTGGCATAAAATGTAATAATTCATTTACATATTTCATTGCATTTTAGTTTTGTTTCTTTGTTTAATGGCATATCAACCTTTGTGAATTATTTAATACCAAAGCCACCTTTGTAGAAGAATTTATTATTTTATATAAAAAGCAAAATCAGCAGAGTGGCTCATTGTTGATATCAGCTAGACAGTGAGGGATTCTATCTCCTTTTCACTAGTACAAGTCCAGGGAGATTTTTATGTGTCTGAGGTGGTGCACCACACCTACCATCAGCTGTGCAACTCATGTGCTGAGTTGGTGAGGGGTGGTATTAAATCAAGAACCTTATGGTTCTGACGCATATACTCTACCAACTGAGCTAAACCGGCTCTATAAAAATATCATTATATATACAATGGTACCTTGACTTATGTGTTTAATTCGTTTCACTCATGATTCAATTTCCTCGTATATCAAATCAATTTTCCACATTGAAATAAACTGAATTGTCATGAACCCATTCCAGCCCCTCCAAAAACACCCTAATTTTTTTGTTACATGTTTTTAAAAAATACATATAGCACTGTATTGTATAAAAACATAATAAAATAGAATGTAATGAATTATATGCTGCAATAGGTTTTAATGTAAAAAAAGAATATTTTTCTTTGGTATTGTAAATTTGGAAACTTGAATCTTTTTAGTAAACTTATTAACATAAGCATATCTGAAGCTCACTCATACCTCAAATAAAAAAAAACTGATTGAGTGACAGCTCATAACTAAAAAATCTTATAAGATGGGGCACTTATAAGTCAAGGTACCACTGTATTTATATTATAGGTCAGTTGACATAGCTGGCCTATAATAGCTGTTTCAGGAAAGTATATATAATATTGTAATCTGTTTTTTTTTTCAGTATATAAATACCATTCACTGGAAAATAAAAAGTATTTAAATATGAAACGTAGAATGCTAATTTTTTTATGCATGCTGTCAAAGTTTGAGATAATTTGAATGAGAATTAGTGAAATGATATCAATTTTTCTGAAACACCCTGTATATCTCAAATGATGTTAAATTTTTTAAAACACTCTCTATATAAAAGGGTACTTTTGGCAAAATGATAAAATATATATGTATGCACCAAAATTGTACAAAAGCTACCCTATCAGGTGGAAATTAAGCTTTCAGAGGGCTCGTAATTTAGCCTTTGGACCCAAAATGAAACTTCATGAATTTTATTGAATTTTATTAAACTTGAACAATATTTATAAAGTTATTAAAATTGTTATTACACAAAAGAATTTGTCACCAAAAAATCACATGAAAAATTGCTGAAAACAATTGTAGTAATTAAAAGTTAGGAATCCCAAATTTCAGGATAGCTGGTCCACATTCAGTCCGTAATGTTTTTAATATGCTCATGAAACCGACCTGATCCAAAATAGTATAAGAGATTGGGCTACAATCTCTAGGAGTAAAGTTGAAAAATATGACACACTGACATACTGACATTCACATTTATTATGAGAGATGTATGATATGTATTAAGAGATGATGGAAGATAACTATTTATTTCGGTTAGTTAAAGTGAGTAAAACATAGTTTGGAACTTAGATATGGAAACACATAAATGACAAAAATACCTATTGCTTAAAGGAAAGAAAATAATTAATGTTGAATCTGAGAACTTGATATTTTATTTGTCTACTTTAAGCTGCTCACAGCCGATCTCCCATCACTGCAATCCTATTGTAAACTGCTGGCAGCAGCTCTTACATGGATCACTTGTTTACACTGAAAAGGACTCAGATTACAAATATAATAGGACTATTTGAATAGAATGAGTTCTGAGTTGAATAGATAGTGAACTTTGAAATATCCCATCTTACAGGTAAAAAATATCAAGAAAATTTGGTACAGCTGAGGGGGTGAATTTGCTAAGCAAAGAGATAATTTGGCATCTTACATACATACATACATACATACATACACACACACACATGCATATATATATATATATATATATATATATATATATATATATATATATATATATATATATATATATATATACATGCATGAGTGTGCATTAGACAAACTATCTTATTTTCTTAATCTTTTTATATTCATAATTCAATATATATCAAATGGGGATGCTTGTGTGTAATGGTTATCATTGTGGGAGGTGGACTCTGAAGCTACCCGGATTCAAATCCTGAATGAGGCTGTTTGCATTTCACATAGCACTATTAACCCTGGTAAAGGTATGAATCAAAGCATTCTACGTCCCTGGGGTGTTAGCGCTATGTGAAATACAAACAGCCTCATCCAGGATATGAACTCGGTTATGATATGTCAAGTAATAACCATTACAAAATGTGTATATCCTTGAGTTTACCAATTTATTTTTTGACATGATCATTATTAATTGAATGTTAATCTTTATTGGAAAAAATTTAATTAGATATTAGAAAATGTTTATTATTATATCGTTTCTCTATTTCAAAATATTTTTCAAGCATGACAACGAACGTAATTTAGTAAAAACTAATTAAACAGGCGATAACAAGGCGTGGACATTATATGAATGATTCTATTACCAGCACTTCAGTAAAAGGGAGACTATCTCTGAATGACTATAAACTGCTTTACGTGATTAGTTCCCTTAGACCATTGCAGAGCAACGAAAACTAGACAAACACTGGCTGGCCATTTTAAAACTTTTAGATCCTGCGTATATCTAAAACGAACAGAGCAACCCAGTGTTTAAATAAAAACTAAGAAATAAATCTTTTATCTATATTTGTATATTGATTAATACATTTTTCTGTATATTTGTTTTATTGTCTTTTATTCTTTATATGTTCTTGTTTTTAAGTTCTTAATTTTCATTTTTCTTGTTTGTATTTTTTCTTTTTATTATGTTTTATCCTTTATTAATTTGTTTTATTTTCTAATCATTTTTTAGCATTAACTTTTTAATATATCATTGATTTATATCTTTATTATATTTTTATTTAGCTTTTCTTATGAAAAATGAAGGGTAAAAAGTTTTTAAACCTCCCTATCAGACAAAAATAGGATGTGGATTTTTATTGAATTTTGGTATTTTCTGTTCTCTGGTTTGGTTATTGTATAAACAAACATTAAAAACAACAATTTAGCTCCTGGGAATTTCAAGTATCCAAACTTGAAAATTTTTCAAACTACTTAATTATCTCCCTTGTCTTTTACACTTTTTGTAATTAAATCAAAACCGAAAATATTTCTGCATGAGAAAATATTTATTTTTCTTATATGATCGGTCCTCAGAGAATTTAAAAAAATAAAAAGATTTTGAAAAGGGACATACCCTTCTGGGGAAAAATCTGTCCTGAATTACAAAATGTAAAATGCATTAAAACTGTTATACATTTTCATTTTAAAATTTATCTATAGATATATACACATATTTTAAAAGTCTATTTTTAGTATTTTTAGTTTTCTTAAAAAAAACCCAAACAAACAAAAAAACCAAAAAAACAAATGGGAAAATAGTTATATTTCTCATGTACATTTTGTTCATTTAGAAATCAGATAAAAAATTATTTCATTTTAGATCTTCTAGGTAAAAATAAACAAATAAAATGAATGAATCAATTAATTCAGAAAAAATATATTATATGACATATTTCTTACTATACAGTTATATATGATGTTATTCATTCCTCTCAAGTAATGTTGGGAAATCCCTTCAAGTATATGTATATATATATATATATATATATATATATATATATATATATATATATATTATATATTATACTAAAGCTGAGATTTTCACCTTTCAATATCTAAAGTTGTTTTTCCTGGTGAGCTTAATGAAACGAAATTTATACAAAATTATTCCTTAGTTTTAGGATTACTAAATGTTTGAATAAAATTCCACTTTAATTGGTTCTAATAAGTCGTAATTTACAATTACGTCAAAAACTCACCCAACTCTCTCTTAAATATCTGGTGCAATTTTCACCCCTCTAGAGAGTTAAGACAAAGAGAAGTGTCTGTGAAAAAACTTTATCAGCTAAATAATCAGCTGGCAGAGGGATATTTCCATTCCCTTTTTTATCACTTTACAGGTTACAGAGAATAACTTTTGTTTTGTTTTAATAAAACAAAACAAAAGTTCTTTTTATGCTCAACTAATATTGAATATCATGCTTTAAAATAGATTTTTTTAAATTACTTTAATTATTCTTTTTTAAAATTTATAGAGTCAAAGGGGTAAGCACATCAAATATTTGTTAGTAAAAAATTTAGGAAGATGCTATTTAGCTGGTTTCGGTAAAATATAAACACCTACTTGCTCGGCACTGTCAAATTTGCTGCAAAATCCTTATTTTACAAAATATATTAACACCCTCCCCCGATTGAAAGAAACTTACTAGAAATCAGTGAATAATCCGGTTTTAATGAAATTTTCAGTGTTGAGTTATCAATAAATTAATTTTATAGTGCATCAGTTATTTTATTTCAAAACTTACTGATTTTTTCAGGTCACTTAACGCTGACCCCACCCCTTATTTTTTGGGTGCAAAATATCGGTGTGGGTTAAATAAAGTTGAAACTAATTCCAGTATAAATAAAAAGATTAAAAAAACTAAAGGTGTGAATAGAAGAAAAAGATTAAGGGTGGCTATCCTGGTAGAAAATAACAACCGAAAATCAAAAAATAAATTTAAAATAAAAACTAATTTTGTTGATCTTTTTTTTTACCCTTTTCGACAATTATTCATTAAAATCGGATTCCTTGATTTTTGGCAATTTTTTCAATCGGGGGTGGGGGATAAGTTTATTTTGTAAAATACGGATTTTACGTCATCTTTAGCAACCATGTTTACGATATATTTGAGCAAAATTGACCAAAAAAATAGTTTAAAATGTATTAAAAATAATATAATATTATTTTGCCTTTTTTTTTTTTTTTTTTTACCGATGCTCATTATGTTACTACTTTCGCGCCGTAGACAAAAAAATTGACCTAAAATAATCAATTTAATTGATTTTAATTGATTTTTAATATAAAAAGCAGACAACATTTTGGCAGTGCCTATTTTTTGCTTATTTTATTGGCCCTGTAAATATTTCTAAGACTCTCAGCCACCATCTTCTAACAAATATCTACAAAGACTGACAGCCGCTGATAGCCGCAAGGGTAAGGAACTTGGCAGAAGAAAATTCTGTCGGGTTTTGATCTCGGCTAGAGGTAGCTGTTAAAAAAGTCGAGCTGCACTGATGAGAAGTAAACTCCAAAACACAAGTCTGTTTTAACACCCTCCCCCGATTGAAAGAAACTTACTAATATACTGATATATATATATGTGTGTGTGTGTGTGTGTGTGTGTGTGTGTGTGTGTGTAAATAACATTCATGCTTAGATATGGGGACAACATTTCTTTTTGTTGCTTGAAAATGGTGAAACAAAAAACTTCATGAACTTTGGTTTAAAACAGATAAAAATGATAAATTGATCAAGGGAAATAACTCTTAATTAGTGTCAAAGTTTTGTCCAAGGGACAAAATCTACGTAACTTTTCTGAATTAAATGATAAAAGAATATGAATGGATAAATAAATTCATTCATATTCTTTTTTATTTATAAATAAATTTATTTATTCATTTATAAATAAATAAATCAATTATAAACGAATTAGTTAATAATTAAATAAGCACAAAATTAAAATAAGAATAAAAATATCAGTCTACTATAAATATTAAATTTCTGTGTCTGTACCTGAAATATGGAAAAAAAGAACGGCATAACAGAGTGAGATTTTTATTAAAGAGATACATTCAAAATGCTCTAACCTATAATAGAGAATAGAGCAATTTCCAGGCTAATCTGTAACTGAATTATCATTTTGTGGTGTTTTTGTTCATGCTGAACATATTTTTTTATTATCTAAATTCTTGATATTCCATAGATCACTCCCTAAATATCCTCATGTTACATTGAGAATCCAGTGTTTAACACTTTGCCTACTTTAAACCGCAGACAGTGGCTCTCCCACAATTGCAATCCTACCATAAACTGCTGACAGCCATCCTTGTAGAAGAACATGAAAGGTACTATTTAACCCATAATTGGGAGAATGAGAGCTTCATACCTTTTCCAAGAGTATTAGTCTGAACGTGATTGTAATAGGGTGACTGGAGTTTGAACTCAGTTACTACAATGTCGAAGTCCAATATGTTAACGCCTCTCCCATGGGACGATCCCTAAAAATTTTTAGATGTCTAATCTTGCAAATGATCTACAACTATTCCATAATAGTTGATAGGGTGGCTGGATTTTACAGCATGTCAACCCATAGCTTATTTCATACCAAAGACGTTTTTGTTTTATTCATTCTTGTTGGGTATTCAAATTTCTTTTAACTCATTTAAAAAAAACAACATTTTTTTAAACTCATCTTTTGATCTATTTAACCTATAGATGGGACCTTAACAGGTACTACCACTCCAGGTCAGAGTGGCCTTGAGAGCAATAGTGATGAAGGGGTAGTTCACACTGTCCAGAGCTCAAGAATTGGAACCTCACCACTAGATCCATAGCGACACTAAGATTCTGAAACATCACCTTCTTGCTCATCTACGACAAAAAGGGTTGAGGGTTTGCCGTAAGAGCAATACAGTTGGTATAATTATATAGGTGCTAGGGCTTGACATGACCAGCTGAATCATTGGAAGTGGTCTCTCTGCCTAAGTAAAGGCCAAAGGAAAATGTTACATAGCATGGACTTCTTAGCCACAATGATTCCGTCCTTAAGTATCATGGATCACCACCCACCGGCAACAGGTCTTAATCCCTCTGCAGAGGTGAAGTTGGCATATTCTACAGCCCCAGTTGGCAGGGCTCATAATAGTTGCTACACTCAGTGCATGAAATGGATATATAAACATAGCAATTATTATGGGATAATTTCTTTTATTTCTTTTTGATATTTAAAAAAAAATATAAGCATAGTACCAATCATAAATGACAGGATTATTAACCTTTTGATCAGTATTTCTTTATGAAGATGGTGGTATCAGTTATGTTGATACCAGTGGAATAGATAGGGTCGTCCAATCAATTTTGTGTGAAAAATGTACACATGATGGGTAAAGTTACAAAAGCTTTCTAAAAGTAATTTTATTTAAAAAAAAATCTTTATATCATTTGAAATAAATAAGATTAAAGAAAACTGAAATATTTTTGAAATATTTTTTCATATCATAGATTTCCTGAAATGATGTTTAAATTCATGTCTACAAAAGATCTGTTTGAAAATGTCAACATGGAGGATATTTTTCTTTTTTTAGGGAAATAAAATTATACCATAGAATATAGACATGAAACAAATCAATACCATACAACATAATCCCAAATTATGCTAACACATTTTTAAAACCAATTACTAAAAAGTATAAATATAAATACACGATATGTATAATTTCCTAACCATTAGGCATGACATAACCCCAGACAGGTTGATATGCTGTTAAAATCAATAAACAAACAAACATTAAATTTTTACTGTTTAAAAAAGGGGGTCTAATATTTTAGAAAAATCTACCTAAAATCAGGTAATTGTCCAATTTTAATGAAATTTTCACTATTATTTGTTTATAAATAAATAATGGGTTTTGTGTGAAAAATATCATTAGAATATTTTAAAAATACGGTAAATTAAAAAATATGGCATTCCTTAAAAAATAATTCTCTCACTTATTTCCATCGAAAGATTTATAAAAAGAAATTTGATTTTATTCTTTCATTATTTTTATAATTAAATTTATATTAATATTTTTCTAAGTTTCTTAACAATTACATTATATAAATTATTTAAATTAAATATTTTGAAATATATAATTTAAGTAATTGACTTAACGTAATTGTTTTAAAATACTAAATTAAAATTTAATTTAAATTTACAGATGTTAAAAATATAATACTATTTAAATATTTAAAAAGATTAAATATTTTTAATAAAACCTGCTTAAATAATATAAATATAAATATAAATATATATATATATATATATATATATATATATATATATATATATATATATATATATGTGTGTGTGTGTGTGTGTATGTGGAGAAAATTTAGAAACAAACACGGGATGTTATGATGGATAGAAATTTATAGTCAATGTTTGAACATTACAGTTTACAATGGAAACCTTCTTTAGGACTGTGAAATTAAGAAGGAGTATTTGCCTCATACCCCACTTATATGGGCTGGGCACAAGGCCTCATTTCAATGTGGGCCCACCCATAAGCCGAAGCTCATGGGTGGGAAAGAACAAAAATTGCGTTGATCCCTTCGGCATTCCCCCTCAAGGGTGCACCTCAGGTGCTGAGCAATAAACCCAGCCCTGCTCCCAAGGGGGCAGGTATGGCTTGGGGAAAAGCCCCCTGGGATCGACGCTATTATTTGTACCTTGCTGAAGCACACTGGAACCCCAGCTAGGCCGGGTGAGAGGTTAGCTGTGAAATTAAGAAGGAGCAAGGATTCATGTGGATAAAAGATGATGGATGTTTTGTATGTGTTGAATTTGAAAAATGTGTAGAAAAAAGGTTTGTCACCATTTATTGATTGGCATTTATAGTTGAATCTTGATGACATGATTACTGCATGCGATATATGTACATATATATATATATATATAATATATATATATATACTAGTACTAGTAAATGGGTGACTAAAGAAAAATAGGAACACCAAAAAGTGAGAAAAAGAGATATGATACCCATTTAATAACCCAATAACAACCTAACCCCCCTAGTTAAAATTAAGTTTTATTACAAATTTTGTGGGTTCTGTTTTTCTGGGTCACCTAAATTTTCCGACCGTTTATCCAGCCGAGTTCGAAAGACCATTTTTGACGGTTTTTTAGTAAAAAAAAAGAAAGAGAGAGAAAAAAGTGGTGACTTAATTTTTAAAAAATCTGCCTATTTATTTATGATTAGAATTATGATAAATTAAATAACAAATTTTCTCATTCAAGTTCTGTACATTAGAATCATTTTTATTTTATGTTTAAGGTAAGAACATATACACTGTTTTGTTTATATACGAAATGTTAACTACATTGTATTTTTATTATAAATTTTAATTTTGTTTTTATTATTATATGTTTACTTAGTTACGAAATAAGTAATTATATAATTTAACTACCTTTTTTTGTAAAAATGCTTTTTTTCTAAAACTCTTTATATGAAAAAATTAAAAACAAAGTTGATTTAAATTATTATTGTTATTTACTTTGCTTATTATTTATTTCGCTTTATTTTTATTTACTTGGCTTATTATTTATTTCTCTTATTATTGTTATTTACTTCGCTCTTTCTTACCGAATAAATATTTGTATGATAGATTATTTCATTTCATTTCTAACTAAATTAATATTTTAAGACAGGAATAAAAGATTGCGATATGAATAAGATTTGATTTTTCATTAAAACATACTTTGCTGTCCGAAGCAAAATAATAATTTTCTAACTCGCTATACAAAAAATTCAATGGATAAAGACTCATACAAATTATATATTGAGCAAGATTATTTTCTCTTCTTTTCAGCCATGTGGATATTTTTTAAGATTGGACAACAAATAGGCGATAAATTCTGAGCTGAACAGCTTAACTGCAAAATTTATTGACTAAAATTGAATTCACTGCTGATATTCGCTGATAATCGCTTTAACAAAAAGTCAAAACGGGACAATATCTTATCATCAGCAGGAGTTGGTATATGGACAGTTTTGCAAATTGGGTGATTTTGGCTTAATCAATTAATTATATCCCTTAATCAGTAAAAATCAATAACCAAATTTGGCGTGTTTCTTAGTTAGAAGGATATTAATATGTATGAGAGATTTCGAATCAGAGTAACCTCCCATTTTTAAACTTATATAAGACTAGTTTGGTATGTACGTGTCGACGCATAGTTTAAAATGAGGGGGTTACTCTGATTCGAAAAATCTCTCATACAATATAATATCCTTCTAACTAAGAAAACACGCCAAATTTGCGTTATTGATTTTTACTGATTAAGGACTATAATTAAATTGATTAAAAGCCCAAAATCACCCAATTTGCAAATTGTCCCATATTACCAACTCCTGCTGATGATAAGATATTGTCCCGTTTGACTTTTTGTAAAGCGATTATCAGCGAATATCAGCAGGTTGAATTCCAATTTTTAGTCAATAAATTTTGCAGTCTTAAGCTGTTCAGCTCAGAATTTATCGCCTATTGTTGTCCAATTCTTAAAAATATCCATATGGTTGAAAAGAAGAGAAAAATAATCTTGCTCAATATATTAATTTGTATGAGTCTTTTATCCATTGAATGATTTTGCTTATAGCGAGTTAGAAATTATTATTTTGCTTTCGCGACACAGCAAAAGTATGTTTTAAATTGAAAAATCAAATCTTATTCATATCGCATCTTTTTATTCCTGTCTTTAAAAATATTATTAGTTAGAAATGAAATGAAATAATCTATCATACAATATTTTATTCGGTTAAAGAAAGAGCGAAGTAAATAACAAATAAGAGAAATAAATAATAAGCCAAGTAAATAAAAATAAAGCGAAATAAATAATAAGCGCAAAGTTAAATAACAATAATAATTTAAATCAACTTTGTTTTTAATTTTTTTATATAAAGAGTTTTAGAAAAAAAAGCATTTTTTACCAAAAAAAGGTAGTTAAATATATATAATTACTTATTTCATAAACTAAGTAAAACATATTAATATAAACAAAATAAAAATTTATAAAAAAATTACAAATTTATTAACCTTTTTGTATATAAACAAAACAGTGTATATGTTCTACCTTAAACATAAAATAAACTACACTCGAGTTCTAATGTACAGAACTTGAATAGACAGAGACAAATTTGTGTATCTTAATTTATTCATAATTCTAATCATAAATAAATTGACAGACTTTTTAAAAAATTAAACGTCACCACTTTTGTTCTCTCTCTTTCTTTTTCTTTTACTGCTAAAAACCTGTCAAAAATGGTCTCTTTCGAACTCGGCTGGATAAACGCGTTCGGAAAATTAGGGTTGACCCAGAAAAAACAGAACCCACAAAAATTTGTAATAAAACTTAATTTTACTAGGCGGGTGGTTTAGGGCGGTTAATTAAATTGGTATACATCTCTTATTTTCTCACCACTCACTCTCTCGGTGTTCCTATTTTCTTTAGTCCGGCATGGACCGTGTACTTTAGCTAAGTTCTATAGATATATACTTAGTACCTATATATACACATATAATATATATATATATAGATATATGTACATTATATCGCAGTGACTCAGGTATCATGTTCATTCAAGAATTCAACTATAAATGCCACGATCAATACAATGGTGACAACCTTTTTCTTTCTACACATTTTATCCAAATTCACACATTACAAAACATCATCATCTTATCCACCATGAATCCATTGCTCCCTTCTTGAATTTCACAGCCTAGACCTCTCACCGGCCAGCTTGCGCTGTGTTCCAGTGTGCTTCGGCCACTAGACCGGTAAGGTAAAAATAGAAGCGTCGATCCAGGGGGCTTTCCCCCAAGCAATACCTGCCCCCTCTAGGGAGAGCAGGGCTGGGTTTATCTGCCCTCAGTCACCTGCAACGGTGCACCCTTGAGGGGGAAATGACCCGAAGGGATCAACGCAATTTTTGTTTCTTCCCCACCATGAGCTTCGGCCCTTACACTGCGCGGGTGGAGCCCACATTGAAATGAGCCTTTGTGCCCACCCCATATAAGTGGGGTATTTTGGAGGGGCAAATTACTCTCTTCTTAAATCACTTTAATTTCGCTGAAGAAGGTTTTCCATTGTAACACTGTAATGTTCAATAACAACTTGACTACCTAACATTTCTCACTCCATCATAAACATCCCGTGTTTAGTTTCTAAAATTTTCTCCCACAACACACACACACACACACACTGTATACTCAATATATATATATATATTATATATATATATATATTATATATATATACATATTATATATTTATATTTATATTTATATTATTTAAAGCAGGTTTTATTAAAAATATTTTAATCTTTTAAATATTTAAATAGCTTATTATATTTTTAACATCTGTAAATTTAATTAATTTTAATTTAGTATTTTAAAAACATTACGTTTAAGTCAATTTACTTAAAATTTATATATTTCCAAAATATATAATTTAAAATAAATTTATATAATGTAATTGTTAAGAAACTTAGAAAATATTAATATAAATTTAATTATAAAAATTAATGAAAGAATTAAAATCAAATTCTTTTTATAAATCTTTCGATGGAAATAAGTGAGAGAATTATTTTTTAAGGAATGCCATATTTTTTACTAAGTTTACCGTATTTTTAAAAATATTCTAATGATATTTTTCACACAAAACCCATTATTTATTTATAAACAAATAAGTATTGAAAAATTTTCATTAAAATTGCGATAATTACCTTGATTTTAGGTAGATTTTTTTAAATATAGACCCCTTTAAACAGTGGAAATTTATGTTTGTTGTTTATTGAATTTAAAGCATTATCAAACCTGTCTGGGTTTATGTCATGCCTAATGGTTAGGAAATTTATACATATCGGTGTATTTATAATTTATACTTTTTAGAATTGCGTTTTATAAAAATGTGTTAGCATAATTGGGATTATGTTTGTATGCGTATTGATTTGTTTTCATGTCTATATTTCTATGGTATAATTTTATTTCCCTTTAAAAAAAGAGAAAATATCCTCCATTTGACATTTTCAAACAGGATCTTTCATAGACATGAATTTAAACATCATTCAGTGAAAATCTATGATAGAAAAAATACTTTCAAAAATATTTCAGTTTTCTTTAATCTTATTTTATTTCAAATGATATAAAGATTTTTTTTTAAATAAAAATTACTTTTAGAAAGCTTTTGTAACTGTTACCCATCATGGTAATTTTTCACACCCAAAACTGATGGGACGACCGCTATCTATTCCACTGGTATCAACATAACATGGACTCACCCAACCCATCTTCATAATACCGATTATACTGTATTCAAAAGGGATTAATAATCCTGATCGATTCTATGATTCGGTTACTCCATGCTTTATACACTTTTTTTTTAAATATCCCAAAAAGAAACTACAAAGACAAATAAGTAGCTATTATCATAATAATCCATTGCGCCTACATGTTATTATATATCCAGTTTCACCCATGCCACCTGAGACTGTAGCAAACTATTATGACCCGCCCCAATGACTCTACAGTACACTGTGCCGTGTTAGAATCTTATACCTGCCAAACGTTCACCTCCGCCAGACGGGTGATTAATGGGATAACCTCGTTTGATCCTCACACGCCTGTGCCTACTTGTATCCTCACCCACGGTCGTGATCACTATCTGCCATATAGCTCCTTAAGACCGTGCATATTCCATTGTAGAGCTAAGACAGCGTTCTCAATTTGCTAACTGTAACCATTTTCCTCTTCGGCCTCTACATAGGCAGATGCAGCGTAACCCAGCCCATGCGCAAATGATAACCTCATTGATGCTCTCACGCTGGCGTTCATGATCCACAAGCCCGCACCATATTATAATTATACCCAACTGTATTGCTCTTTACGGCAAACCCTCACCCCTTTTGTCGTAGATGAGCCAAGAAGTGATTGTTTTCAGAATTCTTAGTGTCGCTATGGATTCTAGTGTATGGTTCCAATCTGAGCTCTGGACGTTTGTGAACTACCCCTTCATCACTATTGCTCTTCAAGGCACTCTGACCTGGAGTGTCTAAGTACCTGTTAAACGGGTCCCATCCGTATAGAGTTAAAGTAGATCAAAAAGATTGAGGTTTAAAATAAATGTTGTTTTTTAAATGGATGTTAAAGAAATTTGAACATACCCAACAAGCAAATGAATAAACACAAAAACGTCTTGGTTATGATAATAAGCTATGGGTTTGCATGCTGTAAAAAATCCAGCCCACCCTATCAACTATATGGGAATAGTTGTAGATCATATGCAAGCTGAGACATCATAAAAATTTTTTTAGTGGATCGTCCCCATGGGAGAGGCAGTTAACCATATTGGACTCGACATTTGTAGCTAACTGAGTTCAAACTCCAGTCACCCTATTACAAATCCAGTTCAGACTAATTTACTTTGGAACAAGGTATGACAGCTCTCCATTCTCCACAATATAGGTAGACATAGTACCTTCATGTTTCTTCTACAAGGTATGGCTCGTCCAGCAGTTTAATGGTAGGATTCTGCCAATTGTGGGAGAGCCACTGTCTGCCGGTTCTTAAAGTAGGGCACACAAGGTGCTTAAAAACACTGGATTCTCAATGTCTAACCATGAGAATTAGGGAGTGATCTATGAAATCATCAAGAACTTTAGATAATAAAAAAATATGTTCAGCAGCATGAACCAAAACACCACAAAGATGAAATAATTCAGTTACAGATTCAGCATGGATCAGCCTATTCTCTATTATAGGTTAGAGCACTCTTTGAATGTATTCCTCTTTTAATAAAAATCTCACCTGTTATGCCGTTCTTTTTTTTCCATATTTCAGGTACAGACACAGAAATTTAATATTTATAGTTAGACTGATATTTTTATTCTTATTTTAATTTTCGTCTTATTTAATTATTAACTAATTCGTTTATAATTGATTTATTTATTTATAACATGAATAAAATAAATTTATTTATAAAATAAAAAAAGAATATGAAGAATTTATTTATCCATTTCATATTCTCTTATCATTTCTAATTCAAGAAATACGTAGATTTTGTCCTTGCGACAAAACTTTGACACTAATTAAGAGTTATTTCCCATTGATCAATTTATCATTTTTATCTGTTTTAAAACAAATGTTCATGAAGTTTTTCTGTTTTTCACCCATTTTCCAGCAGCACAAAAGAAACTGTCCTGTCCCATGATTCTAAGCATGAATTGTATATTTACACACAATCACCACACACCACACACTAAGCAACACACAACACACACGACACACCAACAACTACGTACATATACTATATTCTAATCCTAGCACAGTACACTAATCTACGACAACGTTTTCTTCACAACGTGGCTGGAGGCAGAAGGGTTCGTGTTAAAAACAGACTTGTGTTTTGGAGTCTTACTATCTCATGCAGTGGCAGCTCGACTTCTTTTAACAGTCTAACCTCTAGCCGAGATCCAAAAACCCGACAGCAATCGTATCTCTTCTGCCAAGCTTCCTTACCCTTCGGGCTATTCAGCGGCTGTCAGTCTTTGCTAAGATATTTGTTAGAAGATGGTGGTATCAACCTTCAGAGTCTTAGCAACATATTTACAGGGCACAACAATTAACCATAAGCAAAAAATAGGCACTGCCAAAAATGTCTCGTCTCGCACTTTTATTAATTAAAAATCAATTAAAATCAATTTTAAATTGATTATTTAGCGTCAATTTTTTTAGTCTGACGGGCGAAAAAGTTCATCAGTAACATAAATGCAGACCATCGGTAAAAAAAAAAAAAAGGCAAAATAATATTATATTATTTTTAATACATTTTTAAAACTATTTTGGTCAATTTTGCTCAAATATATCGAAAACTATGGTTCAACAGATGCACGTAATCCGTATTTTTACAAAATAAACATCCCCAACCCCCGCATTTGAACAAAAAATTGCCAAAAAATCAAGGAATCGATTTTTTTAATGAATTAATTGTCCGCAAAAAGGGTAAAAAAAAGATCAACAAAATCTTAGTTTTTATTTTAAATTTTTATTTTTGTGATTTTCGGTCTGTATATTTCGCCCAGGATAGGCCACCCTTAATCTTTTTCTTTCTACGTATCACCACCTTTAGTTTTTTTAACTATTATTATTACCTGCGAATTAGCTTTCAAACTTATATTTAACCCACACCCGATATTTGCACCCAAAAAACTAAGGCGGTGGATCGTCAGCTGTTAAGTCGACCTAAAAAATTCAGTAGTTTTGAAATAGACAAATAATGACTGCCACTATAAAATTAATTTATTGATAACCTCAACCACTGAAAATTTCATTTAAAACCGGAGATTATTCACTGAGTTCTAGTGTACAGTTCTTCAATCGGCGGGAGGGTAGTATTTAATATGATTTTGTAAAATTAGGATTTGCAGGCAATTTGACAGTGAGCGAGCAAAGTATGTGTTTATATTTTTACGAAACCAGCTAAATAGCATCTTCCTAAATTTTTACTAAACAAAAATATTTGATCGTGCTTACCCCCTATTGACTCTATTAAATTTTTAAAAAGAATAATTAAAGCTAAATTTAAAAAAAATCTATAAAGCATTGATATTCAATATTAGTTGAGCATAATAAGAAACTTTTGTTTTGTTTTCATTAAAAACAAAACAACAAAGTTATTCTTCTGTAACCTGTAAAGCTGATAAAAAAGGGAATGAATATCCCTCTGCCAGCTGATTATTTAAGTGATAAAGTTTTCACAGACACTTCCTTTGTCTTAACTCTCTAGAGTGTGAAAATCTGCACCCAGATATTTAAAGAAGAGTTGGGTGGAGTTTTTGACGTAATTTGTAAATTACGGACTTATTAGAACCAATTTAAAAGTGGAATTTTATTTCAAACATTTTAGTAATCCTAAAACTAAGGAATAATTTTGTATAAATTTCGTCATTAAAGCTCACCAGGAAAAACAACTTTAGATATGAAAGTGAAAATCTCAGCTTTAGTATAATAATATATATATATATATATACTATATATATATATATATATATATAATATATATATATACATATACTTGAAGGGATTTCCCAACATTACTTGAGAGGAATGAAAACATCATATATTAACTGTATAGTAGCAAATATGTCATATATAATTTTTCTGAATTAATTGATTCATTCATTTTATTTGTTTATTATTACCTCAGAAAGATCTTAAAATGGAAATTAATTTTTATTGATTTCTAACATGAACAAAATGTACATGAGAAATGATAACTATTTTCACCCCATTTGTTTTTTTGGTTTTTTGTTTGTTGGGTTTTTTCTTAAGAAAACTAAAAATACTCAAAATAGGACTTTTTAAAATATGTGTATATATCTATAGATAACATTTAAAATGGAAAAATGTATAACAGTTGTTAACTGCATTAACATTTTGTAACTTCAGGACAAATTTTCCCCAGAAGGTATGTCCTTTTCAAAATCTTTTTTATTTTTTTAAATTCTCTGAGGACCGTAGTCCATATAAGGAAAAATAAATATTTTTCTCATGCAGAAATATTTTCCGGTTTGATTTAATTACAAAAAGTGTAAAACAAGCGGAGATTAATTAAGTAGTTTTGAAAAAATTTTTCAAGCTTGGATACTTGAAATTCCCAGGAGCATAAATTGTTGTTTTAATGTTTGTTATTACAATAACCAAACCAGAGAAACAGAAAATACCAAAATTCATAAAAATTCCACATTCCTATTTTGTCTGAATAGGGAGGTTTAAAAAACTTTACCCTCATTTTTCAAAGAAAAGACTAAATAAAATAAATAAAGATATAAATCAATATATATTAAAAAGTTTAATGCTAAAAAATGATTAGAAAATATAAAAACAAATTACATAAAGAATAAAACATCAATAAAAAAGAAAAAATAACAAACAAGAAAAATGAAATTATAAACTTAAAAAAACAAGAACATATAAAGAATAAAAGACAATAAAACAAATATACAGGGGAAAAATGTATAATCCAATATACAAAGTAATAGATAAAAGATTTATTCTTAGTTTTTATTTAAACCACTGGCGTTGCTCTGTCGTTTTAGATATACGCAGGATCTAAAAGTTTTAAAAAATGGCCAGCCAGTGTTGTCTAGTTTTCGTTGCTCTGCCAATTGGTCAAGGGAAACTAATACACGTAAAGCAGTTATAGTCATTCAGAGATAGTCTCCCTTTACTGAAGTGCTGCGTAATAGAATCATGCATTATAATGTCACGCCTTGTATCGCCTGTTTTAATTAGTTTTTACTAAATTACGTTCGTTGGTTCATGCTTGAAAAATAGTTGAAATAGAGAAACTGATATAATAATAAAACATTTTCTAATATCTAATTAATTTTTTTCCAATAAAGGCACTAACATCAATTAATAATGATCATGTCAAAATAAATTGACGTAAACTCAAGATATACACATTTGTAATGTTATTACTTTGACATATCATAACCGAGTTCATATCCTGGATGAGGCTGTTTTATTTCACCATAGCGCTAACACCCCAGGGACAGCCTAGAATGCTTTGATTCATACCTTTACCAGGGTTATAGTGCCTATGCTGAAATGCAACAGCCTCATTTCAGGATTTGAATCGCGGTAAGTTCAGAGTCCACCTCCCCACAATGATAACAATTACACACAAGCATCCCCATTTGTATATATTAATTATGAATATAAAAAAGATTTAAGAAACAATAAGATAGTTTGCTAATGCACACTCATGCATGTTATTATATATAAATATATATATATATTATATATATATATATATATATATATATATTATATATATATATATATATATATATGCATTGTGTGTGTGTGTATGTATGTATTATGTATGTATGGTTAAAGATTGCCAAATTATCCTTTGCTTAGCAAATTCACCCCCTCAGCGCTACAAATTTATCTTGATATTTTACCTGGTAAGCATGGGATATTCAAAGTTCACTATCTATTCAACCTCAGAACGCATTTCTATTCAAAATAGTTCCCTATTATATTTGCTAATCTGAGTCCTTTTCAGTGTAAACAAGTGATCCATAGTAAGAGCTTGCTGCCAGCAGTTTACAATAGGATTGCAGTGCATGGGAGATCGGCTGTGAGCAGCTGTAAAGTAGACAAATAAAATATCAAGTCTCTCAGATTCAACATTAATTATTTTCTTCCTTTAAGCAATAAGGGTATTTTTTTCATTTTATGTGTTTTCCATATCTAAGTTCCAAACTAGTTTTACTCACTTTAACTAACCGAAATAAATAGTTATCTTCCATCATCTCTTAAATACATATCATTTACATCTCTCATTAATAATGTGAATGTTCAGTATGTCAGTGTGTCATATTATTCAACTTTACTCCTAGAGATTGTTAGCCCAATCTCTTATACTATTTGGATCCAGGTCGCGTCTTCATGAGCATATAAACATTACGGAACTGAATGTTTGGACAGTATCCTGAAATTGGGATTCCTAACTTTTAATTACTACAATTGTTTCAGGGCAATTTTTCATGTGATTTTTTCGGTCTGACACAAATTCTTTGTGTTAATAACAATTTTTAATAACTTTCATCAAAGTTGTTCAAGTTTAATAAAATTCAATAAAATTCATGAAGTTTCATTTTTGGGTCCAAAGGCTGAAAATTACGAGCCCTCGTGAAAGCTTAATTCCACCTGCATAGGGTAGCTTTTGTACAATTTTGGTGCATACATATATAATTTATCATTTCGCCAAAAGTACCTATTTATATAGAGAGATGTTTTAAAAACATTTAACATCATTTGAGATATACAGGGTCTGTTCAGAAAAATTGATATCATTTCGACTAATTCTCATTCAAATTATCTCATAACTTTGACAAGCATGCATAAAAAAATATAGCATTCTACGTTTCATATCTTAACATACTTTTTATTTTCCAGTAATGATATTTAATACTGCAAAAAAAAAACAGATTACGTAATATTATATATACTCTTCCTGAAACAGCTATTATAGGCCAGCTGATGTCAATGAAACCTATAATATAAATACCAGGTACCTTGACTTATAAGTGCACCCATCTTATTAAATTTTTAGTTATTGAGCCTGTCACTCAATCAGTTTTTTTTTTATTTGAGGTATGAGTGAGCTTAGATGATGCTTATGTTAATAAGTTTACTAAAAAGAATTCAAGTTCTCCAAATTTTTACAAATTACCAAAGAAAAATATTCTTTTTTACATTAAAAACCTATGCAGCATCATCTAATTCATTACATTCTATTTTATTATGTCTTTTATACACATACACTGCTATATGTATTTTTAAACATGTAACCAAAAAAATTAGCGGTGTTTTTGGCAGGGCGCTGGAATGGGTTCAGACCAATTGTCAGTTTATTCAATGTTGGAAAATTGGATTTGATATACGACGGAAATTAATCATTGAGTGAAACGAAAAATTAAACACATAAGTCAAGGTACCATGTATATATTAATGACTATTTACTAAGAGCCGGTTTAGCTCACGTTGCGTAGAGTATCATGCGTCAGAACCATAACGGTTCTTGATTTAATACCACCCCTCACCAACTCAGCACATGATTGCACAGCTGATGTAGGTGTGGGTGCACCACCTCAGACCACATAAAAATTCTCCCGGACTTTGTACTAGTTGAAAAGGGAAGAATTTCCCTCACTGTCTAGCTTGATATCACAATGAGCCACTCTGCTGATTGCTTTTTATACTAAATAATAAATTCTTCTACAAAGGTGGGCTTTGCGTATTAAATAATCACAAAGGTTGATATGCCATTAAACAAAGAAACAAAACTAAAATGACAATAAATATGTAAATGAATTATTACATTTTATGCCAGAGAATAATACAGACAGGACCTTGCAATCAGGCCCTATTGGCTGGGCTTTAGAATACACTGACTGCACCGCTGCAGAGGGGTTAAGACCCACCAACAGGGCCACCTGATGGCCGTGCTGGTGTAACTGTGATGTTTCAGGATCGGTTCATGCGTGGCTGAGCAGTCGATGACATGCAACCAGTCCACTGCTGCGCCAGTTACCTTACGCTAAACGGTGGTCAGCCTTCTGCATCAATCGTGCCTGGTCATAGTCTAAAGCCCTAGCACCTATCATGATTAGTCCCAACCCTATTGCTCTTATGTAACCCAACCCTTTTTTATCAATTTGTGGCTAGAAGGTGATGGGGCTGTTAGGGTCTTCATGTCCTGAAGAATGACATTAAACTCTAACTGATGGTGAAGTTCCAGTTCTGAAGGTCTGGGAATGTGCGAGCACCCTTCATTAACCATTAGCTACCAGTCCACTCTGACCTGGAGTGTGGTTACCTGTTAGGATCCCATCTATGGTTAAAATTAAAATTTGTTACAAAAAAAAATGATGTGTTTTAAAATTCTTCCAAAACTATCGCTATCCAAATCTATAACCGTCATTGTGCATAGCATAATATATGGTCTATGGGGAATTTGTGATTAAAAATAAAATGGTATTGGATTTCTGGGAGAAAAGAAGAAAAGAAATACAGAAACAAAGAGAGGTAAATTCAACTGACCAAACGAATGACACCCAGAAATTAGATTTAAAAAAATAAAAACAGAAAGTTCCGGTGTTTTGACTGGAAGCGTGGGAAGTTGGGGACCCTCCCACCCCAGGATTGCAGAAACGTAAGTTAGAAGGAAAAAACCTCGTCCTAGACGCGTCGGCCTTCCTGCGTTCTCCATATGGGCTTTCCATATAGGTAGTACTGCGAACATGATTACCGATGAGAAATTTGACCATACCTTCTCTCTCTCTCTCTCTCTCTCTCCTCTCTCTCTCTCTCTCCTGAAAGAACCCACAAGCCTTAGAAAGCAACATAAAACAAGCCCCTTGTCGACCTTATACGACTGTGAGTATGTTGTTTCTGAAACTAATGGACAACTACTCACTACTATTAAACGACCTACTACTACAACTTGAACTTTGGCCCTATGCAACTGTTGAATATGCGTTGACTTGTCTCCACTGAAGACTCCAGTTAGAGACTACACTAATGATTTGGATGGTTCAGCTCAGTGGCAGAGATCCACCAAGGAACTTCACAAGGTTTCTGGGTTCATACAGTTCTCGCACCAACCTGAGCTCATGAGTAGCACAGCTTAATCACTGATCTGTGCAATAAAATATCTGGATACTGATGATTACATGTGTGTGCATCCCACCTCAGCAAAAAAACAATCTCCCTGTGCTTAGTACTAGTACAAAATAGAGAATAGACTCCCTCGATGTTCAATCTGATACCAAAAATAGGTCACTCCAGCTGACTTACGCTTACACTTGATAAATTCTTCAAAATAAAGAATTGGAAGGAGATTAATAATCATAGATGCAGATATTACTACTAAGGTAGTGTTAATGGTCCACTAATTTTAGAGTCTGCCATTAATGTAAGAGAATGGCAGTATCTAACAAACTCTTTTTATCTCATAGAGACCAATGCCTCTTGCTGGAGGCTCCAGGCTATGCAGCGACATTTGGCTTGCAATGTGTATTACAGAAGTGCTAGGATCTCTGAGTGGTCTGCAATCCGTGATAGTTTCTATGCGAATTATTCCTTTTGCCTTTTTTAGAGTGAAGGACCATTTTCTTTCATTAGATCTATTTGAGATCATGTATCCAGGTAGATATGAATAGAATTGTTATTTGAAAAAATGGCTATCCCATTGCAAAACTCCATAGGACAATTTCAAAAGAAATTAGTGTGACCATCAGGCTGAGCAAATAATTGCTTTCGTCTCTGGCTTTTTGCTATCAGTATCACTATAGTGGCTAATCCATCAACCAAACTGTACCTTAAAGGGAAAATTACTTTCAACATTATATATATATATATAATATATTATATATATATATCGGTTAGGAACCACCAAGGGTCTTGGTTGATACCGGCACTTCGCCAACTCAGTATATGAGTAGCACAGGCGACTCTGTGTGGTAAGTGAGGCAGCTGATGGCTAGGTGTGCGCCGCCAACCTCAGATGCTAAAATAAACTCCTTGGATTAGCACTATGAAAAGGGGGATAGACTCCCTCACTGTCTGGCTGTATTACTGATGATTTTAGATATTATATTATTATATATATATATATACACACATTACCAACAATACGCCACTCAGACAGACCTATATCTCCTTTAATGGATAGAGCACATCCCGGTGGTCTTTTTATGTTTATAACAGAACATTCCATTTTTAAAAGTGGGTTGTGTAGATGTATTTGGTAATGATTCTGACTGATGACAAATCGCAATGGGTTTTGATAACCAGCGCTGAAGCGCCAGCCTTGGGTCTCAGTCCACACTGATGAGCCACAAAATGGCAAAGGCACTCAACTGTGATCGTGAATGACATTAATATATTTGTATATATAAATTAACTCTTACCTTGTTGACAATTGTGTTTTCTATTCTATAAAACAAGTTTGTTTTTAACTGAATAAATAGAAAAAATCATTTATTATGTTCCTGCTTCAACATACTTCATATTAAACCAAGGGGCTTCCCATCTTGGTGTGAATGGTTAACAAGCTAGACCTCACATACTTCATTACTACTGAAGGTAGCAAGTTTGACCAATTGCTGGATGTCTCACAGTTGTGACCTTGGGCTCACACTCCTACCCATGTGCAAATGGGTTAGTGCTGAATAGGTGTGTCCCACTAGTGGTTGTACAGTGTTAGCACAAGCTCATCTTGCAGAATCTATTACATACTGTAATTAAGCAAGTTTAATCTGCACTGCGAATGGCCAATACTTGCCACCTTGTGTCACATTCTTATCCTGTGGCGAATGCGGTGAGTAAATAACTTACAGAAAACTACATGTTAACATTGTTCATAGGGTTGATTTTATATATATAATACCAAACCCCTCTGACACAGTTTGATTCTTAAGTGGGAGATTAATACGTTTGGAATTCAGAGTTTTTCCATCTCCTAGGACCAGTTTGCTATACCAAGTCTACCCCTTCACTATCTATCCGTAGCGGAGGGGGGGGGGTAGTTTGATTCATACCTTTCCCAAGGGTACTAGTTCTATGGGAAAATACAAAGGTTGAACTTGTCTCACCATGTCCATTTCTAGGATGGTTAACTGTTGCTAATCGTTGAGGTGGTTTAAAAGATACACAGAGAATAGTGTGCTTTATATATTTTATTCCAGCACTTGTATCTTGGTGTAACAGCATACATTATTACATAAAAACAAGAAGTTAAGATAGACAATTTCACATAAGACAAGACTTACAAGAATGAGGAGGCCGTACAGATGTGTGTAGTCAAAACGGGAGTGATTTTGTCCAAATAATTTTCCGTTTCTATCACTGCCATACGTCGCACTATTTATCAGGCTATGAGCCAGTCCATCCTGTAGGGTGTAACTCCTCTACAACAGTAACCATTACACCAACATGCCCTCCACTAACTGTTGCTTTTATTACATTTAGCCACCTAAATGGAGTCAAATTGAACTGATTGCTGTCCAATGCTAATCAAAATCTACTAAAACTTTCCCCAAAATTGCAACTTCCTTCAGGGTGGTTAGACACAGCTAGACTCACCAGATTCCACTACTATTGAATACGTGAGTTTGACCAGACACTGCGTACGCCCCACAGTTTCATAGCCTACTCATGGCAAATGGGTGCCCACTATGGTCTAATGCGTTAGCAAGCTCATCTTTAGGAAACAAAAATGAAAAAAATCTTCACAAAAAAGTTATGTAATGCATTATCGTCAGAGAAAATGGACCATGGTGCAAACTTAGGAGTTCAAAACGCTGGATGAGTGCTGATCACATTGCACTAATATCCTTGCCGAAAAGCATGAATTCAACTATTCCTCCTTCCCAGCTATGGGGTAAATAGTAGGGCAGGCTGTGTTCTTTAACCTTGGTTAGGCACCAGACCTAGAAGAGAGAGCCCTGCGAACTCTCTAGCTCTTCT
>CM042151.1:15812396-15873571 GCA_023376005.1 Doryteuthis pealeii | reverse complement strand
CCCCTCCCCCTTCCCCGGAGGGGTGTCCTGTGAATGACACTAAAAATCAATTAATGAGGGTCTGAGGAGAATGGAGATATCCTTTCCATTGCCACTACTTCCAGGTTCACTCTGAACCAGCGTGGCAGACCTGTTAGGGTACTGCATCTATGCAATCCAAATTGATCTGAAAAAAATGATTAGTATTAAATAGGAATACTTGACATCATATAACGCATGATATCATATAATATCACGAAATTCACAAGTGAATTCTTGGAAATTCTTATTCTCGTTCATGTTCAGTGGCACTGGCATGTCATCTTGTCAGGTAATAAAATTGAAATCTTAAATTATTTGAATTTAATCTAACCTCATTGGAAATTAGTGAATTACTTCTCAGTCCACTCTGACCCTGAAGTTCTCATTTAGGATCTGTAAAAAAATGATTTTCATATTTGATAGGACAGTGCTTGAAAAAAAAAGAAGAAAAAAAAAAGTGAAAAACAAATAAACATCCATTTAGTCACGAGTTTGAAAACTAAAATTTTGAGTTTACAAATCACACAATACCTAGACTATGTAACATTCCACTAAGTTTTTATATACATGCAAGAATATTTTTTGTTAGAAATACACAAAAAACTATGTGGGAGCTACCCTTTCATGTATTACTCCAGTTCTATTCTACCTGGCTTTGCTGGTATTTTTAGGCGTCACATCTTGGGTCAAATAGATCCATTTAAAATTATTGTATTCAATAGACCATGTGAAAAAACAAAACAAAAACAACACACAAAAAAAATATAAATATGAATGATAACAATGAATGATATACCTATGTCACTAGGCATAAGATAACACAACACAGATTGACATAGCCAAAATTAAAGTCATTCATCAATCAGTATCAATAAACATGTACATTTAATTTTCTTTCTATTTTCGTGTTTATATAGAACTTTATTATGAAGTTTTTTCACAAATAGTTTTTCTATTTAGTTTATAGTTTTATTTTAGTAGTTAAAAAAGTTAAAGTTGTCCTCAGGGAGCCTAAACGTCGGATCAGCCAATCAGCGAGGAGTCTATCCCCTTTCATGCCCGCTAGATCAAGGAGATTAATTTTAGCGTCTGAGGGGGACCTACCGTCAGCTCCTTGGGTACTTTTTACTTAAAATAATTGTTTGTTATTTTTTGTCTTTTAGTAAAAGATGATGACAGATATCTAAAGAGGCCCTTGTGTGGCCACACCTTGAGAAATGTTGCTTATGTGCATCATCTAAGTTGGCTATAAATAAGTAGTTGAAAGAATGGAAGATGACAACAATGATGAGGAGAGCGAAAAAGGCATGAGGCAAATTCATCTAACTTTTCTCAAAAAAATTCACATTTTAACGATCTATACAAGTCTTCTTGAGTAGAAAAAAAGAGTTTGTTTAAGGTTGTCTAATTCTATGAGTTTCTTAGCAAAAAGACTGTTGATGTTGGAAGCTCACTGGAGAGCCCACCCTAACTTAACTCTGGGTGTCCTCCTCCACAAAAACTTTAAATAAATGGCCTCACATGCAAAGTACTCTGTAAAAATGTATAGGATCAAACCCAATGTGTTGGTGTAACTATCAGCCAATTCAAAACTCTTTGTGGGAAGAGACGAGGTCTATGAGCATTGCAAGCAGCACAGAATCTAACCGAAGAAAAAAGAAGAATATTACCAGTGCCTCCGCAAGGCATTTGATGTAAACATGTCGGAGATGTTGTAGCCAAATGGACTTCTAAGATTTAGGGTAACGGAAGATTCATACTTTTCCACTGCTGCAGATGTTCTCACAAACGTGTTATAACCAAGTTCTGCCCACCTTGTCAAGCAGGCATATAATATGCTTACTGCATCCTCTGCAGAAAAGTAAGACTGGTATGAAACTTAACAGCATCTGGTGGTGACAGCAACCACTTCTGGACCTCGGGGGGTGTGGAGTACCTTTTAAATTATCATTACTCCCAGGTACACTTCTCCCCCAGGTTAGGCAGCGTCCAATCTACTTGGGAGATAAGTTTTTTGTTAATAGTGCTTTTGAGATGAATTCACACAATTCTAGCTGTAGCAAAAGATGCAAATGTTATACACTTATCCTGTCTAACATTCTGATGACCTGTGTAGAATATACCACAGTGGAATCTGAAAAATCTGACTTTGTCAAAGATGTGGGAGTTTAAAGGATTCTGTCATCTATGCCTGGTTTAAAGAATTTTGACAGAACAAGGCTGAGCCTCCACATCCCTGCTACCTCTGCTTATAGAGCCTAATGGCTTCTCAAGACTTTAAGGTCCATTGAGACCATTATCATTTTGACAAACAGACAATGTCCATAGAGGATTAGAAGCCTGCGAGCTGAACTGATAGGCAGGTTTACCTCAAAGAAGCAAAAGCAATGTCAAGAGGTTACCCAAGCCACAAGTTTCACCAGGAAGAGCTGACTTCCCTTGCTAAAAAGCATTACTCTGGTTGGTGATACTGCCAGAAGTGTCCCCTAAAACACATCTTCTTATGTTATTATGCTTGTTTCTGAAGCCCCAGTACACACACTTAGAGGCCTTGTGATATCAACCCTCTCACCACTGTTTCAGTTCTTTGACCCCAGTGGATATTTGCTCTGACATGATTAGCATCTATCTTCAAAATAGGGCCTACACAACATTCATTATGTTAACTGAGCCTGAGTGAACTGCCTGTATGGACGAATGTAATAAATACTGTGCATAAGGATCATTTTTCTAAAGTAGCAGAGAAGTCAGGTTTATTAATTAAAAAAGTTGCACGTAACTTATTTCATACAGAAGGCGGTTAGCACAGTGTCGTTGAATTGGTTGACATGAATACAAGATTAAGTTTAGGGCTTTGTGTAGTTACCCCTGACACACTGATTCTCCTATGGAATATCTCCGCAGCCAGAAAAACCTGCAAACCTGACCCTTGCAACAAACCCAAAAGACCCAATCCAAAAGACAAATACTTGGACCTTGCCAGAGAACTGAGAAAGCTGTGGAACATGAAGGTAAAAGTCATATCAATTGTAATTGGTGTCCTTAGAATGGTCCCCCAAGGGTCTGGAAAAGTGTCTGGGTGAATTGGAGATTAGAGAAGAATTGAGACCATCCAAAAACATGCTGAAAAATTGAAACATTTGAGATATTGAGAGTTGCCATTGTAGACTTGGCATCTCTGAGTTCAGTCAATAGTTTGCTTGTTTACTTTCCTGACGCAGCCCTAGCTTTCTCTGAAATCACTTTTTTGTGAGCGCCATCCTCCATTTAAGTGTCTGTATTAATAATCAACCTCATCCCACATGATCGCCTATAAAATGTCACAATCAACAATACTTAATTATTAGGAGTTTGGTGGATGATTTCATAGCTATAGTGCAACTTTTACAGTAGCACTGCTCATGTCTTTGACCAACAAATGAATTAGTTTGGGGACAGACAGGGAGAAAATGCTGGCTATGTTTTAGTACAGGTGCAATGCAGCCTGTTCAAAAGTATTTATAGTAGCCTTGGTTGCATATCTTAACAGAATTCCTTTGGCATAGTGACTAATGTGTTGGACTGCAACATCATAGTAAGTGAGTTCAAACTCCAGTTATGATATTGTGTTCATCTTTGGTCTGATTCCCTTTGGTAAAGGTATAAACCTCATCAACCCTTCAGCTATGGGTTAAACAGTAGCACTACTGTTCTTCAAAAGGTGGCTTTGGCATTAAAGTAATCCACAAAGGTTGATTTGTCATTAAACAAAGAAACTAAATAAACAGATAGAGAACTTTTCAATCTCATATAGGCTAACAAGTCATCTGATTTCCCTCAGTGCAGTGCAAATCTCTTTTGCATGCAACTCTATTGAGGAGTGCTCTTGCTGGGTCACTGGTGATTCGTCTGCCTCACCATTATGAGATGCATTTTGGGGTAGAACCAACTGTTTTAACATGTAAACCCAAGCAATTATTGAGTTTAATTTTTCCAAGGCAGATGGGGAGAAATGCTGGTAGGTTTTAGAACAGTTGCAATGCATCCAATTCAAAAATATAGTAACCTTGTTGCATACCTTAACAGTCCCTATAGTGTAGTGACTAATTGTGCTAGACTGCAACATCATAGTAAGTGAGTTCAAACTCCAGTTCATTCGTATATGTTTCATTTTCAGTCTATTACCTTTGGGAAAGGTATGAACCCCTCATCCCGCCCCCAGCTACAAAAGTGCAAGAGTGGAATTTTATTTAAAATATTCAATGTATATGAACATGTTTGTTTATCGTTTTCTAAATGACATCTCTGGCTCGATCATAATGCACACCTGCAATCATCAGGTGATAACAACCTGTTAGTTATGTAATTGTACATTTGCCCAGGCCATACCTTAGTTCTTAACATGCTACTTGCTATGAAGTTGTTGTATTGTTGAGGTGGAATGATACATAGAAGAAATTGAGTTGCTTAATACATTTATTCAGCACCAGTATCTGGTGCTAATGATACATACAAAACACAGAACAATAAGTTACAAGACAATTAACAAGACAATTTACAAGAATAGAGGAGGGTCAAATGCGTATACCAAATGCAATAATATCAGTTTGATTATTAATCAGCTATTAATCAAACTGTTGAGATCCTTAATCATAGACAATTTAAGGCTATGGCCAGGGCATCTGTAGAGTGCTGGAGGGGTTGCTAGCTACTCTACACCCTCAAACTCCTTATAAATGTTATATTTGTGTATTTGGTATTGAATTAGCCGGTTTAGCTCAGTCGTTAGACTGTTCGGCTAGGACTCACAAGGTTCCTGGTTCGATAGCGGCCCTCGCCAACTCAGTGTATGAGTAGCACAGGGATCTTTGCGGTAAAGTGAGGAGCTGATGGTAGGTGTGGCACTCCACCTTAGATGCTGAAATAAACTCCTTGGTCTAGCACTAGTGAAAAGGGATAGACTCCCCCACTGTATGGCTGATACTGACATTAGGCGACTTGACGACTTTACTTTTACTTATTGAAGAAAAAAATACATTTAATTAAACAAAAAAGTCTTTGTTGAGGGGGGGGTCAAACAATCAATCCAATGCTTACTTGTAGACTAATTTTCCTTCTTTTTTCTTGGGAATTTTTTGCTCAATTATACAATGTTCAAGTATTTAATCTAATACAAATAATACAAAATTATTAATAAGATATTCTAATACTGTTCTCTAATAAATCATATCCAACAAATTTTTAAAGAAAATCATTTGTAACACATTTCTATTGTGAAGCCAACTATTAAGTTGATAAAAAGCAAAAATAATTAGTAAAACTAGTAATAAAAATTTTTAATGTTGTTCTATAAATAAATCATATCCAATGTATTTTTTAAAAAGTAAACCATTTGTAATTCATTTTTATCATGAAGCCAACCAATGAATGTTTGTGATAAAAAAAAAGCAACAATAATGAGATGGAGTAAAACTAGCAATAAATTACCTGTAATAAACAAATTAACAAATCAACAAATCAATATAAAAAGAATTAATCCAACAATTTCATTTTGTTTTGAGAGAATTTCTTTGTAAAGTCAACAATTGAGTTTTGTGATAAAAAGTAACAATAATAAAATGGAATAGAATAATTCTAAAGATGCTTCATTCAAAAATTTAAAACAGAAAAATTACGTATATTAATAAAGATTTAGTTAATCTAATTAGTTAAGTCTTTGCCTACTTTAAACCGCTCATAGCTACTCCCTACCACACCCAAGCAAAGTACAAAAACAACTTATGGTTAGTTCATTACAATTGAGCAGAAAGGGTTCAGATAACAATCATAATTGAACTTTTAGGATTTGAATAGAATGAGTTCTGAAGTGAATAGATAGTGAACTTTGAAATATCCCACATACAGGTAAATATACCAAGAAAATTACTACAGAAATTTGCTAGCAAAGTATAAAGGATTTAGTTAATCTTATTAGTCAATTTATAATATAAACACATAATATATTCATATTGACAAAATTACATTTGAATTTCATGTAATATATAATTTTTCCTCATCATTATGTCATGGTCTCAGCATAGATTCCCATGACTATCCCTCGCCACCCATCCCTATTGGTCATCACCCCCCTGACAACATCCAGTATCTATAGAGATCTGATGAATGTAAGTCTTTGCTGACTGGAACACTCTGGTGTGTGTATAAGTAGGTGTTTACAGAATAACATCATTTATGAGTTTGTTTTTACCTCTCCAGCATTTTGTCCCACTTTCTTGGATGGTTTGAGCAATAGGGTGTAAGTGGCCATATAGCTACTTTTTTGTGGGTTGCTGCTCCTGGGATTTGTTCAGGACAGCATGCAGCAGTTCCCATCTAGCTTTTTCTCCATTGTTTTGTTAAAGTCTGAGTGGTGCTGCCATATAGTAGCACTGATACAGCTATGGCTTTGAATAATTCTCTCATCTTATCAGAGATCAGATTTCCATATGATCAATAATCTGTTAATAGCAGTCCATGCCTTAGCAATACATATATTGACATCACTTTCTGTAAATGAGATATTACTACCTAGATATGTGAACTGGTTTACTAATTTCAATGTTTTGTCATCTAGTTTGGAGATGTCTCCATCTTGTTTTAAACACATAAACTCATTTTATCTGAGTTCACATAGAGGCCAATTCCTCTTGCTGCCTTCTCTAGGTTATTGCAGCAGTGATTTGGCATGTTCAGGTGTATTTGCGAGAAGCACTAGATCATCTGCATAGTCCACATCTGTAATAGTATAAATGGGATATCATCTGGTTCTTGCCTTTTTTTAGTATGAAGCCTTTTTCTTTCATTAGATTTAATGATGTTCATACTAACATTATTTTATGTATCATAAAAATAGTATATAAATTTGATGCTTTTTGGCATAAAATTGAACCAATCAAGTTTTTTTGTCATAAAATAGATAATGTTTGTTCCTCAAAGATAATGAACTATTTTCTGTTTTGTTTTCTTTTTAACAAAAAATTAATAGAATAAAATAAATAAAAGTGGTATTACATAATAAGGTTCTTAATTGCTGCTGTTGTTAGTTTGATCCTCAGGTCATGCTTGAGTATTGTAACATTGTATATTGGTTGGAGCTAATTTTTATGACAAAAATGTAACATCTAAGAAACAAGCAAAAACAGTACAAGTAATGAACAAAGAAGTTTGAGTTGTAACAGAAATTGTCCTTTATATGTGTATTATAAATTGTATCAAATGAACAACAAATTACAAATATGGGGTTTGGTTAATGAATTTTCCTTCTTACAAAGTCTTATTAGTGTTAAAGCTTATTTGTCTTTTTAGTTCACCCAGTTCAAGGAGGCTCATATTCAGTGACTGCTCACTTAGCTTACCACTTCCTTTCTGCCTCTGCTACTAGAAATCCTTTTCTCGTCCCCTCTCTGAGAATGTCCGTTAGTCGGCGGAGTTTCGAATTTGGCGTTGGTCAGTCTGGTTTGTCTATTTTTAGAATACGATCCTTTTCTTTGTTTTCAAACCTGCCAAACAAATAGACAGTTTGAAAATTACAATAGTCTTGCCCAAATTAAGGTAAACTTAGTAAATAGTTTAGTTGTGCACAATTCAGAAAATTGGGAATCCTCTGAGAAATCAAACTCACTAGTATAAGTTCTGCTCCCAAACTTGATAACCATGAAAGACACCTTGGGTCAATTTATCTCCTATTAACATTATTATGTTTTTATTAATATTAAACAAAATGTATATTATATACCCACATCTCGAGTATATAATTGCAAGAGAGTGATGGAGCATGAGAGATGATGAGGGTTTCTTACTGCTTCTACTTCTTCTTCTTCTTCTCTGGCAGACATCCAGTCTAGTTGACTTCTAATTCTTCTGTTTTTCAATCTTCTTTGCTAATTCTTCTACTTCTTTGGGCTAGTCCTTGTTTTTATATTTAATAACCAACAAGACTTTAAGTTTTCTTGATCAAGTTTTTATTACTTATTGAGCCCATAATTCCATTCTGCATGGGAGACTGACCTAGAACATGTCTAAGCTCTCTGACGGTTGAGTCGAATCTGAATTCTAAAGCTAACTGTTCTCACGTCTCTGTACCAGAGGTCAGTTGGGGTCACCTAAAATGTCAATCATAACCCCTAACGGTTATGGAAATCTACTGACCTCTGGTTTCAAATCTAATTAACTTTATTTAAAACTAACTACGGTCTGCTCACAATTCATAACTCTCATGGAATTGTAACATCTTCTCGTTGGGCCTGATCCTGTGGGTTGATTTCTCTTTCTTCTTTGGGCTGATCATTCTCTTGTTTTTAATGAATTAACAAAACTTTGTTGTTTTTCTTTTAAGCTTTATTAACAACCCCAGCCCACAAAACTGTGCGGATTGAGAAGCGACTCTTGAGAGGACATCCTCTCTTGTCACATGATTCCAATTGTGCGCATCTGGAAGGGGTTGTCGAGGTCATTATCCGTCAATAATGGTTGAGGTAATTTTCCAGTCAGCCCCTGTTATTTTGAATCTAACGAACTCTGATTCAAAAATATCTAACTACAGTACTTACATAATTCATTTGCTATCCTTGGATTATATAACAGGAATTTGAAATTTAATGTGATATACAACAACCAATCAGACTTTCTTTCTTCATAAAATGCAGAAAACAAATTAAAAATACCTGATAATTAACAAAAACAATATACAATATAAACGTATTGGTCTGTATTAAATCTATAGTAGAAGAACCTGTGGATATACCACAGTATGATAATTCAATTACAACATTTGATGTGTTTGCTTACGTACTATTCCAAAGATTGAAATACCAAAATATCTTCTGTAATTCACAATTTCAATATTACAAATTAAACAAACATGTAACTTCTTATTTTTTTTCAATTCATTTTAATTTTAAGTTCAGCATTTAAGCAACGCAATACCATTTGTAATATTTCGTTTTTAAAATCTGGTGAAATAAAATGGGACAAATAAGAAATCTGCGATTAAAGCAACACCAGATAATCTGGATTTACATTTTCGCATGGCATTTTGAACAACTTGAATGGTCTCATTTTTGATTGCAGAATGATAACGGATGGAATGTCTAGGAACAAGTGTATTAAAATATATAGATTATTTTCTGGAATGATCCAATAAAATAAATAAATTACTGAAATAATAGGCTATATTTATAAATGCAGAACAAAAATATATGAAATTGAAAAATCATATATATGACCCTAGCAGTGTAACAACAAGTTAAGATTGTAGGAATTACCATTTCATTACTACCCACATTTTTCTATTTGATATGAGGGGACACAAGGGTTATTACTCCCGTGTCTGCCAGGAGGTACTAGGTGGTGTAGCAAGCAGCAATATAAAAGTGAAAGTGCCAAAGTCAAACCCTTTTTATCTTCTTGCCTAAACAGAGTGAACAATGTGTCTCCTGCCTACAGACAAGCGACCTATGCACACTCAACAACCATATGTTGCATGGCATAAAAAGAATTTAAGATTTTATATAACATAAAAGATTATCTGTGTATTAGAACATTTTCTTCATACAACTCTCTATATTACTTATGTCATTTTGGTATTCATTCTTCTGAATTTGCTCAGGCAATCAAATTTCTGTTAATTGTTGTGAATGTTTTGCATATATATATCCACATGAGGAATATCATATTACACACAAGCTACACCATAAAGTTCTGGTTTGTTCCAAAGATGTTAGCAGTGACTTGTGGTTTCCAAACTGACAGACATATGAAGACAACCTTCAGTTATTGAGACGATAGCTCACTCACTACACAGTCAATACATTTCATCAGAGAATTATATTAAAAAAAAAAGTTATCTTAATTAGTATTTAATTAAAAGTTAAGGGTTTTGAAAAACAAACAAACATTATATGCATACTCCCTCCACAATACAAATATCAAGAAGTCTTCATGTGATTGCAACTTGGACATTATGATCAGTAGCAATTTATATTGGACAAAGCATGATTCTAGAATTATCAAGAAGGCTAAGGGTGTCCTAGTATCACTCATTAAGACCTTTGTCAGCTACTCTCTGACTATTTAAAGCTGTATATAACTATGGTGCTGCCACGCTTGGAATTTGCATCACCAGTTTGGAACGTCTACCTTGCTCAGAACATTGACCACCTGGAAACTGTTCGGAGACATGCAACCATGCAAATACCCTCCATCAGCATCTACCATACTCTGAACATCTTGCTTGTCTGGGCATGGATACACTGAACATCCAACAACTTGACTTGGTAAACACTTGCAAGGTGCCAACAGCAACAGCATCTTGCCAACAGCCAACTTTGCAGCTCCTTTTTGATTCCTTCTGTCTAACATACGTGGCCATGCTATAAAGTCAGAAAACAGCACAGCTCCCATGACTTTTGGAAACATTTTCATGCTCTGAGTTGCTGAAGCATAGAAAAAAACTATCTGCATCAGTTATTAGCTGCCAAAACACTGCCTCCTTCAAAACCTTCTTGTAATTTGACAACACTATACCTGATATCCCCCCTTGATACACACACATACACGTACACCCACCCATATATATATCATGACTATACACTGTTCATTTTCCTGACATTTGTACATTATTCTGTATTATAAATGCATCTTTGATGAATTGTAGTGCACCTGAACATTCTACACAATAATTTTATTATTATGTTCACTTCTGTGAGTTTTTAACACCAGCATTAGCTGATGGCCTTTCGTTGGAGTCTGAGTGACAACAAGTCTTCCCAGGTCTCCAGGACTCTTCTGAGTATTCTAGCTGATTTCAGCAATGCTGTTTTCTGGATGGTCTCAATCTTTCCTCTGATTTCCTGTTCCTCCAGTCTTTTTTCCAAGCCTTTTGAGACTGTTCCTAGTGCACCAATTGCAATTGGTATCACTTCCACCATCATATTCAACAGCCTTTTTAATTCTCTGGCAAGGTCCAGGTATTTGTCTATCTTTTTGTTTTCCTTCATCTTCACCCTGTGATCTGCTGGAACTGTAAATCCTACCAGATGACAAGTTCTCTTCATTTTCTTAATCAATACTAAGTCAGGTCTTCTAGCTGGGATAAGGTGATCTAACTTTCTTGAAGTCCCAGAGAATTTTATGCATTTCATTCTCAAGAGCAGATTCTGGTTTATGTATATACCATTTTGTGGTTATTTCCTATAACTCCAACATAAAAAGGGGAACCACTCTGAATGAATTTTATCTGTTAATTAATCTACCCATTATTTTCCCATTAAACTTACCCTAAACCCTAACCCTAGCCCCGTATTCTTTTTTCCTAGTAGACCAATAAATAAATAAATAATTAATCAGTCAATCAGAGTGGTTCCCCTTTTTTATGTTGGAGTTATAGGAAATAACCCATTTTGTTGTAGGTTCAAAATTTGTTTTTTGCATAATTCCCAGTGGATCACCTTTTCACCCAGTCATGCTTAGCTTTTATTATTATTATTAATTATTATTATTATTATTATTATATTTATTATTCATTTATTATTATATTTATAGAATATTCACATTAGATAAAGTCAAGGATATGGCATTGAAAAATTTGTAAAAGAAAAAAGGGAATCTTCTTTTTCTTCTATTTCTCAAAATAGAAATATATCTTAGACAGGATGATAAAGAAAATGATACAGAAATAATACCCATATGGGAGAACGTTTATGATATAATTTCAAACAAGTCTTCACTTATTCACCATCCTTGTCAACACTTTCTTGGTATCTCTAACAGATTAAAGAAATAATGTTAATATTTCTATGGGGCAGTACCTTATTAGAAAAGCAGAATTATATTATGTGACACCTAGTAAGATTCCAATAATGTCTGACAGGGATGGTGAACGAGCCGAAAATTTTAAAAATCCTAATATCATAAATGAACTCCAAATAGAAATGTAAATTTTTTGAAACACCCTGCATTTCATGAACAGACTAAGACAAATCAGCTCTGTGCGGATGCTATTTGGAAGACTTACTGGGGGGGGGGGGGCGGGGGCCAATAAGGACGGGTGGTGAAAGAAAGAGTCATGGGAATCTGTGCTGTTAGTCCGCCAATCTAATGATGATACTTTCATTTTAACTGCTAGATGCTTTTATTTCAAGCGATATAATTTTTTAAATGTAAAAACTGATTGACAAAATATAAGGATGAAAAGGAGTCGTATACAGATAATATAATTATAATATATTTGATATATAGATATGCAATTTGATAGATAAAAATGATAACAATGTTTTAGAGACTCAACTTCTAAGGAAATGAGTAAGTTACATTGTGGTCAAAGGAAGTAACCACTGACCTTGATTCAAAAACAAACTCGCACATTCTTATCTCAGAGAAATATCATTTGAAAACACGTTTTAGATTCATTAGAAGTTGTTTTTATAAACATTACAAGTTGTTTTTATATATTTTCATATATATATAGATTTATCATTTTTTTCTTGAAAGCACATATTACAATGGGAAGAAACGTTTTTAAGTTGTTTTGCAATTACATCTTCTTTTTTTAATGGACTCTAAAACGTGTTTCAAAATGATTATTTTCTCTGAGATAAAATGGCGAGTTGTTTTGAATCAAGTCATGGGTTACTTCCTTGACCACAAATGTAACTTACTCATTTCCATTAGAAGTTGAGTCTCTAAACATTGTTATCATATATCTACAAATTCATACATAAATGTCAAATATACATAATTATTATCTGTCTATAACGACTAACTTTTCCATCCTTATATTTTCAATCAGTTAATAATTAAAAAAAATCAAAACTGCTTTATGAATAAATAAAAAAAGCATCTAGCAGTTTAAAATGAAAGTATCATCATTAGATCGGCACTAAACAGCACAGTTCCCATGACTCTTTCTCACCACCCGTCCTTATCGCCCCCCCCCCCCCCGCCCCCCCCCTCCAGTTAGGTCTTCCAAATAGCATCCCACAGAGCTGATTTGCTTTAGTCTGTTCATGAATGCAGGGTGTTTCAAAAAAATTTAACATTTTCTATATTGAGTGTCATTATGATATTAGGATTTTAAATTTTCGCGCTCGTTCACCATCCCTGTCAAGACATATGGAATCTTCCCTAGTGGTCACCCATAATATCAATTTCTGCTTTCTATTAACGGACTCCCATTAGAAATATTAACATTTCTTTAATCACCTGTAAGAGATTACCAAGAATGTCGTTGACAAAGGGCATGGTGAATAAGTGAAGACTGTTCTGAAATTATATACATAAACGTCTCTCCCATATGGGTATTAAACATTTCGTGTATCATTTTCTTATCATCCTGTCTAAGATATATTCCTATTGAGAAATAGAGAAAAAAAAAGAAAAGATGTCCTTTTTCTTTTACAAATTTTTCAATGCCATATCCTTGAAGCTTTATCTAATGTGAATATTTATAATAATAATAATAATAATAATAATAATAATAATAATAATAATAATAATTAATCAATAATAATATAAAGCTAGGCATGACTGGGGTGAAAAGGTGATCCACTGGAATTATGCAAAAAACCAAATTTATGACACCTACAACAAAAATGGGTTATTTCTATAACTCCAACATAAAAAAGGAACCACTCTGATTGACTGATTAATTATATTTATTTATTGGTTACTAGGAAAAAAGAATTACGGGGCAGGGTTAGGTTTAGGGTAAGTTTAATGGAAAAATAATGGGTATGACATTAATACACGAATAAAATTCATTCAGAGTGGTTCCCCTTTTTATGTTGAGTATAGGAAATAACCACAAAATGGTATATACATAAACCAGAATCTGCTCTTGAGAATGAAATGCATAAAATTCTCTGGACTTCAAGAAAGTTAGATCACCTTATCCAGCTAGAAGACCTGACTTAGTATGATTAAGAAAATGAAGAGAACTTGTCATCTGGTTAGATTTACAGTTCCAGCAGATCACAGTGGTGAAGATGAAGGAAAACAAAAGATAGACAAATACCTGGACCTTGCCAGAGAATTAAAAAGGCTGTTGAATATGATGGTGGAAGTGATACCAATTGCAATTGGTTGCACTAGGAACATCTCAAAAAGGCTTGGAAAAAAGACTGCAGGAACAGGAAATCAGAGGAAAGATTGAGCCATCCAGAAACAGCATTGCTGAAATCAGCTAGAATACTCAGAAGAGTCCTGGAGACCTGGGAAGACTTGTTGTCACTCAGACTCCAACGAAAGGCCATCAGCTAATGCTGGTGTTAAAAACTCACAGAATGTGAACATAATAATAAAATTATGTGTTAGAATGTTCAGGTCACTACAATTCATCAAAGATGCATTTATAATACAAATAATGTACCAAATGTCAGGAAAATGAACAGTGTTACAGTTCATGATTATATATATGCTGGTGTAGTTTAGTGTGGGATCAAGGGGGATATCAGGTATAGTGTTGTCAACATTACAAGAGGTTTGAAGGCTGGGCAGTGTTTTTGGCAGCTAATAACTGATGCAGATAGTTTTTTTTCTATGCTTCAGCAACTCAAGACATGAAAAAATGTTTCCAAAAGTCATGGGAGCTGTGCATCGTTTCTACTTTATAGGACATGGCCACGATATCATGTTAGCAAGAAGGAAATCAAAAAGGAGCCAAACAGTTGCTGTTGGCAAAAGGCTGTTGCTGTCGCCACCTTGCAAGTGTTTACCACAGTCAGTTGTTGGATGTTTCAGTGTATCCAGCCCAGACAAGCAAGTGTGTCAGAGTATGGTAGATGCCTGATGGAGCATATATTGCATGGTTGCATGTCTCTACGACACAGTTTCCAAGCTTGGCAAATGGGTATTTCCCTGACAAGTAGGTACGTTCCCAAACTTCGCTGCATGCAAGATTACCAAGCGTGGCAGCACCATTCTACTGTTATATACCAGCTTTAAAAGTCAGTAGAGTAGCTGACAAGTCTTAATGATGATACTAGACACCCTAGCCTTCTTCTTGATAATTCAGAATCATGCTTTGTCATATAAACCTAAACTACTGATCTCTGTCCAAGATTGAAGCAGCTTCACTGTAAGACTACTTGATATTCCGAGTTGTGGATCTGGAGTACGTCTATGCATATCCTGTTATGTTCGTTTTCAAAGAGCCTCTTAAAATGGGCAATTAAATACTAATTTAAAGAATACTTTTTTTTTAATATAATTCTCTGATGAAATGTTGTATTACTGTGTAGTGTGAGCATACGTATCCGTCTCTCATAAACTGAAGTTTGTCTTCATATGGTCTGTCCAGTTTGGAAACCACAAGTCACTGCTAACATCTTTTGGAACAAACCCAGACACTTTATGGTATGTTGTAAGCTTGTGTGAATATGATATATCCTCATGTGCAATATTATATATGCAAAACAATTCACAACAAATTACAAGAACAATTTGATTGCCTGAGCAAATTCAGAAGAATGAATACCAAAATGACATAAGTATATATAGAGAGTTGTATGAAGAAAATGTTTCTATACACAGATAATCTTTTATGTTATATAAAATCTTAAATTCTTTTTATTGCCATGCAACATATGTTGTTTGAGTGTGCTAGGTCGCTTGTCCTGTAGGCAGGAGACACATTGTTCACTCTGTTTAGGCAAGAAGATAAAAAATGGGTTTGACTTTGCACTTTCACTTAATCATGCTGCTTGCTACACCACCTAGTACCTCCTGGCAGACACAGGAGGTAATAACCTCTTTGTCCCCCAACTCAATAGAAGAAAATAGTATGTGGCAAGTAATGATGTAACTTCTACAACTTCTAACTTGTTTTACACTGCTAGGCAATTATATGAATTTTTCAATTTCCATTATATTTTGTTCTGCATTATAAATTATAGCCCTATTATTTCAGGTAATTTTATTTATTTTATTGGATCATTCCAGAATAATCTATATACTTTAATACACTTGTTCCTAACATTCCATCCGTTATCATTTCTGCAATCAAAAATGAGACCATTCAAAGTTGTTCAAAATGCCATGCGAAAATGTAAATCCAGATTATCTGGTGTTGCTTAATCGCAGATTTCTCTTATTTTGCCCATTTTCCTATTTCACCAGATTAAAAACGAAATATTACAAATGGTATTGCGTTGCTTAAAATGCTGAACTTAAAATTAAAATGAATTGAAAAAAAATAAGAAGTTACATGTTTGTAATTTGTAATATTGAAATTTGTGAATTACAGAAAGATATTTTGGTAATTTCGAATCTTTGGAAAGTACGTAAGCAAACACATATCAAAATGAATAGTCTGTAATTGAATCTGATCATACCTGTGGTATATCCACAGGTTCTTTTACTATAGATTTTAATACAGACCAATACGTTTATTTTGTATATTGTTTTTTGTTAATTATCAGGTATTTTTAATTTGTTTTCCATTTTTATGAAGAAAGAAAGTCTGATGGTTGTTGTATATCACATTAAATTTCAAATTCCGGATATATAATCAAGGATAGCAAATGAATTAATGTAAGTAACTGTAGTTATGACTATTTTTCGAATCAGAGTTCGTTAGATTCAAAATATACAGGGGCTGACTGGAAAATTAGACCTCAACCATTATGCCGACGGATAATGACCTCGACAGCCCATCCAGTCATGCGCACACAATTGGAATCATGTGACACCGAGAGGATGTCCTCTCAAGAGTCGCTTCTCAATCCGCACAGTTTTGTGGGCTGGGTGTGTTAATAAAAGCTTAAAAGAAAAACAACAAGTTTTGTTAATTCATTAAAAAGCAAACGAGATGATCAGCCCAAACAAGAAAGAAGAAATCAACCCACGGATCAGCCCCACACAGAAGATGTACAATTCATGAGAGTTCATGAATGTGAGCAGACCGTTAGTTAGTTTCAAAAAGTTAATTAGATTTGAAACCAGAGGTCAGCATAGATTTCCATAACTGTAGGGTATCGATGACATTTAGGTGACCCCAACTGACCTTCTGGTACAGAGACTGAGAACAGTAGCTTTAGAATCAGATCTCGACTAAACCGCAGAGAGCTATACATGTCATAGGTCAGTTCCCACGCAGAACTGGAATCTGTGGGCTCCAATAAGTAATAAAAAATACTTATCAAGAACAACTTAATGTTGGTTAATTAAATATAAAAACTAAGACTCAGCCCAAAGAAGTAGAAGAGTAGCAAATGAAGATTGAAAAAATCAAGAAGTTAATTTAGAAGTCAACTAGACTGCATGTCTGCCAGACGAAGAAGAAGCAACAAGTAAGAAGCAGTAAGAAACCCTCATCATCTTCATGCTCCCATCACCCTCTACTGTCACATTATATACTCGATTATGTGGGTATACTTAATATAACATTTGTTTTAATATTTAATAAAAAAACATAAATAATGTTGAATAGAATAGATAAATTGACCCAAGGTGTCTTTCAGGTTATCAAACGTTTGGGGAGCAGACTTATACTAGTGAGTTTGATTCTCAGAGGATTCCAAATATTTCTCGGAATTCTGCCACAACTATACTATTTACTAAGTTTACCTTAATTTGTGGGCACAATGACATTGTAATTGTTCACCCAAAACTGTCTATTTTGTGTTGGGCAGTTAGTGAAAAACAAAAAAGGGATCGTATTCTAAACAAATAGACAAAACCAGACTGACAACGCCAAATTCGAAACTCCCCGCGACTAACGGACATTCTCAGAGAGGGGAACGAGAAAAGGATTCTAGTAGCAGAGGCAGAAAAAGTGGTAAGCTAAGTGAGCAGTACACTGACATATGAGCCTCCTTGAACTGGGTGAACTAAAAAGACAAATAAGCTTTAACACTAATAAGACTTTGTAAGAAGAAAATTCATTAACCAAACCCCATATTTGTAATTTGTTGTTCATTTGATACAATTTATAACACATATAAAGACAATTTCTGTTAACAACTCAAACTTCTTTGTTCATTACTTGTACGTTTTGCTTGTTCTTAGATGTTACATTTTTGTCATAAAATTTAGCTCCAACCAATATACAATGTTACAATACTCAAGCATGACTTGAGGATCAAACTAACAACAGCAGCAATTAAGAACACTTATTATGTAATTACCACTTTTATTTATTTTATTCTATTAATTTTTTGTTAAAAAGAAAAACAAAACAGAAATATCATTATCTTTGAGGAACAAACATTATCATTTTATGGACAAAAAAATTTGATGGTTCAATTTTATGCCAAAAAGCATCAAATTTATATACTATTTTTATGATACATAAAAATGTTAGTATGAACATCATTAAATCTAATGAAAGAAAAAAGGCTTCCATACTAAAAAAGGCAAGAACCAGAATGATATTCCCATTTATACTATTACAGATGTGGCTATGCAGATGATCTGTGCTTCTCGCAAATACACCCCTGAACATGCCAAATCACTGCTGCCAATAACCTAGAGAAGCAGCAGAGAATTGGCCTCTATGTGAACTCAGATAAAATGAGTTTATGTGTTAAAACAAAGATGGAGACATCATCCAAACTAGATGACAAAACATTGAAATTAGTAAACACAGTCACATATCTAGGTAGTAATATCTCATTTACAGAAAGTGATGTCAATTATGTATTGCTAAGCATGGACTGCATTAACAGATTATTGATATATGGAAATCTGATTCTCTGATAGATGATTGAGAGAATTATTCAAAGCCATAGCTGTATCAGTGCTACTATATGGCAGCACCACTCAGACTTTAACAAAACATGGAGAAAAAGCTAGATGGGAACTGCTGCATGCTGTCCTGAACAAATCCAGGAGCAGCAACCACAAAAAAGTAGCTATATGGCCACTTACACCCTATTGCTCAAAACCATCCAAGAAAGTGGTACCAAAATGCTGGAGAGGTAAAAACAAACTCATAAATGATGTTATTCTGTAAACACCTACTTATACCAACACCAGAGTGTTCCAGTCAGCAAAGACTTACATTCATCAGATTCTCTAAGATACTGGATGTTGTCAGGGGGGTGATGACCAATAGGGATGGGTGCGAGGGATAGTCATGGGAATCTATGCTGAGACCATGACATAATGATGAGGAAAAAATTATATATTACATGAAATTCAAATGTAATTTTTTCAATATGAATATATTATGTTTTATATTATAAATTGACTAATAAGATTAACTAATCCTTCTATACTCTTTGCTAAGCCAAATTGCTGTATTAAATTTTCTTGGGTATATTTACCTGTATGGTGGATATTTCAAAGTTCACTATCTATTCATTCAGAACTCATTCTATTCAAATCCTAAAAAGTTCAATTATGATTGTTATCTAACCCTTCTGCTCAATTGTAATGAACTAACCATAAGTTTTTGTACTTTCTTGGTGTGTGGTAGGAGTAGCTATGAGCGGTTTAAAGTAGCAAAGACTTAAACTAATTAGATTAACTAAATCTTATTAATATACGTAATTTTCTGTTTTAAATTTTTGAATGAAGCATCTTTAGAATTATTCTATTCCATTTTATTATTGTTACTTTTTATCACAAAACTCAATTGTTGACTTACAATAGAAATTCTCTCAAAACAAAATGAATTTGGATTAATTTCTCTTTTATATTGATTTGTTGATTGTTAATTTGTTATACAGGTTAATTTATTGCTAGTTTTACTCCCATCTCATTATTGTTGCTTTTTTATCACAAACATTCATTGGTTGCTTCATGATAAAAATGAATTACAAATGGTTTACTTTAAAAAATACATTGGATATGATTTATATAGAACAACATTAAAATATTTTATTACTAGTTTTACTATTATTTTGCTTATCACCTACTTAATAGTTGGCTTCACAATGAAATGTGTTACAAATGATTTTCTTAAAATTTGTTGGATATGATTTATTAGAGAACAGTATTAGAAATATCTTATTAATAATTGTATTATTGTATTAGAATTAAAAACTTGACATTGTATAATTGAGCAAAAAAATTCCCAGAAAAAGAAAGAAAGAACTTAGTCTACAAGTAAGCATTGACTTGATTGTTTGACCCCCCCCCTAACAAAGACTTTTTTGTTTAAATTAATGTATTTTCTTCAAAAGTAAAAAGTAAAGTCGTCAAGTCGGCTCTAATGTCCAGTATCAGCCATAAGTGGGGAAGTCTATCCCCTTTTCACTAGTGCTAGACCAAGGAGATTATTTCAGCATCTAAGGTGGAGTCCACACCTACCATCAGCTCCTCCACTTTACCGCAAAAGATCCCTGTGCTACTCATACACTGAGTTGGCAGGGCCGCTATCGAACCAGGAACCTGTGAGTCCTAGCCGAACAGTCTAACGACCTGAGCTAAACCGGTATTCAATACCAATACAACAAATAATAAATTTATAAGGAGTTGTGGCGTAGAGTAGCTAGCACCCTCCCAGACGATCTACCAGATGCCCTGCCCATAGCCTTAAATTGTCTATGATTAAGGACTTCAACAGTTGATTAATAAGCTGATTAATAATCAAACTGATTTATTGGCATTGGCTATACCGCATTTGACCCTCCTCTATCTCTTGTAAATTGTCTTGTTAATTGTCTTGTAACTTATTGTTTTCACTGTGTTTTTGTATGTATCCATTAGCACCAGATACTGTGCTGAATAAATGTATTAAGCACTCAATTTCTTCTATGTATCATCCACCTCAACAATACAACAACTTCATAGCAAGTAAGCATGTTAAAGAACTAAGGTATGGCCTGGGCAAATGTACAATTACATAACTAACAGGTTGCTATCACCTGATGATTTGCAGTTGCATTATTGATCGAGCCGAGATGTCATTTAGAAAACGATAAACAAAACATGTTCACTATACCACTTGAAATATTTTTAATAAAATTCCACTCTCTGCACTTTGTACTGGGGGCGGGATGAGGGGTTATACCCTTTCCCAAAGGTAATTAGACTGAAAATGAACCATAATACCAGACTGGAGTTTGAACTCACTTACATATGATGTTGCAGTCTAGCACATTATCACTAACACTATAGGGACTGTTAAGGTATGCAACAAAGTTTACTATATTTTTGAATTGGATGCATTGCAACTGTTCTAAAACCTAGCCAGATTTTCTCCCATCTGCCTTGAAAATTAACTCAATAATTGCTTGGTTACATGTTAAAACACAGTTGTTCTACCCCCCAAAATGCATCTCATAATGTGTGAGGGCAGGACAATCACCAATGACCCCAGCAGAGCACTCTCAATAGAGTTCGCAATGCAAAAGAGATTGCACTGCAACTGAGGGAATCAGATTGACTTGTTAGCCTATGATGAGATTAAAAGTTCTCTATCTTTTTAGTTTAGTTCTTTGTTTAATGACACTCAACCTTTGTGGATTATTAATGCCAAGCCATCCTTTGAAGAACCAGTAGTGCTACTGTTTAACCCATAGCTGAAGGGTGATGAGGTTTATACCTTTACCAAAGGAATCAGACCAAAGATGAACACAATATCATAACTGGAGTTTGAACTCACTACTATATGTTGCAGTCCACACATTAGTCACTATGCCAAAGGAATTCTGTTAAGATATGCAAACCAAGGCTACTAAAATACTTTTGAACAGGCTGATTGCACCTGTACTAAAACATAGCCAGCATTTTTCCCTGTCCCCCAAACTAATTCATTGTGGTCAAAGACCATAGCAGTGCACTTAAAAGTTGCACTATAGCTATGAAATCATCCACCAAACTCCTAATAAACAATTAAGTATTGTTGATTGTGACATTTATAGGCGATCAATGTTGGGATGAGGTTTGATTATTATAACAGCCACTTAAATGGGAGAGATGGCCTCAACAAAAAAGTTGATTTCAGAGAAAGCTAGGGCTGCAGTCAGGAAATGTAAACAAGCAAAACTATTGACTGAACTCAGAGATGCCAAAGTCTACAATGGCAACTCTCAATATCTCAATGTTTCCAATTTTCAGCATGTTTTTGGATGTCTCAATTCTTCCTCTAATCTCCAATTCACCCAGACACTTTTTAGACCCTGGGGACCATTCTAAGGAACACCAATTACAATTGATATGACTTTTACCTTCATGTTCCACAGCTTTCTCAGTCTCTGGCAAGGTCCAAGTATTTGTCTTTGATTGGTCTTTTGGGTTTGTTACAGGGTCAGGTTTGCAGGTTGTTTTGGCTCGGCAGATATTCATAGGAATCAAAGTGTGTCAAGGGTAACACAACAAAAGCCCTAAACTAATCTTGCTATTCATGTCAACCAATTCAACACACTGCCTAACCCCTTCTGTATAAATAAGTTACCTGCAACTTTTTAATTAATAAAACCTGACTTTTTCTAGCTACTTATAGAAAAATGTCCATTAATGCACCAGTATTATATTACATTCTCCATACAGGGCATTCACACAGGCTTCATTAACATAATTGAATGTTGTGTAGAGCCTATTCTGAACATAGATGCAATCACTTCAAGCAAATCTCCCTGGGGCAAAGAACTGAAACAGGGAGAAGTTGATATCACAAGGCCTTCTAGTGTGTGTATGGGGCTCAGAACAAGCATAATAACATAGAATGTGTTTTAGGGAACTTCTGCAGTTATACCAACCAGAGTAATGCTTTTACAGGGAAGTCAAAGCTCTTCCTGGTGAAACTTGTGCTGGGTAACCTCTTGACATTGGCTTTGCTTCTTGAGGTAAACCTGCCTTCAGTGTTACAGCTCCAGGCTTCTATCCTCTATGGACATTGGTCTGTTTGTCAAAATGATAATGGTCTCATGGACCTTAAAGCTCTTGAGAACCAAGCTCTATAGCAGAGTAGCAGGGAATGTGGGCTCAGCCTTGTTCTTCAAATTCTTTTTAAACCATGCATAGATGACAGAATCTTTAAACTCCCACTCTTGACAAAGGTCAGATTTTCAGATTCCCTGTGAGTAATTATCTACCACAGGTCATCAAGAATGTTAGACAGGATAAGTGTATAACATTTGCATTCTTTTGCTACAGCTAGATGTGTGATTCATCTCAAAAGCACTATTAACAAAAAATTCTCCCAAGTAGATATGACCTGCCTAACCTGGGGGAAGTGTAAACCTGGGATAATGATAATAAAAAGACTCCACACCCAGAGCTCCAGAAGTGGTGCTTCACCACCAGATGCTGTAAGTTTCATACCCAGTCTTACTTTTCTGCAGAGGATGCAGTAAGCATATTATATGCCTGCTGACAAGGTGGGAGAACATCTGGTTATACACAGTTGTGAGAACATCTACAGCGTGGAAAGTATGAATCTTCCGGACCCTATTTAGAGTTCATTTGCTTACAAATCTACCCGACCATGTGTTACATCCAATCCTGCGGAGGGCACTGGTAAATATTCTTCTTTTTTTCTTCGGTTAATTCTGTGCTGCTTGCAATGCTCAAAGACTCGTCTCTTTCCCACAAAGAGTTTGATGCTGATAGTTAACCAACAACATGGTTTTGATCCCTATACATTTTTACAGAGTACTTTCCATGTGAGGCCATTTATTTAAGTTTTGTGGAGGAGGCACCAGAGTTAGTTAGGGTGGGCATCTCCAGTGAATGCCTTCCAACATTCAACAGTCTTTTTTGTCTAAGAAAAACTCATAGATAGACAACCTTTTAAACAAAATCTTTTTCTACCTCAAAGAGAACTTGATAGATCTTAAAATGTGAATTTTTTTGAAAAAGTTAGAAAATTGCTCATGCCTCTTTCTCCTCTCCCTCATCATTGTTGTCATCTTCCATTTCCTTCTCACTACTATTTATACAACTTAGATGATGCATAAGCAACATTTCTCAAGGTGTGCCACACAAGGGCCTCTTTAGATATCTCACATCTTTTTACTAAAAGAAAAAATTAACAAAACATTATTTTAACGTAAAAGTACACCAAGGAGTGACTGGTAGTCCCCCTCAGCGCTAAAATAATCTCCTTGATCTAGCGCAAGTGAAAAGGATAGACTCCCTCGCTGATTGGCTGATACGACTTTAGGCTGCCCTGACAACTTTCTTTTTACTACCACTAAAAAAACTATAAACTAAAATAAAACTATTTGTGAAAAAACTTCATATAAGGTTCTATATAACAAAAAATAGAAAGAAATTACATGTACATTTTTGACTACTGATTTGATTGAATGACTTTAATGGCATGTTCAATCTGTGTTGTGTTTTTATGCCTAGACTAGTATATCATTCATTGTACATTCATATTTATATTTTTTGTAGTTGTTTTTTTTGTTTGTTTCACATGGTCCTAATTGAATACAAATAATTTTAAATGGATCTATTGACCCATAGATGTGACCCTACAAATACCACCACCAAGGTCAGAATAGAACTGGAGTAATAACAATGAAAGGGTACCCACATAGTTTTTGTGTGTTATTTCTAACAAAAATATTCTTACATGTATATAAAACTTTAGGAATGTACATCAGTCCTAGTATTGTGTGGTGATTTGTAAACTCAAAATTTTAGTTTTCAAACTCGTGAACTAATGATGTTATGTTTTTTTTTTTTTCTTCTTTTTTTTCACACTCCTATCAAATATGAATCATTTTTTAACAGATCCATAAATGAGACCCTTTACAGGGTCAGAGTGGAATGAGAGTATTCACAATTTTCCAATGAAGGGTTAGATTAATTCAATAATTTTAAGATTTAATTTTAATTAACTGACAAGATGACATTGCCATTGCACTGAACATGAACGAGAATAGAATTTCCAAGAAATTCACTGTTTGAAATCGTGATATTATATGATATCATCAGTTATATGATGTCAAGTATTCCTATTTAATACTAATCATTTTTTTACAGATCAATTTGATCCATAGATCAGACCCTAACAGGTTCTGCCACGCTGGTTCAGAGTGAACCTGAAGTAATGGCAATGAAAGATACTCCATTCTCCTCAGACCCTCTTTATTTTAGATTATTTAGTGTCCATTCACAGGACACCCCCCCTCGGGAAGGGGAGGGAGGCTTACCCCTCTGCAAGTTATACAGTCAGCATATCTAAGTCAATAGCGGAATGTGAATTTTAAAGACCTGGGCATTTTTTCATGAAATTAAGTTTTATAGAGAAAGTCATTAAGGTTCACATACATTGCACAGGCAACAAGCTGACTTAACTCTTTGCCTACTTTAAGCCACTCACAGGAGTTTTCCTCCACTGTAATCTACCACAAACCGCTGACATTGGCTCTTGCATGTCATTGGTTTACAATGAAATAATACAATAATAATAGGGACTTTATTTGAATAGAATGAGTTCTGAAGTGAATAGATAGTGAACTTTGAAAATCCCATCATAGAGGTAAAAATCCAGAAAATTTGGTAGCAAAGAGTTAAACAATAGTTTGCTGTTGGTGAAAAGCATTTTATATTAATGTTTAGTTAGTTTAGTTTATAAGGTAAATTGACAACAATTTTGGGGCTTCCTAAAATGAATTCAATACATTAACTTATTTCTGTGAATTTGTTAACCATCACCGTAAGCTAAGTGCCAAACTTTAATTAGTCTCACACAAAACTGCAGTAATGGTTTGGTTTCTTTGTTTAATGGCTTATCAAACCTTCATGGGTTATTTAATGCCAAAGTCATCTTTGTAAAAAATCTAGTGTACAATTCAGCCCATTGCTGGAGGATGAGAGGTTTCATACCTTTCCCAGGGGTATTAGTCCAAATGAACTAATAGCTAGACTAGAGCTTTGAAACTCGCTTACATCACAGTCCAGCTGTTAGTTATGATGCCATGTGTACTCCAAATCAACCTGCTATCATATTCCACAAACTAAACTATCCCACTTATCATAACCCGGGTGTTTTACCCTCCTATAATGAACAAGATGATATAAGGAAAATTACAAACACAAATAATTCACTCGGCAAAATTGTCAATTACAAAGAGCCATTAACTTTCATGTACTCACCTAACTTATCATCATCATCATTATGTCACGTAATTAGCATGGATCATCCGACAACCTTCTCTATCATTCATTGCCCCAGTGAGGTCCTCTGCACAGCATCCAGTATCCACACAGAGTTGCGTCAATGTAGGTCCCTTGTTGGTGGCCCACATTAGCATGTCCATGTGTTGTCTTTCCACAGGAGAACGTCGCTTATGAGTTCATCCTTGCCTCCTTCAGCAGTGTCCCAGTATGTTTTTCCATCTCACTCAGATGGTTTATGAGGTAGGGGGCAGGTGGCCAATAGCTGCCTCCTTGTGGGGTGCTCTTTCCCCCAACTATTGAAAGACCACATTGCAGCATTCTTATGCCAGCTCCATCTAGCTTATTCTCAAAGTGCCTCATTAGGGTCCAAGTGGTGCAGCATACAGAAGAACTGATACAACACAGCTTGGAAGAATTGTCGTTTTAATTTGTCAGTGATGAAAGATTTCCATATGAATGATAATCTGCCGACCATTTCCTATTCATGTATTAACATCGCTTTCTTGTGGATGAGTATTACTACCTAGGTATGTGAATTGTTCTAGGTCATCAGTGTGAAGATGTCTCCTTTCTATGAAACACATGAACTCCGTTTTATCAGAGTTCACATAGAGGTCGATGTTCTTTGCTTGCCTTCTCCAGGATATGAGTAGTGACTCGGCCTGTGCTTGTGTATATCTGCCAAGAAGTTACTTGTCATCTGGCATAGGCGTGTCTGTGATATCTGTGCCAGATATCGCCTGGTGCTTCTGGGCTTTTTTAGTGTGAAACCTTTTTCTTTTATTGGTATCTAATGATGTTCGGAGTAATACTTTCATTTATGTTATTGTTATGTTATCTTAAAAAATAAACCTCTAGCATTATCTAGTGTTGCCCTAGCAACAAAAACAAAACAATAATTTAGAAAAAATAACAAATAATAACATACTTAAAACAGCCATGAAAATGATTCAGAACAGAACTGAATGTACTTGGTTACAGATGAAAACTCTTTCAGATAATTTATTAATTCCTTTTATGAGATTATAAAAAAAACTGTAAGAAAATTGAAAGAAAATTTAAAAAATACAAAACAATAGGGATTCCTTATTTTTACCAAAATTTGTTTGAATATAGTATTATAATATATATATATATATTTATTTATTGCAGAGTCTCTCCACAGATCAATGTTCACTTATCTAAGACAGCGACCCAGGTTTCATCCCAAGGGGCAATCATCAGGTCGAGTTGAGGTACTATTGAGTAATAGATCTCTCAACAAACACCATGGATTTCTGCCCCCCCCCCAACAACCTGATGATTGCTCCCTTGCATGGAACACCTGGGTCGCCTGATTTATAGATGAACATTGATCTGTGAATAACTCTCTGAAAATGAATAAATATTAGCTCTCACAATTTGTGATTGAGCATTAAATTTTTCTTTGTTTCATCACAAAAAGAATTTGTTTTTATACATATACCTATATATACTTATATATTATATATTATCTATACTATATAAAGTGTGTTTTATAATCATCCAGTTACTGCTATCATATTATATATTATATATATTTAGTAAAATGCAAATCAACGCGTTGCTATGATGACAAATTCGAATGTGAAGACTCTCTGAGGAAGATGACCCATTTGGAAAGCACAATGTGGACTCTCCAGGAAAGTTGGCCAGTGCATCCTGGAAAGACAGACACTTTTTAAAAATATGAACAATTCTACAAATGCGAAAGATGCCGCCTTCTGGGCATGTCTTGTGAGCGGGAGGGAGGATAATTACCTGTCTATCACTTGCACAGACGCAAAATGACTCGGACGCTGTACCTGGACTCAACGTGTGATTGGCAGCAGATGGAATTTAACAGCTTGCGTAGGTATACGAATCCACAAGGCATTGCTTGTAGCGAACGATGTAATCTCTAATAGAATCGTAAATCGGAATGATGGGTTATGACCAGGAAACACCCCCATAGTGTCCAGAGCCTATGCTGAGCTGGCAGCCCAAACCTGGAACATTCATAGCAAGCCAAAAATTCAGTGGCGAGTATACACATGCGGAATCATCATTCCCTTGTTCATGTGCATTAATATCTCTGCCGATCGGTATCAAGTCAATTGGCCAAAACAAGACGTATTTTTAAATAACCAAACTGCACTGATAACTAATACGTTCTGGATAAAGCGAACTTATAATTTCTTTCTCATGGCATTATTTCATCTTATTTTTTTAATTACTCTGCATCCGGTGCGCGAAAGTGCTTGGTATCCTAGAAAGTGGCGAGTCCTGCCTTAGCTACAAAAAACTTGTTATCACTCTCTGTTGGCAGCTGCATGAGGGCAGGGTATCACATGTGCTATCACACCGTTGTGTATGACAACAAATACCTAATATATACTATATAATATATGATAGCACTACCTGGTGTTAAGACACACCTACTACACAATGTCCCAGTCCAGTATGTTAGTCACTATGCCCACAGGACTTCCCCCACTGCAGGGATATTTGAACTCATAACTTATAATAGCCTAGTTTACCCAATATAAAGTCTACAAATTATGCTATGAAAGAGGCCTTCCATCAATATATATAGCGTAATTTTTACAGCGAACTTTATTTCAAGTTTCATATCCCTTGTAAGTGCTTAAAAACAGGTTATCATCACCTCTATGTCTCAGTTTCTGTCTTGTCATGAAGATAGAGGATTGAACGGGTAGAACACACAGAACTATTATGGGTATGACCTTTTCATCTCTTCATCTAGACTGTGAAATCTGATAAGACGAAGGAATATCAAATGGTAAAATCTATTTATTTATGTAGCAAAGCTTTTTCTTCTGTTTTAAGCTTTTGAGCGAAATTTAGATAACTCTTTTCGTTAAAATGTTTGCTCAGTATATGATTTATGCGACACGCCCTCATAACAATATGTCCATGAGAATTAAATGCACTGGCCTTATGGGCCAAGATTAATTACAGAGATATTAAGCACGGGAGATTGCCTGGCGGGCAAATAGAATACACTAAACTGTACCTCTGGGAAGGACGTAAAATCCCCCCAATGGTACCACCTGTATCCCTCTCCATTGATGCTTAAGGACAAAATCCTTGATGACTAGCAGTCCCTGACATGCAACACTTCCCTTAGCTTGTTACTTAGGCTAGATGGCAGGCATATCAAGCCCTAGCACCTACATGATTTCCTGACCTAATTGCCACCTATTGCAAACCACCAACAGTTTTATCATTGTAGTGCTAGAAGGCGGTGGCTGAGGATCTTTGTGTCCTGGTTTCATCATATAAAACTGCATCTAGTTGGGAAGTTCCAATTTTAGAGCTTTTGGAGTGTGAGTACCTCTTCATTACCATTACTCCCAGGTCCACTCTGACCCAGAGTGGTAATGCACCTGTTAGGGTCCCATCTGTTAACTAGATAAAAAATAAGTTTTTTTAAAGTCTGATTTTTAAAAAAGTGAGTTTTTAAAAATTGAATACCCAACAAGAATGAATAAAACAAACACTTTGGCATTAAAAATTTATCTATGTATCGACATGCCATAAAATCCAACCACCACCTGCAAGTTATTTAGCGACAATCATAGCTGGGATGAGAGAGAACAAATGAAACGATGATGATTTACTGTTTGAACATAAAATTACAGAGTTCTTGACTACAAATGGCCAACATGCACACAAAAACACAGTCAACTATTGTACATAAACAAATTCCAAATGGTTTTGAAATTCATTGCTCTTTTTAGGAAGCAAAACACAATTTTAGTATTATTTGGATTATTTTAAATTATTCCTCATCTTTATTGTTATCTGTACCAACGAAAAAGCCAGAAGGCAAAATCGGCAAACGCTTTGGTACAGATAACAATAAACGATGAGGACAATGCTGATAATACAGAATAATATTAATTATTCAAGCCTCATGTCAAAATCAGAACAATATAGTAAAACACAATTTCCCAACAATAAGAACTTAAATTCAACTCTTTAGATGTTTCAACATGAACGTTTTTATGCAACAATTTATTTTTTCAGCTGTTTTATCTCAGTCAGTAGAGTATCTGCCAAGGAACAAAAAGTTCCAGGTTTTGATAATAGCCCTTTAAGCGCCTGTGTCTGTGTGGTAAAGTGGAGAACTAATAGTAGGTGTGGCACTCCACCTCAGATGCGAAAACCAATCTCCCTGTTCTTAGCACTAGTGATACAAGAATAGGCCATTCGCGACTTTTTTAAACTCTATCTTGATATGAAAAATTCTGTGTGTATATATATTATATATTATATACATATGTTGTACATTATATATTTGTCTGTATTTACGTGTATATCTGTTGTGTTGTGTCGTGTGTGTTTGTGTGGATCTTGTGTGTCGGTGTGTGTGTGTGTGTGTGTGTGTGTGTGCCTATATGAGTATATGAGGGTCGTGTTTCAAAATGTATCCCGCACTCTTGTTTTATGAAAGCCAAGTTCATCGTGGATGATTTGAAGGCAAACCATAAACTAATCTGCATGAGGAAAATACCTTCAATCAATGATGACTCATGTTTGTCCAGACATCTTCTAACTTATCTTTTGCTACTCATACCACTTCTTATGTGGTAGGCATTATTTGCATTTTGTGTAAATGCCTGCTGCGAATTTCAGGTCACTTCCTTGGTGTATTACTGCTCAGTGGAACAGACATGTTACACTGTAAAGACGCAAGCAAAATGTATTGTGATCAGACTTACACTTCGATCACATGACTACAACAGTGCCAACTATAAGCAGAAGATATGTTATAAAAAGTGCGGAGAATTTTTTATTCTCTCTCATATATATATATATGTATATATAATATTATAATGTATATTTTTCATATATATATAGATATAATATATATATATATATAGTATATATATATTGAGAAAGATATAGATTGGGTAAAATCTGACAAAATGTGATTAAAATTTGTAGAAAGTGGATAAAACAACACAAACATTTCAATCAATTAAAATTTTCCTCTGTGAGTATAGAAGCTATCAGAGATTTGTTTATTCTAAAAAAAAAATTTTTGATTTATATATCTGTGTGTGTGTGTGGTGTGTGTAATGTGCACAGCCAAACTACAGGATAGACTGAGCGTAAAATTTTGATCTCAGGATTGCAATAGATATTTTGAATCATTAGAATATTTTACTCTAGAAAAAATAAAGGCTTTCCAATTAGATGAACTGAAATTTATTGCTTTTTCATTTCACATGCTGTGATCAGTTATTTGATAAAGTATATATTTATTCTATATTTTGGGGGAAATTAAGATGCATCCCATAGTTGTGTAATGGTTAGATGATCTAGTCTCGAAAATCCATTACTATTGAATAGTGAATTTGACCCTAGCTGGATGCCCTACTTTGACCTTGTGTCACATCCTACCATGGTGAAGGCTTGAGTAAATCCCTACTTTCAGGTATACATACTCTCAGTAATGTGTTAATTCATTTACACACTTTACACACTTTACACACCTATCAGCCCTGCACTCAAAAGAAAAAAGCTTGAAAATATTAAAATGTTTAATATTTATTTAAATATTGTTGTTAGTTGCTAGGCATTATGAGAAATGGGGATTCCCACACTTAGGTTTCTAAGGTTATTTAACTGCATATGTAAGTTTTAGAATTTTTTAAAATTTTGCTTATAAAATGTATTCCAAAACAATACCTCTTATTTAGCAAGGTATTTAGTTTGTATGAAATGTGTCCAGAAATGATACTCATCATATCATCATCATCATCATCATCATCATATCAACAGTTATGGATCTCCATGACTCTTTTCCCCATTCATCCCATCAGCCTTGCTCCAGGAAGGTCTCCGTAAAGCATCCAGTATCCATGCAAAGCTGATTGATTAGGCTTTTGCCAGGAATCCACATGGTGTGTCAAGTATAGGTGTCTACAGTAGAATGTCACTTATGAGTTTGTCCTTGTTTCTCCAACAGTGTCCAGCATGTCTTGTTTCTTACTTGGAAGGAAGCAAGTTCGTACAGCTGCTTTTTGAGGAGATGCTGCTTCCAGGATTTGTTCAAGACAGTATGCGCATCCTTGTACAGTTTCCATTTAGATTTTTCTCAAGGGTTTTGTAAGAGTCCAAATGCTGCAGCCATAAAGCAGCACTGATATGACTACAGCCTGGAAGAATTGTTGCCTTATCTTACCAGAGTCAGATTTTCACATGATCAATAATTTGTCTATAGCAGCCCATGATTTCCTATGCATATACTGACATAACTTCTGTAGATGAGATATTACAACCTAGGGATGTGAACTGGTCAACTAATTTCAGAGTCTTACCATCCAGCTTAGAGGATGTGGATGGTTGAATTTTACGGTATGTCAACCTTGTTGGGTTATTTTATATCAGACGTTTTGTTTTAATCATTCTTGATGGGTATTCAAATTTTTTTTCAAATCAATTTTTAAACACTTTTTAAACTCATTTTCTATCTCACCTATAGAAGGCCTTAACAGGTACTACCACTCGGCTCAGAGTGGACCTGGAGTAATGGCAATGAAGAAGTACTCCACACTTTTATAGAGCTCCAAAACTGGAACTTCACATGCAGATATCTCCCACTGTGAGATATCTCATCTTATCTTCAAAGAAAACTTTATCCTCGTTCCAAGTCATCATGTCTATTCCTACAATGATAACCATTACACCACACGTGCCTCCATATATACTAACTTAGTATCCATAAAAAATGACCATGCTCTCTTGCTGATTTATTATTTCCAAGTTAATTTTCTTGTGCTGTTCAATCACTTGTTGGCAGGAATTCAAATATGCTGACGGTAGAGGAATAAGACCCTAAAAAATGAATGTCCTGAGTATACACTAACTGTATCTGATGATGAAGCCCCAGTTCTGGAGCTTTGAGGGAGTGTGTAGTACCTCTTTATTGCCATCACTCCCATCCCACTCTGACTGTAATGGCAGTACCTGTTAGAATCCATCTATAGGTTAAATAGTATTTCTTAAAAATATCACTTGCTATTTGATAGGGCCATGTGCTAAAAAATCTTTTAGGAAACAACTACACAAAAAATGTAAATATGAATGTACGATGAATCGCAATTCTCAAACCTTGTTGCATAATAACCTAGACAGGTTGACATGCCATTAAATCAATTACTCAATCATCTATTCTGATAAAATTTATTGATTGTAGAGGAAAAAATAATACTCTCTCGGTATGTTTAAAAAACAGAGTTAATGATAATAGTACAAATAGGAAAAATTCAACAATGCCCAACTGAAAGAATTTGTGTCCACAACTCAGCCTGTTTTAGAAGCAGACAGACACAGCCAAATTGACAGAGGTAGATAAATGTGAGCTGAATAAGATAGATAGATAGATAGATAGATAGATGTGCACTGACTGATAGCTATATATGCACATATTGATAGATACAAATGTATAGATAAATAGATTGATAGATTAACAGCAGCACAGACAGGCAGGGGCAAAGGGGATAGATGCTAACAGACAGATAGATAGATATATGAATAGATAGGTATAGATAGATAGCCAGATAGATAAATATAGATATATAAATAGATAGATAGATAGCCAGATAGATAAATAGATAGATATATAAATAGATAGATAGACAGACAGACAGACTGACAGATAGATAGATAAATTGATAAGTAGATAATAAAGAAATTGTATTATCTACATTATTGGACTATTGTCCCATCTTCATTGTTATTTGTACAACGTTCCCAAAATTCCAACACCAATTGGACACATGACCAAGTGGATTAGGCAGTTAGGTTAAAACAGTTCTAAGTGACATCACCTCTGTACCCGAGTTCAATCCTGAGTGAAAGCAGTTAGAAAAATAATTGATTAACACAACTCCTACCCCAGCTATGGTTAGCGGAATGAGAACAGGATTCCCCCGTGGACTAAATAAAGGGTTAGGTTCAAAGTTATGTGATGGCTCCAATACGACAAGAAAGTTCCCGAGTTCGAAAAGAAGGTTCTGAGTCCGACAAGAAATACCTGAAGAAGGCCAGATGGTATATCGTCCGAAACGTTGTACAAATAACAAATGAAGATGGGGGGACAATAGTCTGAATAATGCAGATAATACTAATCTTCAAGCCTCATCTCAAACATTCAGAGAAAAAAGAAATTGTATTTCATATATTTACTTAATGATTGATTTATATTTTGATAGACTTATCTGATATGAAAATAAATCCACAAATTGTTCAATAAATAGATAGATTTATTGACTGTGTGATTAACTCTTGCCTACTTTAAACTGCCCACAGTGGTTTAAAACCACTGCTAACTTACTGATGGTTAATTCATTATAATTGAGCGGAAGAACTCAGATTACAATAATAATAATAGGACTTTATTTGAATAGAATTAGTTCTGAGGTGAACTTTAAAATATCCCCTCATACAGGTAAAATATACTAAGAAACTCAGTACAGCCATGGGGAAAATTTGGTAGGTAAAGAGTTAAAGAGAATAAACAATTTGCTGTCCAGTTTGTAACTGACTGAGAATTTGGTGAAACCTGAGTATGCACTGAATGTCATTTTATCATGTAAATTAGATTTATCTAAATATTTTATCAAAAATGAAAAAAAAAAACAGTAAGAAAAACAAAAGCAATGGATGATGATGACACTATGGAACTGATATTCATTTCTGTATTTATGTTTGAACTTTAAGGTTCTAGTTGAGGAAATGAAAATAGGAAATCGTATTAGGCAACTACAAAAGACTAGATACAACATACACCTGAAGAAAGGATAATAATATATCAGCCATGAAACTTTTTTTTTTTTTTTTTTAAATGACAAACACAAAAGGATAGTCGATTAAATATATGGAATTATGAACATGTTAATTTTAGAACTTAACAAATTAATAAAAAAGGAAGATAGAATTAGAAAGAAAAGGCAGGGAAAAGCTGTATAAATAATGATGCAATTCGGTTTAAGTGGCAAGAGTTATCTACCTTTGACTAGCAAATTTACCAACGACAGTAGCAAAGTAGGGACTGTTACGGACATTATAATATACTTCCCCTATCCCTCAAATGAATAAATAAATGAAGACAGGTAACAATTCCATGTTTCATGATTCAAAGACATTTTAGAAAATAAATGTTGGTTTCACTAGATGAACTTTAATTTACTGCTAACAGGAAAAAAGGCTTCTATTGTCCATTGCATTTACTAAATAAAATAAATGTGTACATGTTTAGGTTTACATGTGTGTGTCTGTGTATTTGTGTGTGCATACACATACATGGTGTTCATTGATTATATATATATATTATATATATATATTATACATATATGAGGGTAAGTAAACAAACAAATGTGTTTATTTTATATGGCTTTTAGCCGACATTTTTTGGTGGATATGTGCTTAATTGAAGTCATACCTAATTTTGAAAATTAATTAGTTAATAATTAATGAATTTAGGCGGGCATATATGTTCAAATGTAAGCTAAACAAATCGTGAAAATGTCAATCCTGAATGTACATTCGACCTATTAGGTCTCATCAGCAAGGTTATAGACATGGGAGACTGCCTGTGTGTGACTCGAAATCTTGACTCCCATTGTTACCAAAGAAAAGGCTTAAATACTAGTTATATTACAGTTATAAATTTATTTCATTGCAATACACACACACACACATACACACACACACACACACATATATATATACATATAGCTGTCAATGGCTGAGAGGTTAACGCTGCTGGTCAGAGGTAGGTGCTGTGTCTAGCCACACTGAAGAGATGTGAAATGTCGAAACCGTGTCTGTGAATGCCTTATTATATGCTCCCAAAACCCAGTAGAGCTCTCTAGGGTGACTCAAATTAACTTTCACTGCCAGCATAAAACAATGATCATCTGTTTTTTAAGACTGGATCTCTCTGGTGATCATAAAATATATAAACAAATGTATGTATTTAATAGTTTAAACACGAGGAAAAGTCAATCGGGTTTCGCTCCTAGTCAGAGGTAGTTCTGTGAAACATTGAAACACAGTGTCTGTGGATAAGGAGACATAGATTCTATGGGTGTGTCTGTGTTAGTTTAACATGTGTACTCCACTCACTTGTTGCTTGCTATACTTATAATGTTTGAATTAAAAGGTAGGGGCAAATTTAACAGATTCTTTTTTGTGGGGGGTCAGGGAATTACAGTAATTCTATTTATCATTTGATTTGGCCATAATTTAAATTTTGATTTTTAATTTTAAAATCTTGAAGCCCTACAAATTTTTAAAAATTTTTTAAAATTTTGCCAAAGTCCATTACATTGATAAAATTACTTTTCTAGAATTCTCACAGATTGAAATATAATGAAGGATAAAATGATAAAAATAAGCAAGAATAAAAAAAAATAAGAATAATAAGATTAAATTATTTTTGCTATAAACTAATTGCAAACAATGCAGAGTTTACATTTATGGAAAAGAATTCTGGAAAAAAAATTTCCCTTGTATATGATCCTTGTATTTCCTTAAAATGGACAGAGCACTACCTAGAGGCCCAATATGTTTAAAACAGGAAAATTCCATTTCTAAAAAAGTGGGTGTGTAGATAGCATGGTAGTAAGATGTCTGACTGATGACAATTCAGTTGGGTTTCAAACCCGGTTTGAAGCAGCCTGCCTTGTCTAGTCCAGCGATGAGACGTGAAGTGGCGAAACAGGACTGTATGTGAATGTATATATATATATATATATATGCATATATGCCCCACTTTTCATTTTCTCTGCAATAATTTACATGTGAGTGTATACATATAAATTCATTATATGTGAGAAAAATAGCTAAATGCTTTCTGTTTGTTTTTAGTTTTTTTAGTATATATTTTGTCAAGAGGCACCCATGTGTAATAGTTATCATTGCAGGAAATGGACTTGCTGACCTAAGTTCAAATCCTGAATGAGCTCTTTGCATTTCACATAGTGAAAGGTATGAGTCCAACTTTCCTCCAGCTATAAGTAAATAGTAGGGCAGCTGGCTACTTAACTTTGGTTAGGCAACAAGCATAGGAGAAAGAAAACTCTGAAATCAAACCTGTTAAACTTTGCTTAAGAAATTGACCTTTTGTCACATCTTAAATACAGTGTGAACCCTTAAATGTAAACGTGATTTTTGATATATTGGTCGCATTACCCAAAGACTAGAGGTTAGAGCAAATCAACATATTTCCTTTACTATCCACACAAATAACTTGGACTGTTCTGCAATATCAAGTAATAAAATTCACCCTCCACCATTGGGTGACATCTATTGGATAATCCTGGTTTTGCTGCAGCATATAACCCCTCAATGTTCCCTATCTTGGAGGCCTCAATCAATGAGTTACACCTAGCTGTACTCAAGCCCCTCCTAATCAGTAAATTCCTTACAGCTCTTTGTGCTCAAAAGTAATTATATTCCTTTCTCCTTTTTAGTCCAACAATTAATAATCCCACCACCAAGAACAACATGTGAAGAAAACAGGTATACAATAATCCTTTTTTTTTTTGTATTGTTTTTCCTTCTTTTCTATTTTTTGTAATTCCTCTTTATTACTTGTTCTGTCATGGAATTCTTCACTGACAATATGTGACTAAAAAGAAGGGGTTCAATCCTACTTAACGGACATCATGTATCCCGCCAAATAAAAAAAATACTAAAAATCAAAAATTATTTAAAAATTTTTACATTTTTTCAGGTCAATTAACTTTGAACCATGTATGTTTGTGAATGTGTTACGCCTCAGAGATAGGTGGTTCAAAGTTAACTGACCTGAAAAAATGTAAGAGTTTTTTAAATAGATAACTGGTGCATTAAATTGTTTATTCATTATTATATCAACACTGAAAATTTCATTAAATTCGGTTAATTCCTTGATATTTATTATTTTATTTCGGTGGGTGACATATGATGGTGGAATTTATTAAACCAATGGTCCCTCTTTTAGAATATCCTGAATATAATATGCATATGCTTTTTAAAACTATTATTTTTATTATTCCACACTGGTAGTATCTGTTATATTTCCATCTATTAGTCAAATAGATCTGTTTAAAGATTATTTGCATTTGATAAGACTGTGTGCAAAATAAATAAAAAAATCAACTGCCCAAAAAAATATAAATATAAATGTACAATGAATGTATTCCTTGGCCTCTAAGCAATAAAATAACCCGACAAGTTTTGACATGCTGTTAAAATCAATCAATCATTATTGATTGTTCATGTGGATGTGTGTGCACAGAGAAGTGTATGGTTATTTATGTTCACTTTACTCTAGTGCTCTTAGAAGGGAATGAACTCACTTCTTCCTGCACTTTGTACTGTAACCAAAATGTCTTACCCCTGGTGTATTTGATACCTTAACAACTGCAAACAAAAAGAGTGGGTAAATGAGTATGTGTCTCTGCCTGGTAGCCCTCAAAAATCTCCTTCTTGACTTATATATTCAATCTATATTCCAAAATACAATAAAAACAAGGAAATGGATTAGAATGAACTAAGAATACTAAAAATAACAAGAAAAGATTTCTGTGACTTTTTATACAAATGTTACATAATTCATAGCCATAGCCTATCATTTTTGTAAGGAAGTGTAGTTAGGATTTTAAAGCTGAATGTTTAGCACATGGAAAATCACCCAAGTGTTTGACAGACAAATTTTCACCCTGGGGTCATCCGTGCAGGGTACTCTGATTAGCTGATCCAAAACATAATCAGGTGACTCCTGAGAAAGTTGATTTGAATGATTGAGTCGAATCAACCGCCATATTGTCCAGATGGTAATTTTTGTCTGTGCTACTTTTCTCTCCCATGCATGCATGGTTAAAGTTGGAATTGAGGTAATAAAATCATGTGTAACAATTTAAGTCTCCTTGTTTCTGATTTGGATGTGGAGAGGTTAGCTCAGATATGAAGAAGATGTCCCAATCCAAGGAGAATACAACACAGCACAAACCAAGAGAAATTAGAAGATAGAAGATATAGTAAATGTATAAAAGGCTGGTTGGTTGGTTGGATTTTACCTTAGGGTTATTTTATGCTGAAGACATTTTTGTTTTATTCATTCTTATTGGGTATTCAAATTTTTTTAAACTCATTTTTTTAACCCATCTTTTAAAATTTCATTTTCTGATCTATTTAAACCCATAGATAGGACCCTAGCAGGTACTACAAATCTTGGTCAGAGTGGACCTGGGAGTAATGGCAATTACTTCAGAATTGGAACCTCAGTACTAGATGCAGTTTAATGTCAAACCCAGGACTAACACCCTCAGTCAGTGCTTTCTAGCACATATATAATAAAAGAGTTGGGGGTTTGCCATAAGAGTAATACAGTTAGGACAATCATATAGGTGCTAGGGCTTGATTTGGCCAGCCAATTGATCAAAGGGGGCCTTTCCAACCACTTGTCTAACCCAAGGGCCAAAGTGGAGTGTTGCATGTCATGTAGTGCTCAGCTACCATGATTCCAATATCATAGGTCACCACACATGCACAACATGTGCCCCATTAAGAAAGTAATGGTGGGGGGACTTACATCTCTGAAGAGATGCAGTCAGCATAACTATAACTCCAGCCAACAGGGTGGGTTATAAGAAGGGAATGCAGCACAAACACCTAGAAGTAGAGATCTGAAATTGATTGTCCCTGCCCCCAGGTAGAACTTAAATTTTTGTCTCTTAGATTATGGGTGTAAAAACTCATAACCAAAGATTTGACTACTTGAAGAATCTACACTTTATTGATGAGATTCTCTGCAAAATTGAAGAACAGCAGCACCTTCTACATAAATCACAGGCAGTAGTGAAGAACCACTAATTTTGAAATAATGATTGTGGAAAAACTGCAAAAAATAAAACCATTAGAAAGAAGATAAAACATTGAGGGAGGGGGAGGGTCATGTGACCTAAATTGTAACAAGGACTATAAATCATATCTTGAATTATTACCATGTTTGTTGAAATATAAACTTTCCTTCTTTTTAATGTAATAATAAAGTATTATGGAGGTAAACCAGGTGTAAGTTAAGATCTTTGCAAAATGTTTATATAAATCTAAAAAATCTTTAAAAATTTTTTAACTACCATATTTATTTGTGTACAATAACATTTTCTGTGTCATATGTAAACATGTGAATATATAGGGTGTTTTGAAATTGTTTATATCATTTGAGATGCTGTTGGTTGGTTGGTTGGTTGGTTGGTTGGATTTTAGTGCATGACAACATTTGGATTATTTTATGTCAAACACATTTGCTTTATTCATTCCTTTGGGCTACACAATTTTTTTTAAACTCAATTTTTTTAACTCATTTTTTAAAAAACTTATTTTTTAAATCTATTTAACCCATAGATGGAACCTAACAAATACTACCACTCCAGGTCAGAGTGGACCAATAAATAGCGATGAAGGGATACTCCACACTCCCCAGAATTGGAACTACAGAGATGTACAGAGTTTTTTTTTTTTTTATATTAAAAAATTGATATCATTCTGTAATGTAATACATGTTATTCATACAACATTTTGGGCTACGTCACTGCTGGCTTCTTCAGGTGTTTCTTGTCAAACTTGAAAACCTTCTCATCGAACCTTCTTGTCAAACTTGGGGGCCTTCACAAAGTTTTGAACCGTACAAAGATTTTTATTTTTTTTAAAATTTAATCCATTGGTGTAGATTGTTCTCATTTGGAGTGGATGTTGCCATGGTGCATGAGACGCACTTCGATTTGGACTTGGACGACTTTGTGCCAAATAATCTCTTTGAGGTTTATTCGGCATATTGTGGCCCAAGTAGCAGGGGTGTGTCACTGGTGAAATGGAGCTTGAATGTTGTGACTGACATTGTTCTGGTTCAGGTGGCAGGCTCATTGTGGCCAATGTTGCAGTGAAAAGCTACAAGTTCCGGGTGGTTGCGGTTTATACAACCAATTGCATTGTGGAGAGGAAAGCCTTTTTCTAGTACTAATGAGTGATTGGATGCGATCTTTGATCCCAAGATAGACCGTGGGAGGGGAGCTAGTGTGGTTGGGGGGTGAAAGCAGCCTGAGCGACTTAATGGCTGACTTCGATCTGGTTGACAGTTATCGCGTAGATCACTCCAGTGTGGAGATATGGACATGTGCTCGAAGCTCATCCCCTCATTCAGATAGATCCTATCTAGACAGGGTGTTAGGAGAGCCGATATTGATTTTGTTAGGGGCCCTGTGTTACACGATTACATGGTGACCATAAATTGCTTACAGTCACTCTTCAGTTAAGTGATAGGCCTAGACTGGCCACATACTGGAAGTTCAATACCTGCCTACTAGGGACACGGGACTTCCAGGAGCGGCTGGAATTACTTCTTCAGCAGGCATTAGTGGGGGCAGTTATTGGGAATGTGGTGGGGTACCCTTGAGAATAGGATTAAGGACTTCACCATTAAATATTGCCAACAGTTCACCTCAGAGCAGCGAAGGAGAAGTCCCTTATAGAGAGTGTTTCCTGGGCGGTGGATGGGGGGGGATTCCATAGCCATAGTTAGCTAGACAGGGCCTTGAGCGTTTGAATAGCAAGAGTTATTAGGGATCTAGACTAAAAAGAGTGTCCAACAAAGCCATGAAACTCGACGCAGAGATGCGCCAGGAAAAGTTGCAAAAGTTTGCTAATCATTATATCAGCAGTGTGAATACCTTGAATGAACAAAACCTTCGGGCGACTCGTAAAATTCATGAAGCCTTTTGAGCTCATTTTCAGATACACTTGCCCGGTTGCTGAACCTCCCAGTGCAGGAGTTCCACAGTAATTTGACCGACTTCTCTCACCTTAGGGAGGCGGAAGCGGCTAGCTATGTGGGGAGAGTAAAAAGTCTGTGACGCGTTGAAGCAGGTCAGCGTCAACAAAGTGCTGGGACTGAATGTATTGCCTTAGAAGTGTACTTGAGGATGTTGCACTTTTTTGTCCCTATTCTGGTGGGTGTGTTCAACAATTGGTTTGCTCGGGGAGGGATTCCTGATAGCGTCACCAAGGGTGTGATCACATTACTGAAGAAAGGCGGCAGGAATGTTGGGAGGGTTTAGATGATTATAAACCCATAACTCTGCTAAACACAGACGAAGATTTTGGCCTAGGTCCTAGCAAACTGCTTGTCATTGGGGATCTGATTTGGACCAGAGCAGAACTATGCTGTGAAGGAATGATCGATCCAAGACAACTTGCATTGATTTGTACAATCCTAGAGGGTTTAAAAGATGACGAAAAAGCCACGCTGATCAATTTAGATCAGTCCAAGCATTTGACAGGATAGACCACCGGTTCCTGGCCCCTGTTTTGGAGACTGCTGAATTCGAACCAAAATTCTACAGATGGATTAGCATCAAGTATCAATCCCCTATGGCAGTGGTACAGGTGAATGGAAAGCGTTTGTCAGGCTTCCCAATCAAACGTTCAGTCCGACAGGCTTGCTCCTTGTCTCCTCTTCTCTATTTCCTCACGTAGGCTTAGAGATGAGTCGGCAGTCTGGTCCTACACGAAATTGTGTTCCTGGCCCCGTTAGTGCCAAGGTATCTACGTCACCGTGTTCATGTCCAGGGTTGAGGATATAGTTGTGATGAAAAGAGACACTTACAAGGTATGAGCTGTTGACTGGGGGCAAAGATCAATTGCAAAAAAGCGAAGGGTTTCGGTTGGAGCCTGAGAGGTGGCGTTCCTCTGCCAGGGCCCTTCAGCTGGAAGGATGGTTCAATCAAGATCCTCGGGGTTTGGTTCGGGCCAGCCCTTCAGTTGGAGAAAAAATCGGTCAGAATTAAAGGTAGAAGCGCTGGTATGTGTTTGGATTCAAAGGCAGTTGTCCTTAAAGAGCAGGCGAAGGCTTGTGCCACCTACCTTTCCCCCTGATCCTTTACCGGTTGTCTGTACTCCCTCTGCCTCAGGCTCGGTTATGGCACTCGAATGGTCCCTATTCTCACTTCTGTGGAAGAAGGGCCGGCCAATGGTCCGTAGGCAGGAGGTTCACCAAGACCTTGTAATGGAGGTTTGGGAATACCAGACTTGATGGCCGAGAGACTGTCATTTCGAATCAATCTTGGACACGAATTGCTGTGTGGCTGCTGACAATTTGGGCCGCATTCCCAAACTTGCGACAGTCCCCCTGGGGCTGAGACCCCTCCATAAATCCCCGGAAAAATACAGTTTTTCGCTGAAATGTCGTGACGTATTCTGCAAGCTCCTTGAGTCCAGTGACCTCTCATGGCCTCGAATGGCACTATATAGAGCGATAGTGGAGGGTTTCAGTTCGGATCCACTTGTAAAACAGTTCAGCTTGTCGTTTTCCCAACATGGCATCTTGCTCGGAATGCGTTGCCCCTCACAAGCGTGCTCTCAAAGAAGCATGGCAGCAATGCCCTTTTACAAACGATGCAGTAGAGGTTCAATGAAACGGCAGAGCACACCTTCCCACTGTCCAAAGGTCCATCAACTTTGAAGCTACGTGAACGAGGTCACTGCCTGCATTGCACCTGATCAGCTGGTACACTCGACGTATTCTATGTCGTATACAATTCCGGTCCTCCGTTTTCCGTAAAAACGAAAGGTGTTTTTTTGCAGAGCTAGCCGTGATTTGAATGGGTATTTGGTCACACGATGAGGGATTTGCATGTGAAGAAGGGTTTTTCCTATCGGGATCTGAGCAACTTACTTAAGCACCAGCTAGGTAAAGATTAGATGCGACAAAAAGGCTTCCTTTCATGACATTTGCAAAGGGTGAGTGAATGCAGCAAGCCTGTGTGCAAGAGTGGGGGCAGAATTAGAATCAACTTTCCCTTGCACTCATGGCAACTACGACCATAAGCAGCATTGATACTCCTTTCCTAGATAGACAAACAAAGTCTCTAAATATCGAACAGTGAAGTTCAAGTCCAACTTTGAAATCTCATGCTAGGACTACTTAGTTAGGCGGATAATGAATACATATCCCAGTTTTTTTCCTTAGGACATATCCAGGACCCCAGACCTCCGATTTTCTTAAACACCCGAACCATAGTATTTTGTTCCTGGAGAATCAACCTTTGTCTAAAGATCTCACAATCCCGATATCATCTTTTTCCATTTCTCCCTTGACCATATTAGGACACCCACATTCCCTTCTTAGTGGAACTGATCGGCTTGCTTTCAGTCTTCTTGGAGAGGGTTGGCGGTCCCAGTACTCTAGATAAAGGAACGGGATAACCAATGACCTGTTTTTTATTTTGTTTCTTGTTTTATGTTGGGGACTTTGTGTTTTTTTGCCCCTTCCACCGCCGCCTTGAATCATTAGAAAATGTTTTTTGTTTATTTTGTAAAATAATCGTTTAAATGTTTTTGTTTCTCATAAGGGCTTAAGTGGGGTTCTTTCAAAACAGAGTGAAAGCAGCTGCGGAAGACGATGGACGACATTATTTATTGGTATGGATTGGTCAGCGTATGAGACTAGCTAAGAATAGAACTTTCCAAAAAAAAAAAATTTCCTGCATGGTGAACCTCCTCAAAACCAAAAACTTCGGGCCTGATACCCAGGTGTGTACGACCGAGCATTTCTGTACCGACCTTATTGTAAATGAAATAGTGCCGTGAAGCGTATTGTTTCGTGGTGTCGGATGCCAGAGATGCAGTCGTCCACATCAAATAAAAGCACCTCAAGAGAGACTAACCTTGGTAACGACCTTGATAACGATGGAACGTCCTTTTCCTTACCCACCCGTTCCTCATCGGGTGGGTGACACAGTTGCAAGTATGGGGCATCCAGTGAAATCAAACTTGCTCTTCAGTATTAATGAAACGGCGAGACTAGCTTGCTAACTATCACACCGATTGCACGTCCTTTTCTTAACCTAACTCGTTCTTACGGGTAGGATAATGACAAGAGTCGTAAGTAAAGGGCATCTAGCGAGAATTAAACATGTTTTCTGTAGTAATTGATATGTGGGACTAAACTTGCATGTCATTATACCACAAAGGGACGCCTTTGATATTAAAAATGTAAAACAACAAAAAGAGACATTCCTAAATAAACGAATATTCTAATATATAAATTCGTAGCTTTGTCTATCGTTAGATATTTTATAACGAATAATTTTCAATCGATGATAATATGCTTGCGAAATTTTTCAATTACAATAAGAACACATTTTGGTTGGTTGGTTGGGTTGGTTGGTTGGTTGATGGAATTTACAACATTAAACCTTGGTTTATTTTAAAGCCAAAATTGTGTTTGTTTTATTTCTTATTATTTAGTATTCAATTGTTTTAACTCAATTTTTTTAGACACGTTTTTTTAAACTCATCTTATGATCTATTTAACGATGATAGGGACTCTAACAGGTATTACCACTTCGGGTCAGAGTGTACCAAGGAATATTGACAATGAAGGGGACTACACACTTACAGAGTCCCAGAATTGAACCTCACCACTAGTGGCAGTTTTAACGTCTAACCGTGGACACTAAGACCCTCAGCCATCGCCTTTTAGCACATATATGATAAAAACGGATGGAGGTCTGCAATAAGATCGATACGGTAAGGACAATCATATAGATGCTAGGGCTTGACTTGAACAGCCAAATAATTGGACGGGCATCTCTCCGACGTTCCGTTAAATTTCCATAGTCTTTTCTACAAATTAAGAGAAGTATTGGGAGAACTTTCATACTGCGCCAAATTTAACAATAAAAGGGTATAATTTTTGAATATTCTTATTCATCGTGTTTCTGAAACCTTTTGAGCGGAAAACATTCTTTAAATTTAAAAAACTAAAGATTTTCCTTCATAACCATGGGAATAGATTAAGGGGACAATCTGAGTGGATTCGTCGTTGTGTCTCAAACTTAATAGACTAAATGTCATGAATAATACGGGAAAGGATTCCACATAAATTTGAAGCCGATAGATGCGTTTACTAAAAGATCAGAATCTATGACATGACAACAATTAAACTTTTACTGTCCAAAATTAATCAAAAGCAAAATAAGTATTTACCGCCAAAACATTCACAACACGATAGGATGACCTAAGTCGAAACTATGGGGTGCATCCAGCGAGGATCGCAACTCGCTATTCTACTAATGGGTCTGGCAAAGTCCCAGTTTGATAATCAACCATTACAGCCCAAAAATTACGAACCGTGTATCTATCAATAAATGGCTGTCCATGTTTTTTCGAAAAGACGAACCAGAACAAGAGAAAATATGGCGTAATGTTCGCAAATTATAAACATATATACTGAAACTTGATCCATACCGTTGCCGAGGATGAAAGATTTAGTTAACAAATCTTACAATATAGTATTTTTCCAACTTTTGACTTAAAAAGTGCTACTCCAAGTTAAAATAAAAAACACGACAAAAGATATACTACTTTCGAAAGCCAAGTGATCAACCTTCATTAGTTACCTAGGCTTCGATTTTGGGTAACCCAGTATGTCCCTTTTATTTCACTGATCAATGGATAAGATCATAAAAAGAAAACGCAAAGAATATGTTTCCTCATTTTAATAATTACAATGGGTGAAATAGAAAGAAAAAATAAGAACTCGAAAATTTCTGAAGCCATAAAAGGAAAGGATTTACCCTTGATGCTGCTAACTACTCAGAAAGTATTACAACTCATATTGTGGTGAAATGGTATAATCATAGGATACAACCCTATATTTTTAAACCAAAAAAAAGAAAAACGTAAAAGATGCGCCACCAATAACTCCTATCGAATTAAACTTCCACAATTTTTGGACAAACGAAGATTTTAAGAAATAATTAGATCTCTAGATCTGATGGATAAGGCAAGTTACGTGGGTGCTTACTAATAACGTCCGCGCGTTGAAATTCCAGAGGGTCGTAAATTCAATTACTGCAAAAAAGAAAAAAGACCAAAATCGGAGGCAGGTAAGCACACATATATATTACCCAACCCCTCACACGAGTAGGGTGTGACACAAATTAAATTCCTTAAGCGGAGTTAACAGGTTTGAATTCAGAAGTTTCCTTCTAGACAGGTGCCTAGCCAAAGTGAAGAACCCCGTTCGCCCTTCATTTACCCATAGCTGGAGGAAATTGGATTCATACTTTTCCCAAGGGATTGCGCTATGTAAAATGTAAACGCCTCGTTCAGATTTAAACTCTGGTCGACGAGTCCATTTCCTAGACTCTAAACATAACAACCACGCACCTCGAAGTACATATACAAACTACTACGAATTAAAATCGTTGTAACGTTTATCCACCACCAAGATGGATTTTTATCACTGGCGAGTAGAGGGGACTTAACACCGGACTCGTCGACCAGAGTTTAAAATTCTGAACGAGCTGTTTAATTTTAACATAGCGCTAATACCCTTGGAAAAGTATGAATCCATTTCTTCAGCTATTGGGTAATAGAAGGGCGAACGGGGCTCTTCAACTATGGCTAGGCCACACTGTCTAGAAGGAAAAGCTCTGAATTCAAAACCTGTTAAACTCCGCTTAAGGAATTTAATTTGTGTCACACCCACTCGTGTGGAGGTTGGGGTAAATAATAATGTTGCTTACCTGCTCCGATTTGGTCTTTTTCTTTTTTGCAGTAATGATTTACGACCTCCTGGAATTTACAACCGCGACGTATTAGTAAGCACCCCACGTAACCTTGCCTTATCCAATCAGATTCTAGAGATTTCTTATTATTTCTTTAAAATCTCGTGTTGTCCAAATTGTGGAAAGTTTTGTCGGATAGGAGTTATGGGTTGCGCATCTTTTACGTTTTCTTTTATTGTTATAATATAGGAGTTATCCTATAGATTATACATTTCCACACAATAATGAGTTGTAATACTTCTGAGTAGTTTTAGCGCATCCAGGGTAAATTTCTTTCCCTTTATGGCTTCAGAAATTTTTCGACGTTCTATTTTTTTCTTCCTTATTTCACCCAATTGATAATATTAAAATAGGAAACATTATTCTTGTGGTTTCTTTTTATGATTTATCATTGATCAGTGAAATAAAGGGACACTACTGGTTTCCCAAAATCGAAGCCTAGTAACTAATGAAGTTGATCATTGGCTTCGAAGTAGTATACTTTTGTCGTGTTGTTTTATTTTACTTGGAGATAGCATTTTTAAGTCAAAAAGTTGAAAAATACTTATACTTGGTAAGATTTGTAACTAAATCTTTCATCCTCGCAACGGTAATGGATCAAAAGTTCAGTATATATTTTATAATTCGAACAATCTACGCATATTTCCTCTGTCCTCTGTTTCGTCTTTTCGAAAACAATGACACGCCATTTTATGATAGATACAGCGGTTCGGTAATTTTTGGGCTGTAATGGTATCAAACCTGGGACTTGCCAGACCCATAGTAATGAATAGCGAGTTCGAATCCTCGCTGGATGCCCCATTAGTTTTCGACATTAGGTCATCACTCGTGGTGATGTTTGGGTAAAATACTTTTATTTGGCTTGGTAATTTTGACAGTTAAAAGTTTAAATTGTTGTCATGTCAATAGATTTCTGATCTTTAGATAACGCATCTATCGGCTTCCAATTATGTGGAAATCCTTTCCAGTTTTCATGACATTTAGGTCTATTAAGTTTGAGACACAACGACGAATCCACTAAGATTGTCCTTATCTATTCCATGGGTTATGAAGGAAAATCTTTAGTTTTAAAATTTAAAAGAATGTATTTTTCCGCCAAAAGGTTTCAGAAACACGATGAATAAAATAATTCAATTATACCCTTTTATTGTTATAATTGGCGCAGTATGAAAGTTCTCCCATACTTGCTCTTAATTGTAGAAAAGACTATGAAATTTAAGCGGACAGTCGGAGATGGCCCGTCCAATTAATTTGGCTGTTCAAGTCAAGCCCTAGCATCTATATGATTTGTTCCCTAACCGTAATCGATCTTATTGCAGACCTCCATCCGTTTTTTATATGAATATGTGCTAAAGGGCGATGGCTGAGGGCTTAGTGTCCCACGGTAATGACGTTAAACTGCCAACTAGTGGTGAGGTTCCAATTCTGGGACTCGTAAAGTGTGTAGTACCCCTTCATGTGTCAATATTCCTTGGTAAACACTCTGACCCGAAGTGGTAATACCTGTTAGAGTCCTATCTATCGGTTAAATAGATCATAAGATGAGTTTAAACGTGTCTAAAAAAATTGGTAAACAATTGAATACTAAAATAAAATAAGAAATAAAACAAACAAACAATTTTTGGCTTAAATTAACCCAAGGGTTTAACATGTTGTAAATTCCATCCAACCACCAACCAACCAACCAACCAACCAAATGTGTCTTTATTTGGTAATTGACAATTTTCGCATATTCATTCGATTGAATATTCGTTTTTATAAATATCTAAACGATAGACAAAGCTACCGAATTATATATTAGAATATAAGTTATTTAGGAATAGTCTCTTTTTTTGTTTACATTTAAATCAAAGGCGTCCCATTGTGGGTATATATGGACATGCAGTTACGTCCCCACATATCATTACTACAGAATAACATGTTAAATTCTCGCTAGTGCCCTATACTTACGACTTCTTGTCATATCCTACCCTGAAGAACGAGTTAGGTTAAGAAAAAGGACGTGCAACGGTGTGATATTAGCAAAGCTAGTCTCGCCGTTCATTAATAACTGAAAAAGAGCAAGTTTGATTATCACTGGATGCCCCATACTTGCAACTGTGTCACCTCACCCGTGAGGAACGGGGGGGTAAAGGAAAAGGACGTTCCATCGTTATCCAAGGTCGTTACCAAGGTTAGTCCTCTCTGAGGTGCATTTATTTGATGGGACGACTGCATTCTGCATCCGACACCAAAACGAAAACAAATACGCCTTCACGGCAACTTATTTCATTTACACATAAGGTCGTACAGAAACTGCAGTCGTACAACCTGGGTACAAGGCCCGAAGTTTTGGTTTGGGAGGGGTTCACATGCGAAACTTTGAAGTTCTATCTTAGCTAGTCTCAACTACGCTGACCAATCATACCAATAATAATGTCGTCCATCGTCTTCCGCAGCGCTTCACTCTGTGAAAGAACCCACTTAACCCTTATGAAAACAAAAACATTAAACGATTAATTTACAAAATAACAAAACATTTTCTAATGATTCAAGGCGGGATGAGGGGCAAAAAACACAAAAGTCCCCAGAATAAACAAGAAACAAAAAAAACAGGTCAATTTGTTATCCCGTTCTTTATTAGAAGTACTGGGAAGCCAACTCTCTTCCAGAAGTGAAGCACCGAATCAAGTTCCACTAAGAGGAGTGGGTGTCTTAATATGGTCAAGGGAGGAAAATGGAAAAAAGATGTATCGGGATTGTGGGGATGTATCTAGACAAAGTGGATTCTCCAGGAACAAAATACTAATGGTTCAAGGGAATGTGGTAAAAAATCGAACTGGTCTAGGGGTCCTGGATATGTCCTAAGTAAAAAAAACTGGATATGTATTCATTCATCGCCTAACTAAGTAGTCCCTAGCATGAAGTATATTTTCAAAGTTGGACTTGGAATTCACTGTTCGATTATTTAGAGACTTTGTTTGTCTAACCCCCTCTAGGAAAAGTATCAATGCGCTTATGGGTCGTAAGTTGCCATGAGTGCAAGGGAAAGTTGAATTCTAAATTCTGCCCCCACTCTTGCACACGGCTTGCTGCATTCAACACCTTTTGCAAAAGTCATGAAAGAAGCTTTTTGTCGCATCTAATCTTACCTTAGCTGTGCTAAAAAAGTAAAGTCTCAATCCCGGCGATAGAAGAAACCCTTCTTCACATGCAATCCCTCAGTCGTGTGACCCAATACCCATTCAAATCAACGGCTAGCTCTGCAAAAACACCTTTCGTTTTTTACCGAACGGAGGACCGGCATTGTATACGACTAGAAACGTCGAGTTGTACGCGCCTGAATCGGTGCAATGCAGGCAGTGACCTCGTTCAACGTAGCTTCCAAAGTTGATGGACCTTTGGACAGTGGAAGGTGTGCTCTACCCGTTTCATCTGAACCTCTACTGCATCGTTTGTAAAAAGGGCATTGCTGCCTGCTCGCTTTGTAGAGCACGCTTTGTAGAGGGGCAACGATTCCGAGCAAGATGCCATGTTAGGGAAAAACGACAAGCTGAACTGTTTTACAAGTGGATCCGAACTGAAACCCTCCACTATCGCTCTATATAGTGCCATTCGAGGCCATGAGAGGTCACTGGACTCAAGGAGCTTGCAGAATACGTCAACGACATTCAGCGAAAAACTGTATTTTTCCGGGGATTTTATGGAGGGTCAGCCCCCAGGGGACTGTCGCAAGTTGGGAATGCGGCCCAAATTGTCAGCAGCCACACAGCAATTCGTGTCCAAGATTGATTCGAGAATGACAGTCTCTCGGCCATCAAGTCTGGTATTCCCAAACCTCCATTACAAGGTCTTTGTGAACCATCCTGCCTACGGACCATTGGCCGGCCCTTCTTCCACAGAATGAAATAGGGACCATTCGAGTGCCAATAACCGAGCCTGAGGCAGAGGGAGTACAGACAACCGGTAAAGGATCAGGGGGAAAAGGTGGTGGCACAAGCCTTCGCCCTGCTTCTTTAAGGACAACTGCTTTGAATCCAAACACATACCAGCGCTTCTACCTTTAATTCTGACCGATTTTTCTCCACTGAAGGGCTGGCCCGAACAAACCCCGAGGATCTTGATTGAACCATCCTTCCAGCTGAAGGGCCCTGGCAGAGGAACGCACTCTCCAGGCTCCAACCGAAACCCTTCGCTCTTTTTGCAATTGATCTTTGCCCCAGTCAACAGCTCATACCTTGTAAGTGTCTCTTTCATCACAACTATATCCTCAACCCTGGACATGAACACGGTGACGTAGATACCTTGGCACTAACGGGGCCAGGAACACAATTTCGTGTAGGACCAGACTTGCCGACTCATCTCTAAGCCTACGTGAGGAAATAGAGAAGAGGAGACAAGGAGCAAGCCTGTCGACTGAACGTTTGATTGGGAAGCCTGACAAACGCTTTCCATTCACCTGTACCACTGCCATAGGGGATTGATACTTGATGCTAATCCATCTGTAGAATTTTGGTTCGAATTCAGCAGTCTCCAAAACAGGGGCCAGGAACCGGTGGTCTATCCTGTCAAATGCTTTGGACTGATCTAAATTGATCAGCGTGGCTTTTTCGTCATCTTTAAACCCTCTAGGATTGTACAAATCAAATGCAAGTTGTCTTGGATCGATCATTCCTTCACAGCATAGTTCTGCTGGTCCAATCAGATCCCCAATGACAAGCAGTTTGCTAGGACCTAGGCCAAAATCTTCGTCTGTGTTTAGCAGAGTTATGGGTTTATAATCATCTAAACCCTCCCAAACATTCCTGCCGCCTTTCTTCAGTAATGTGATCACACCCTTGGTGACGCTATCAGGAAATCCCCCGAGCAAACCAATTGTTGAACACACCCACCAGAATAGGGACAAAAAAAGTGCAACATCCTCAAGTACACTTCATAAGGCAATACATTCAGTCCCAGCACTTTGTTGACGCTGACCTGCTTCAACGCGTCACAGACTTTATTACTCTCCCCACATAGCTAGCCGCTTCCGCCTCCCTAAGGTGAGAGAAGTCGGTCAAATTACTGTGGAACTCCTGCACTGGGAGGTTCAGCAACGGCAAAGTGTATCTGAAAATGAGCTCAAAAGGCTTCATGAATTTTACGAAGTCGCCCGAAGGTTTTGTTCATTCAAGGTATTCACACTGCTGATATAATGATTAGCAAACTTTTGCAACTTTTCCTGGCGCATCTCTGCGTCGAGTTTCATGGCTTTGTTGGACACTCTTTAGTCTAGATCCCTAATAACTCTTGCTATCAAACGCTCAAGGCCCTGTCTAGCTAACTATGGCTATGGAATCCCCCCCATCCACCGCCCAGGAAACACTCTCTATAAGGGACTTCTCCTTCGCTGCTCTGAGGTGAACTGTTGGCAATATTTAATGGTGAAGTCCTTAATCCTATTCTCAAGGGTACCCCACCACATTCCAATACTGCCCCCACTAATGCCTGCTGAAGAAGTAATTCCAGCCGCTCCTGGAAGTCCCGTGTCCCTAGTAGGCAGGTATTGAACTTCCAGTATGTGGCCAGTCTAGGCCTATCACTTAACTGAAGAGTGACTGTAAGCAATTTATGGTCACCATGTAATCGTTGTAACACAGGGCCCCTAACAAAATCAAATACGGCTCTCCTAACACCCTGTCTAGATAGGATCTATCTGAATGAGGGGATGAGCTTCGAGCACATGTCCATATCTCCACACTGGAGTGATCTACGCGATAACTGTCAACCAGATCGAAGTCAGCCATTAAGTCGCTCAGGCTGCTTTCACCCCCCACCCTAGCTCCCTCCCACGGTCTATCTTGGGATCAAAGATCGCATCCAATCACTCATTAGTACTAGAAAAGGCTTTCCTCTCCACAATGCAATTGGTTGTATAAACCGCAACCACCCGGAAACTTGTAGCTTTTCACTGCAACATTGGCCACAATGAGCCTGCCACCTGAACCAGAACAATGTCAGTCACAACATTCAAGCTCCATTTCACCAGTGACACACCCCTGCTACTTGGGCCACAATATGCCGAATAAACCTCAAAGAGATTATTGGCACAAAGTCGTCCAAGTCCAAATCGAAGTGCGTCTCATGCACCATGGCAACATCCACTCCAAATAAGAACAATCTACACCAATGGATTAATTTTAAAAAATAAAAATCTTTGTACGGTTCAAAAAACTTTGTGAAGGCCCCAAGTTTGACAAGAAGGTTCATGAGAGGTTTTCAAGTTTGACAAGAAACACCTGAAAACGCAGTGACGTAGCCCAAAATGTTTGTATGAATAACATGTATACATTACAGATGATATCAATTTTTTAAAATATAAAAAAACAAAAAACTCTGTACATCTCTGTAGTTCCAATTCTGGGGAGTGTGGAGTATCCCTTCATCGCTATTATTTATTGGTCCACTCTGACCTGGATGGTAGTATTTTGTGTTCCATCTATGGGTTAAAATAGATTTAAAAAATAGTTTTTAAAAAATGAGTTAAAAAAAATTGAGTAAAAAAAATTGTGTAGCCCAAGGAATGAATAAAAGCAAAATGTGTTTGACATAAATAATCCAAATGTGTCATGCACTAAATCCAACCAACCAACCAACCAACCAACCACCACAATCTCAAATGATATAAACAATTTCAAAAACCCTATCTATTCACATGTTTTTTACATATGACACAAAAATTGTATTGTACACAAATAAATATGGTAGTTAAAAAAAATTTTTAAAGATATTTTTAGATTATATAAACATTTTGCAAAGATCTTAACTTACACCTGTTTACCTCCAATAATACTTTATTATTAACATTAAAAAGAAGGAAAGTTAATTTAACAAACATGGTAATAATCAAGATATGATTAATAGTCCTTGTTACATTTAGGTCACAGACCTCCCCCTCCCTCAATGTTTTATCTTCTTTCTAATGTTTTATTTTTTGCAGTTTTTCCACAATCATTATTTCAAAAATTAGTGGTTCTTCACTACTGCTGTGATTTATGTAAAGTGCTGCTGTTTCAATTTTTGCAAAGAGAATCTCATCAATAAAGTGTAGATTCTTCAAGTAGTCAAATCTTTGGTTATGAGTTTTTACACCCATAATCTAAGAGACAAACAATTAAGTCTCTACCTGTGGGGGCAGGACAATCAATTTCAGATCTCTACTTCTTAGGTGTTTGTGCTGCATTCCCCTTCTTTAAACCCACCTGTTGGCTGGAGTTATAGATTATGCTGACTGCATCTCTTCAGAGATGTAAGTCCCCCCACCACTTACTTTCTTAATGGGCACATGTTGTGCATGTGTGGTGACCTAAGATATTGGAATCATGGTAAGCTGAGCACTACATGACATGCAACACTCCACTTTGGCCCTTGGGTTAAACTAGTGGTTGGAAAGGCCCCCTTTGATCAATTGGCTGGCCAAATCAAGCCCTAGCACCTATATGATTGTCCAACTGTATTACTCTGATGGCAACCCCAACCCTTTTATCATATATGTGCTAGAAAGCACTGGCTGAGGGTGTTTAGTCTGGGTTTGACATTAATGCATCTAGTATTGAGGTTCAATTCTGAAGTAAATTGTCATTACTCCCAGGTCCACTCTACCCAGATTTGTAGTACCCTGCTAGAAATCCCTATCTATGGGTTTAAATAGATCAGAAATGTTGTTTTTTTAAATGTTTAAAAAAAATGAGTTTAAAAAAAATTTGAAATACACAATAGAATGAATAACAAAAAATGTCTTCAGCATAAATAAACTAAGGTAAAATCCAACCAAACCAACCAGCCTTTTTTATACCAATTATGCTACTATATTCTATCTTCTAATTTTCTCTTGGTTTTGTGCTGGTGTTTATTCTTTGGATTGGGACATCTTCTTCATATCTGAGCTAACCTCTCCACATCAAATCAGAAACAAGGAGACTTAAATTGTGTAACACAATGATTTATACTCAATTCCAACTTTAACCATGCATGCATGGGAGAGAAAAGTAAGCACAGACAAAATTACCATCTGGACAATAGGCGGTTGATTCGACTCTCAATCATTCAAATCAACTTCCTCAGGGAGTCACCTGATTATGTTTGATCAGCTAATCAGTACCCTGCACGGATGACCCCAGGGTGAAAATTTGTCTGTCAACACTTGGGTGATTTTCCATGTGCTAAACATTCAGCTTAAAATCCTAACTACACTTCCTTACAAAAATGATAGGCTATGGCTATGAATTAATGTACATTTGTATAAAAGTCACAAAATCTTTTCTTGTTTATTTTTAGTATTTCTTAGTTCATTCTAATCCATTTCCTTGTTTTTATTGTATTTTGGATATAGATTGAATATATAAGTCAAAGAAGGAGAGTTTTGAGGGCTACCAGGCAGAGACACATAATCATTACCCACTCTTTTTGTATTGCAGTTGTTAATATTCAAATACACCCAGGGGTAAGACATTTTGGTTACAGTACAAAGTGCAGGAAGAGTGAGTTCATTCCTTCTTAAGAGCACTAGAGTAAGTGAACTAAATAACCCATAACACTTCTCTGTGCACACATGTCACATGAACAAATCAATAATGATTGATTGATTTTAACAGCATGTCAACTTGTCTAGGTTATTTTATGCTTAGAGGCCAGGAATTACATTCATTGTACATTATATTTATATTTTTTGGGCAGTTGATTTTTTTTTTATTTGCACACAGTCTTATCAAATGCAAATAATCTTTAAAAGATCTATTTGACTAATAGATGGAAATATAACAGATACTACCAGTGTGGAATAATAAAAATAATAGTTAAAAGCATATGCATATTGAAATATATCAGATATTCTAAAAAGAGGGACCTTTTTTGGTTATAAATTCCACCATTGTTTAATAAATTCCACCATCATATTCACCCACACGAAATAAAATATAAATATCAAAGGAATTAACCGAATTTAATGAAATTTTCAGTTTTGATATAATAATGAATAAACAATTTAATGCACCAGTTTCTAATTAAAAACTCTTACATTTTTTCAGGTCAGTTAACTTTGAACCACCTATCTCTGAGGCGTAACACATCACAAACATACATGGTTCAAAGTTAATTGACCTGAAAAAATGTAAAAATTTTTTAAATAAATTTTTTTGATTTTTAGTATTTTTTTTTTTGGCGGGATGACATATGATGTCCGTTAAGTAGGATTGAACCCCTTCTTTTTAGTCACATATTGTCAGTGAGAATTCCATGACGAACAAGTAATAAAGAGGAATAACAACGAAAATAGAAAATCAAAAAGGAAAAACAATACAAAAAAAAAAAGGATTATTGTATACCTGTTTTTTTCACATGTTGTTTCTTGGTGGTGGGATTATTAATTGTTGGACTAAAAAGGAGAAAGGAATATAATTACTTTTAGCACAAAAGACTGTAAGGAATTTACTGATTAGGAGGGGCTGAGTACAGCTAGGTGTAACTCATTGATTGAGGCCTCCAAGATAGGGAACATTGAGGGGTTATATGCTGCAGCAAAAACCAGGATTATCCAATAGATGTACCCAATGGTGGAGGTGAATTTTTATTACTTGATATTGCAGAACAGTCCAAGTTATTTGTGTGGATAGTAAAGAAATATTTGATTTGCTCTAACCTCTAGTCTTTGGGTAATGCGACAATATATCAAAAATCACGTTTACATTTAAGGGTTCACACTGTATTAAGATGTGACAAAAGGTCAATTTCTTAAGCAAAGTTTAACAGGTTGATTTCAGAGTTTTTCTTTCTCCTATGCTTGTTGCCTAACCAAAGTTAAGTAGCCCAGTCTGCCCTACTATTTACTTATAGCTGGAGGAAAAATGGTTGGACTCATCCTTTCACTAGTGAAAATGCAAAGAGCTCATTCAGGATTTGAACTTAGGTCAGCAAGTCCCCTTTCCTGCAATGATAACTATTTACACATGGGTGCCTCTTGACAAAATATAACTAAAAAAAACTAAAAAACAACAGAAAGCATTAGCTATTTTCTCACATATAATGAATTATATATGTATACACTCACATGTAAATTATTGCAGAGAAAATGAAAAGTGGGGCATATATGCATATATATATATATAATATACATTCACATACAGTCTGTTTCGCCACTTCACGTCTCATCGCGTACTAGACAAGGCAGGCTGCTTCAAACCGGGTTTGAAACCCAACTGAATTGTCATCAGTCAGACATCTTACTACCATGCTATCTACACACCCACTTTTTTAGAATGGAATTTTTCCTGTTTTAAACATATTGGGCCTCTAGTAGTGCTGTCCATTTTAAGGAAATACAAGGATCATATACATAAGGGAAATTTTTTTTTCCAGAATTCTTTTCCATAAATGTAAACTCTGCATTGTTTGCAATTAGTTTATAGCAAAATAATTTTAATCTTATTATTATCTTATTTTTTTTATTCTTGCTTATTTTTATCATTTTATCCTTCATTATATTTCAATCTGTGAGAATTCTAGAAAAGTAATTTTATCAATGTAATGATCTTGGCAAAATTTTTAAAAAATTTGTTTAAAAATTTGTAGGGCTTCAGATTTTTAAAATTAAAAATCAAATTTAAATTATGGCAAAATCAAATGAATAATAAGATTAACTGGTAATTCCCCTGACCCCCCCCACAAAAAAGAAATCTGTTAAATTTGCCCCACCTTAATTCAAACATTATAAGTATTAGCAAGCAACAAGTGAGTGGAGTACACATTTTAACTACACAGACACACCATAGAATCTTGTCTCCTTCTAACACAGACACTGTGTTTTCAATTGTTTCACAGGACTACCTCTGACTAGGAGCGACCCGATTGACTTTTCTCGTGTTTAACTATAAATACATACATTTGGTTTATATATTTTATGATCACCAAGAGAGATCCAGTCTGTAAAACAGATGATCATTGTTTTATGCTGGCAGTGAAAGTTAATTTAAGTCACCCCTAGAAGCTCTACTGGGTTTTGGGAGCATAAATAAGGGCATCACAGACGAACGGTTTCGACATTTCACATCTCTTCAGTGTGGCTAGAACACAGCACCTACCTCTGACCAGCAGCGTTAACCTCTAGCCATTTGACAGCTATAATGTATAATATATATGTGTGTGTGTAATGTGTGTGTGTGTGTATTGCAATGAAATAAATTTATAACTGCTAATATACTAGTATTTAAGCCTTTTCTTGTAACAATGGGAGTCAAGATTTCGAGTCCCACGAGCAGTCTCCCATGTTATAACCTTGCGATGAGACCTAATAGGTCGAAATGTACATTCAGGGATTGACATTTTCACGATTTGTTTAGCTTACATTCTGAACATATATGCCCGCCTAAATTCATTAATTATTAACTAATTAATTTTCAAAATTAGGTATGACTCAATTAAGCACATATCCACCAAAATTGTCGGCTAAAGCCATATAAAATAACACATTTGTTTTTACTTACCCTCATATATGTATATATATATATATATATATTATATAATCAATGAACACATGTAGTATGAACACACAAATACACAGACCACACATGTAAACCTAAACATGTCACATTATTTTATTTAGTAAATGCAATGGACAATAGGAAGCCTTTTTCCTGTTAGCAGTAAATTAAGTTCATCTAGTGAAACCAACATTTATTTTCTAAATGTCTTGAATCAAATGAAACATGGAATTGTTACTGTCTTCATTTATTTATTCATTTGGGATAGGGAAGTAATATTAAATGTCCGTAACAGTCCTACTTTGCTACTGTCGTTGGTAAATTTGCTAGTCAAAGGTAGATAACTCTTGCCACTTAAACCGAATGCATCATTATTTATACAGTTCCCTGCCTTCTTTCTAATTCTATCTTCCTTTTTATTAATTGTTAAGTTCTAAAATTAACATGTTCATAATTCCATATATTTAATCGACTTCCTTATGTGTTGTCATTTAAAAAAAAAAAAAAAGTTTCATGGCTGATATTATTATTATCCTTTCTTCAGGTGTATGTTGTAATCTAGTCTTTGTAGTTGCCTAATACGATTTTCCTATTTTTCATTTCCTCACTAGAACCTTAAAGTTCAACAATAATACAGAAAATGAATATCAGTTCCATAGTGTCATCATCATCCATTGCTTTTGTTTTTCTTACTGTTTTTTTTTTTTTCATTTTTTGATATAATATTTAGATAAATCTAATTACATGATAATGACATTCAGTGCATAACCAGGTTTCACCAAATTCTCAGTCAGTTACAACTGGACAGCAATTGTTTTATTCTCTTTAACTTTTACCTACCAAATTTCTTCCCAGGCTGTACTGAGTTTCTTAGTATATTTACCTGTATGAGGGGATATTTTAAAGTTCACCTCAGAACTAATTCTATCAAATAAAGTCCTATTATATATTGTAATCTGAGTTTTCCGCTCAATTATAATGAATTAACCATCAGTAAGTTAGCAGTGGTTTTAGAACCACTGTGGGCAGTTTAAGTAGGCAAAGAGTAATCACACAGTCATAAATCTAACTATTTATTGAAAATTGTGGATTTTATTTCATATCAGATAAGTCATCAAAATAAAATCAATCATTAAGTAAATATATGAATATACAATTTCTTTTTCTCTGAATGTTTAGATGAGGCTTGAGATTAGTATTATCTGCATTATTCAGACTAATTGTTCCCATCTCATTGTTATTGTACAACGTTTCGGACGATATACCTACGCCTTCTCAGGTATTTCTTGTCGGACTCGGGAACCTTCTTTTCGAACTCGGAACTTTCTTGTCGTATTTTGGAGAGCATCACATAACTTGAACCTAACCTTTATTTAGTCACGGGGGAATCCTGTTCTCATTCCGCTAACCATAGCTGGGGTAGGATTTGTGTTAATCATTATTTTTCTAACTGCTTTTCACTCAGGATTGAACTCGGTACAGAGGTGACTGTCACTTGAACTGTTTTAAACCTAACTGCCTAATCCACTTGGTCATGTGTCCAATTGGTGTTGGAATTTGGGAACGTTGTACAATAACAATGAGTGGGGACAATAGTCCCAATAATGTAGATAAATACAATTTCTTATATCTACTTATCAATTTATCTATCTATCTGTAGTCTGTCTGTCCTATCTATCTATTATATACTACTCTATTATCTATCTGGCTATCTATCATCTATTTTATATCTATATTTATCTTCTGCTCTATCTTATACCTATCATTCATATTCTACTATCTGTCTGTTAGCATCTATCCCTTTGCCTCGCTGTCTGTGCTGCTGTAATCTATCACTATTTATCTATACATTTGTATCTATCAATATGTGCATATAATACGCTATCAGTCATGCACATCTATCTATCTAATCCTATCTGATCTATTTCTTATCAGCTCACATTATCTACCTCTTGTCAGTTTGGCTGTG
>CM042151.1:15772440-15812296 GCA_023376005.1 Doryteuthis pealeii | reverse complement strand
CAGAAGAGTCCTGGAGACCCTGAGGTGATTTGCTGTCATTTCAGCTTTCCGTGAACCAACAAGCTACAGGCAGGTGAGAAAAGTCTATAAATATGATAATATCTGGACCTTGCCAGAGAATTGGAAAAAGTGTGGAAGTGGATATCAATATATATTAGTTGGACGGCCCTTAAGAAAGGTCCCAGATTAGAAAACTAGAGGATTGGAAATTAGAGGAAGAATCGAGACCATCCAGATAACAGCCATTGTTGAGATCAGCTATTTAATACTAGAAGGAGATGCCTGTAAACACTAAGACTACAGTGAAAAACCACCAGGCTAATGCTGGGGAAAAACACAAATGAGGGAAATAATAATAATAACTAATAATAATAATATAATAATTAATAATAATTCCTAAAATGGACAAGTGAGCGAGCTCCGACAGATCGACCAAAGACCAAGGGGAAACTCATGACCATGCACAAAGCATTTCACCCGAGAGACGACACAGACAGACTTCTATGTGCCAAGGAAAGAGAGGAAGGGGTTCTCACCAACATGAAGATGTTGTGTAGATATAGACAATCGAGCATTGACGAATACACTTAATAAAACATAAGGAAGACTAGTTGCCAGCCAGCCAGGAAAAGCAAATTGCAAACACATTTGATGAAACAGAAATACATCAAAAACTAAAAAAACAGAAATGGAGAAAACAACTACATGGGAACTTTAAGCATCTAACTCAAGGAGATATCATATCAGAAGACATGGACATGCGGCTTTAGAAAAGGAAACCTCAAAGAGAAACGAATCCCTTACTAATCACAGCACAAGACAATGACATTAGAAACAAACATATAAAGCAAAAATAGATAAAACACAGCAGAATATTATGCAGGAAAACAACAATTTTTGCTGCCCTTAGAAGTTTTGCGAGGAATTGAAGAGTCATCTCTTTATTGGCATTACTCTCAGGACCACTCTGCCTCCATGACCAAATAAAAATCTGTTTGTTTTAATGAGTGTTTATCTGTTTAAAATTATTATTTCTGTAAACACAACACACAACACACACACACACACATATATATATATATATAATATATATATATATTATAAATATATATGTAAGTAAAGTATATATATAATATATATTATATATATATATATATTAATGTGTAGCAAAAAAGTATCAAGTTTATTTTTTTAGTTTTAACCCACCTTGTATTTCTGAAAAAATATAAACGTTCCATATATTTCATTCTTATCATGATAAAATACAGCTTTAAATTCGGCACTTTTTTGACACACCTTGTTATTTTGAAAAAAATGAGCATTCCATTAATTTTCATTTTCTATCTTGTAAATTTACACCTTCAATCTCGATACTTGTTCTGACACAACCTTATATATATATAATATATATATATATATAATATATATAGCGTCAGAATTATTCTGAAATCCTTCAGTAAAACTACTCGAAAGTTAACTTCTGTCACTGATTTGGGTTTCCTAAAACCAACTCTACTCAGTACATATTGGCACTTAATCAATAATTCAAATATCCCTACTCATTCAGTTTCTTTTCTAACAGTCAAATCCGACACTTATGTTTTTTTGGGGGATAGTGTCCATTGTGTCTCCCCTAAGTTATAAACAATATATTTATAAATAATGGGAAGCCAACACATGAGATTATGCAAGTGTGGGGCGCCAAGCAAGGACCTACATTGACCAGGGGGGGGCCCCTTTTTTTTTTTTTTATTTTTTGGCGGGGTGGGGCGGAAAAGGCGGGGCGAGGGGGCGCGGCATGATTGGGCTGCATCCACAGAGAGCTTCCAGGTATATGAATTGATAGGGAGAAGGTTGAGCGAAAGATTGTCATGGCATACCCGGCTGCATGCATGACATGGATGGATGATATATATATTATATATATATATATATATATATATATATATATTATATATATAAAGTTGCATGTTGTGTGTATGTATGTGTGATGCCCGGCGAAACAATACAAAAATAATGGCAAAGTAAATTGCATACACATCACTATCACCAGATCTGCTTTAGAGCCAAACATAACTCTAAAGATTTGATTATATTTGTGAAGATAATTAAAAAAATAAAATTTTAATAGTAGCAGGCTGGATCTTTTGGCATGATAATATTTTCAATTGGAGACATTGATTTCTTTTTTTAAGTGCCTGTGCACTTTTTTTTTGATGCCCAACCAGGCCGATCAATTGCCAAAGTCTTTTTATGATAGGGATTTTAATGGGGGCATCTGCAATGATACCAACTCATGATTAGTAATAATGGGATCTGCAAGACTAACCTTTTTCCCACCACTTTCTTCAGCGAATTGATCGCTGGGTACTGCCCAACCTTCTAGTATAATCTTATTAAATGCGAGAATTGGTTGTGTTTTTCTGTCTGTAAAACAGGAAACTATATTCCTACTCAAGTCACAATTCTCTTAGTATTGAACATCACATTCTCCCTTAATTTTATTTTGTTATCTAAACCTCATTATAATAAAATTGTTATACATTATTAATACTGATTAACTATGTCTACATACTGACAACATTGCAATATATTTATTATATACAACAAAATAGCAGTTACAGTGTGTACGGAAGGCTAATTTGGCATATAATATTAAAAAAATCGAATTAATAAATATGTGCTTAGTAAAAAGTATTGATTTCTAACAGTTTGGTTTTATTTTAATTAATATAAGCAAAAATCTCTTCTCAATGAATCTCAAATCTGAAATCCATTAACAGAAAAATTAACTGCATTTTATTCTTTACTCTCTTATAACTAAATACTTTAAATTAGAAAAAACAACAAGAAAGACAAAGTGATGGAATGAGTAAGTTTCAGTTGTTCTAATTTTATTATACTCCCTCTGTTTCAAAATTTTATTATACTCCATCTGTTCGAATCTTTTTATCTGTATTCTTATTAGTTTTCATTAGTCCTTTCTAATTTATACAAAATATTTTCCTTATATTAAACTTAAATAACTTGCACCCGGAGTGCATATATTGCTAGTATATATAATGTCACTGGAAAAAGTCATATTTCCAATCATCTCTCCCAATAAAATTTACTCCCTTCTCCCTTACAGCAAGCATGTGGCAGGTTCTGTTGGATTACAAGGTAACATATAAACCTAATACGCCTGCCACATTACTTGGAGAAGAGCTAGGACACTACCAAATAAACATTTACTGAAAAGGGCACCAATGTGGCACCATTATAATCAAACTAGTTTATTGATCATTGAATTATCATGGTTTATATTCTCTTGAGAGGAGATGAACACTGTCCAAAGTAATCTACCACTGTCTTGGAATATCATGAAGGACCTTAGTCTGGCAACTACCAATGATCTTTTGGAATAGGAGACAGGTCCCATTCATGGAATAATTTGATTTTTGATATCGTTAACATTTTCAGAGACTTGTATTGTTGCTTGTGTTGTTTGTGTTGCTGTGCTTACTGCTGCTGCCGCCGCCACATCATACAATTAAAATCTTTCTTAGATTCACTTGCAGTCTTGTTCCTCGACAGTGGAATGCTCCAGTTCTTCCCTAGTTTCTCATTTTCCTAAACAGATTTCCTTTGTGCACTGTCCTGTGCCAAAATGATAAAGCCACACTGGAATGAAAAAGAGGAAGGGAAGAAAAGGGAAAAAGACTTGATTTATCCATCATTTCGTCTCTTGAAAGTCCATTACCATTTCCACCACTGCCATTAATTTTGCTTTATTCTCTTTCTCTTTTACTGGTTTTTAAAGTCAACAAATCACAATCTTTCTTAAATCTCCTTAATAAAAAAAACACATATGCTTTTTTCCTCCAAAAAAAAAAGAGAATTCCAAGCATATTCAATGTCACACTTGTTAGAATTGCCTGCTGCTCTTGATTTCAAGGGGAATTTCAAGATCATTCTTATAGTTACATCTTATAATCCACAAAGACCAGACCAATTTTCTTGCCAACAAAACCTGAAACTTAAGCAACACTTTATTTTGTCTCTACTTACTATTATTATTATTATTATTATTATATATAAGTATCTTACCAATGTAATATATTCTGGATTCTCTTGGAGTCTTTGTTCCTTATCAGGGAATTGTCTGTCTTACCAGTTCTCATTTCCTTACCAATTTCCTTTGCACTTTCCTGCACCAAATGACAAAAGCTAAAGAAAAAGATTCTATTATCTCATCTTTTTGCTCTCTTAGGAGAACATATTACCATTTCAGACATTGGTTCTGCTTTCACAAATGAAATTTACCAAAACATTAGACATCTTCAAAAAGGCACCACATATTACACTTCAAGTGTTTGTATTAATTTCTTTACAACTTAGATAAAGAAATACTGAGTATTTCATACTATTATGCTACAAGTACAATGTTCACTTTTTATATATATATATGTGAAAATAAAATGGAAATTAATCCGCATATGAATAAGAATATAATGAAAAAAACAAAGATGTTTACAACTGAAATAGGCTCATCAGATAGAGAAAGTGCTGCGCAAACCGGTCGGGGCCAATCTCTTACGGTTTAAAAAGCAACACTCGCCCATCCTCCAACTAATATGAGGGACCCTATTGCAATTATAATGTATCACCGCACGTGGGTCGGTCATCAACAAAACAAGACGGAAAAAGACCTTAGTAAAAACAGAAACGCTGCTAGTTAAACGTTGAATTAATAAAAAAAAAAATAAAATTGTGCTGTCTGCATTAAATAATATGAATTTATTATAAAAAAATAAAAATGATTTTTATTAAAAATAAATGAATCTCATTATTCAATTTGAAAATAATTCAGAAGCATTATAGTAATGAAATAAAGACTCAAAAAAGTCTGGTGTAAAGTTATGAAAAGTGTAAAAATATGTATAAAGTTTCCCGTCTTGTTTTTGTTGATGACCGACCCCACGTGCGGTTGATACATTATAATGCAATAGGGTCCTCATATAGTTAGGATGGCGAGTGTTGCTTTTTAAACGTCAAGAGAATTGGCCCGAAACGGTTTGCACAACTTTCTTCTTTCTGATGAGCCTATTTCAGTTGTAAACATTTCGTTTGTTTTTTCATTATATCTTATCTCATATAATATATATATATATATATATATATATATATATTATTGGACTCCCTCGTCGATTTTCCATGCATGAGGGCTTCACACACACAATAACACCCACACAGTGATTTGTTTAATAGTGTGAAGGCTTGTGTTGGGACATCCACACTTTGGACAGTCGATAGTAAAGAATTGTGCATGAAGGGTTGCCCACAAACCCAATCAACGACCAGCTCAGGAATTTGAATCAAGTTATCCCTCTCGTAGACTGGTTACCACCCAGGCTGAGGACCCAGTCCTGCCACTATTTTAACCCAAAGCTGGAGGGAGAATATATGGATTCATACCTTTCCCAAGTATTAGCGCTATGTGAAATATTACAGCTTCATCTAGGAATTGAACTCGAATCGACGAGGTCCAGTTCAATGACTCTAACCACATATATATATATATATATATTATATATATATATAAAGAGATGGATTCTATATGGATTTCTTAAGATTACACTGAATTTGAGACCCCATCTGATGGGACTGAATTTTGGGGAGCCTATAATTAAATCGACTTAGATTTATATAGGCCCCAATTTTGTCGAAATAAATTTATTATGGAATTACAGTGTGAGTTCTCCTTTCTTTTATATGATATATATATATATATATATATATATATATATATTTAGGGCTGGTTTTAAGTCAGTCAGAAAGCGCCTGCCTCAAGAACCACAAGTTTCCAATTTGTTTATCTGACCTTGCCTACTCAGTGTAAGAGTAACACAGTTTCTGAGCAGTAAGTGGGAGCTGCAGTAGGTGTGGCGCTCCACCTTAGATGTATAAAATAATATCACTAGTCTAGTGCTAGCGAAAAAGGGGATAGGCTCCCGCACTTGCTAGCTCATACAACAATAAGCCACTTCACCTACTTTTCTTTACACTATATAATATATATATATATATTATTATAATATATATAATATACATTATATATATATATATGATATATAATATATATAATATAATTTTACTTACTTTACATATCTAAAATATAAAGACTTAAGTTTGGTATGTACGTGTCGACGCATAATTATAAAATGGGAGGTTACTCTGATTCGAAATCTCTCATACATATTAATATCCTCTAACTAAAAACACGCCAAATTTGGTTAATTGATTTTATGATTAAGGGCATTATAATTAATGCATTAGCCAAAATCCCCAATTTGCAAACTGTCCATATACCAACTTCCTTGCATATTGATAAGATATGTCCCGTTGACTTTTTTGTGTTTAAAGCGATTATCAGCCCGAATATCAGCAGTGAATTCAATTTTAGTCAATAAATTTTTGCATGTCTTAAGCTGCTTCAGCTCAGAATTGTATCGCCTATTTGTTGTCCAATCTAAAAATAATCCATTATGCGTGAAAAGAAGAGAAAATAAATCTTGCTCCAATATATAATTTGTATGAGTCTTTAGTCCATTGAATGTATTTGTATAGCGAGTTAGAAATTATATTTTGCTTCGCCGACAGCAAAAAGTATGTTTTAATGAAAAATCAAATTCTTATTCATATCGCAATCTTTTTATTCCTGCTCTTAAAATATTAATTTAGTTAGTAAATGAAATGAAACCTAATCTATCATACAATATTTTTCCCGAAGAAAGAGCGCAAGTAAATAACATAATAAGTAGAAATAAATAATAAGCCAAGTAAATAAAAATAAAGCGAAATAAATAATAAGGCAAAGTAAATAACAATAATAATTTAATCAACTTTGTTTTTAATTATTTTATATAAAGGTTTTTAAGAAAAAAAAAGCATTTATTACAAAAAAAGGTAGTTAAATATATAATACTTATTTCATAACTAAGTAAACATATAATAATAAAACAAAAATAAAAATTTATTAATAAAAATTACAATTAGTTAACATTTTTGTATATAAACAAAAGCAGTGTATATGTTCTTACCTTAAACATAAAATAAAAATGTTCTAATGTACAGAACTTGAATGAGAAAATTTGTATTTAATTTTATCATAATTCTAATCATATAATAAATATGCAGATTTTTAAAAAATTAAGTCACCACTTTTTTCTCTCTCTTTCTTTTTTTTTACTAAAAACCGTCAAAAATGAGTCTTTTCGAACTGGCCTGATTAAAAACGGTCGGAAAATGGGATGACCCAGAAAAACAGAACCACAAAAATTGTAATAAAACTTATTTTAACTAGGGGGTTAGGCGTTAATTAAATTGGGCTATACATATCTCTTATTTTTCTCACCACTCACTTTTCTGTTTCCTATTTTTTCTAGTCCGGTCATGGACCGGGTACTTTAGCTAGTATATATTAATATATATATATATATATATATATATATATATTATATATATATGTACATATATCGCATGCAGTAATCATGTCATCAAGATTCAACTATAAATGCCAATCAATAAATGGTGACAAACCTTTTTTCTACACATTTTTCAAATTCAACACATACAAAACATCCATCATCTTTATCCACATGAATCCTGCTCCTTCTTAATTTCACAGCTAACCTCTCACCCGCCTAGCTGGGGTCCAGTGTGCTTCGGCCACTAGACCGTAGGTAAAAATAATAGCGTCGATCCCAGGGGCTTTCCCCCAAGCAATACCTGCCCCTTGGAGCAGGGCTGGGTTTATTGCTCAAGCACCTGAGGTGCACCCTTGGAGGGGAATGCCGAAGGGATCAACGCAATTTTTGTTTTCTTCTTTCCCACCCATGAGCCTTCGGCTTATGGGTGGGCCCACATTGAAATGAGCCTTGTGCCCAGCCCATATAAGTGGGGTATGAGGGCAATACTCCTTCTTAAATTTCACAGTCCTGAAGAAGGTTTCCATTGTAAACTGTAATGTTCAAACATTGACTATAAATTTCTATCATCATAAACATCCCGTGTTTGTTCTAAATTTTTCTCCACATACACACACACACACCACACATATATATATATATATAATATATAATAATATAATATATATATATATATACATATATATATATTTATATTTATATTTATATTATTTAGCAGGTTTATTAAAAATATTTAATCTTTTTAAATATTTAAAAATTAATTATATTTAAACATCTGTAAATTTAAATTAAATTTTAATTTAGTATTTTAAAACAATTACGTTAAGTCAATTACTTAAATTATATATTTCAAAATATTTAATTTAAATAATTTAGATAATGTAATTGTTAAGAACTTTAGAAAAATATTAATATAAATTTAATTATAAAAATAATGAAAGGAATAAATCAATTCTTTTATAAATCTTTCGATGGAAATAAGTAGAGAATTATTTTTAAGAATGCCATATTTTTTAATTTACCGTATTTTTTTAAATATTCTAATGAATTTTTTCACACAAAACCCATTATTTTATTTATAAACAAATAAGTAGTGAAAATTTCATTAAAATTGGATAATTACTGATTTTAGGTTAGATTTTCTTAAAATATTAGACCCTTTTTTAAACAGTTGAAAATTTAATGTTTGTTTGTTTATTGATTTTAACAGCATATCAACCTGTCTGGGGTTATGTCATGCCTAAAGGTTAGGAAATATACATATCGTGTATTTATATTTATACTTTTTAGTAATTGGTTTAAAAATGTGTTAGCATTAATTGGGATTATGTTGTATTGTATTGATTTGTTTCATGTCTATATTCTATGGTATAATTTTATTTCCCTAAAAAAGAGAAAATATCCTCCATGTTGACATTTTCAAACAGATCTTTCATAGACATGAATTTAAACATCATTTCAGGAAATCTATGATATGAAAAAATATTTCAAAAATATTTCAGTTTTCTTTAATCTTATTTATTTCAAATGATATAAAGATTTTTTTAAATAAAATTACTTTTAGAAAGCTTTTGTAACTTTACCCATCATGTGTACATTTTTCACACAAAATTGATTGGACGACCCTATCTATTCCACTGGTATCAACATAACCTGATACCACCATCTTCATAAAGAAATACTGATCAAAAAGGTTAATAATCCTGTCATTTATGATTGGTACTATGCTTATATTTTTTTTTTAATATCAAAAGAAATAAAGAAATTATCCCATAATAATTGCGTTTATTATCCATTCATGCACTGAGTGTAGCAACTATTTATGAGCCCTGCCAACTGGGCTGTAGAATATGCCAACTTCACCTCTGCAGAGGGATTAAGACCTGTTGCCGGTGGGTGGTGATCCATGATACTAAGGACGGAATCATTGTGGCTAAGAATCCATGCTATGTAACATTTCCTTGGCCTTTACTTAGAGCAGAGAGACACTTCCAATGATTCAGCTGTCATGTCAAGCCCTAGCACCTATAAATTATACCAACTGTATTGCTCTTACGGCAAACCCTCAACCCTTTTTGTCGTAGATGAAGCAAGAAGGTGATGTTTCAGAATCTTAGTGTCGCTATGGATCTAGGTGAGTTCCAATTCTTGAGCTCTGGACAGTGTGAACTACCCTTCATCACTATTGCTCTCAAGGCCACTCTGACCTGGATGGTAGTACTGTTAAGGTCCCATCTATAGGTTAAATAGATCAAAAGATGAGTTTAAAAAAATGTGTTTTTTCTAAATGAGTTAAAAAAATTTGAATACCCAACAAGAATGAATAAAACAAAAACGTCTTTGGTATGAAATAAGCTATGGGTTGACATGCTGTAAAATCAGCCACCCCTATCAACTATATGAATAGTGTAGATCATTTTGCAAGATTAGACATCTAAAAATTTTTTAGGGATCGTCCCCATGGGAGAGGCGTTAACAATTGGACTTCGACATTGTTAGTAACTGAGTTCAAACTCCAGTCACCCTATTACATCACGTTCATTACTAATACTCTTGGAAAGGTTATGAGCTCTCATTCTCCCAATTATGGGTTAAATAGTACCTTTCATGTTCCTACAAGGATGGCTGTCAGCAGTTTATGGTAGGATTGCAATTGTGGAGAGCCACTGTCTGCGGTTTAAAAGTAGGCAAAGTGTTAAACACTGGATTCTCAATGAACATGAGGATATTTTAGGGAGTGATCTATGGAATATCAAGAAATTAATAATAAAAAAATATGTTCAGCATGAACAAAACACCACAAAATATAATTTCAGTTACAGATTAGCCTGGAAATTGCTCTATTTCTCTATTTATAGGTTAGAGCATTTTGAATGTATCTCTTTAATAAAAATCTCCACTCTGTTATGCCGTTTTTTTCCATATTTCAGGTACAGACACAGAAATTTAATTATTTATAGTAGACTGATATTTTATTCTTATTTTAATTTTTGTGCTTATTTAATTATTAACTAATTCGTTTATAATTGATTTATTTATTTATAAATGAATAAATAAAATTGTATTATAAATAAAAAAGAATATGAATGAATTTATTTATCCATTCATATTCTTTTATCATTTAATTCAGAAAAGTTACGTAGATTTTGTCCCTTGGACAAAACTTTGACACTAATTAAGAGTTATTCCCTTGATCAATTTATCCATTTTATCTGTTTTAAACCAAAGTTCATGAAGTTTTTTTGTTTCACCATTTTCAAGCAACAAAAGAAATGTTGTCCCCATATCTAAGCATGAATGTTATTTACACACACACACACACACACACCACACACACACACACACACACACACATATATATATATCAGTATATTAGTAAGTTTCTTTCAATCGGCGGAGGGTGTTAAAACAGACTGTGTTTTGGAGATTTACTTCTCATCAGTGCAGCTCGACTTTTTAACAGCTACCTCTAGCCGAGATCAAAAACCGACAGAATTTTCTTCTGCCAAGTTCCTACCTTGCGGCTATCAGCGGCTGTCAGTCTTTGTAGATATTTGTTAGAAGATGGGGCTGAGAGTCTTAGAAATATTTACAGGGCCAATAAAATAAGCAAAAAAATAGGCACTGCAAATGTTGTTCTGCTTTTATATTAAAAATCAATTAAAATCAATTAAATTGATTATTTTAGGTCATTTTTTGTCTACGGCGAAAAGTAGTACATAATGAGCATCGTAAAGGAAAAAAAAAAAAAAAAAAGCAAATAAATTATATTATTTTTAATACATTTTAAACTATTTTTTTGCGTCAATTTTGCTCAAAATATCGTAAACATTGGTTGCTAAAGATGACGTAAAAATCCGTATTTTACAAAAATAAACTTATCCCCCACCCCCGATTGAAAAAAATTGCCAAAAATCAAGGAATCCGATTTTAATGAAATAATTGTCGAAAAGGGTAAAAAAAAGATCACAAAATTAGTTTATTTTAAATTTATTTTTTGAATTTCGGTTGTTATTTTCTACCAGGATAGCCACCCTAATCTTTTCTTCTTATTCACACCTTTAGTTTTTTTAATCTTTTTATTTATACTGAATTAGTTTCAAACTTTATTTAACCCACACCGATATTTTGCACCCAAAAAAAAAAAAAAACAATAAGGGTGGGGTCAGCGTTAAGTGACCTGAAAAAATCAGTTAAGTTTTGAAATAAATAACTGATGCCCACTATAAATTAATTATTGATAAACTCAACACTGAAAATTTCATTTAAAACCGGATTATTCACTGATTTCTAGTTAAGTTCTTTCAATCGGGGGAGCGGTGTTAATATATTTTGTAAAATAAGGATTTTGCAGCAAATTGACAGTGCCGAGCAAGTACGGGTTTATATTTACCGAAACCAGCTAAATAGCATCTCCTAAATTACTAACAAATATTTTGATGTGCTTACCCCTTTGACTCTATAAATTTTAAAAAGAATAATTAAAGTAATTTTAAAAAAATCTATTTTAAAGCATGATATTCAATATTAGTTGAGCATAAAAAGAACTTTTTTTTGTTTTATTAAAACAAAACAAAAGTTATTCTCTGTAACCTGTAAAGTGATAAAAAAGGGAATGGAAATATCCCTCTGCCAGCTGATTATTTAAGCTGATAAAGTTTTTTCACAGACACTTCTCTTTGTCTTAACTCTCTAGAGGGTGAAAATTTGCACCAGATATTTAGAGAGAGTTGGTGTGAGTTTTTGACGTTAATTTGTAAATTACGACTTATAGAACAACCTCAATTAAAGTGGAATTTTATTCAAACCATTTAGTAATCCTAAAACAAGGAATAATTTTGTATAAATTTCGTTTCATTAAGCTCACCAGGGAAAAACAATTTAGATATTGAAAGGTGAAAACTCAGCTTTAGTATCAATCATATATATATATATATTATATATATATATATATATAATATAATATATAATATATACATTACTGAGGATTCCAACATTACTTGAGAGCGAATGAATAACATCTAATAACTGTATAGTAAGAAATATGTCATAATAATATATTTTTTCTGAATTAATTGATTCATTCATATTTGTTTATTTTACCTAGAAGATGCTAAAATGAAATAATTTTTATCTGGATTTCTAAATGAACAAAATGACATGAGAAATATAACTATTTTTCCCATTTGTTTTTTGGTTTTTTTGTTGTTTGGGTTTTTTAAGAAAACTAAAAATACTAAAATAGACTTTTAAAATATGTGTATATATCTATTAGATAAATTTTAAATGAAATGTATAACGTTTTAATGCATTACATTTGTAATTCAGGACAGATTTTTCCCCAGAAGGGTATGTCCTTTTCAAAATCGTTTTTATTTTTTTAAATCTCTGAGGACCGATCATATAAGAAAAATAAATATTCTCAGTGCAGAAATATTTCGTTTATGATTAAATTACAAAAAGTGCTAAAGACAAGTGTGGAGATAATTATAGTAGTGTGAAAAAATTTTCAAGTTTGGATACTTGAGAATTCCCAGGAGCTAAATTGTTGTTTTAATGTTTGTTTATACAATAACCAAAACCAGAGAACAGAAAAATTACAAAATTCAATAAAAATCCACATCCTATTTATTGCTGATAGGAGGTTAAAAACTTTTACCCTTCATTTATAAGAAAAAAATAAAAATATAATAAAGATATAAATCAATGGATATATTTAAAAAGTTAATGCGTAAAAAATGATTAGAAAAATAAAACAAATTAATTAAAGGATAAAACATAATAAAAAGAAAAATACAAACAGAAAAAAATGAAAATAAAACTTAAAAACAAGAACATATAAAGAATAAAAGACAATAAAACAATATACAGAAAAAATGTATTAATCAATATACAAAATATAGATAAAAAATTTATTTCTTAGTTTTTATTTAAACATGGCCGTTGCTCTGTTCGTTTTAGATATACGAAAAGGATCTAAAAGTTTAAAAAAATAATGGCCAGCCAGTGTTTGTCTAGTTCGTGCTCTGCAATGGTCTTAAGGGAACCTAATCACGTAAAGCAGTTATAGTCATCAGAGATAGTCTCCCTTTTACTGAAGTGCTGCGTAATAGAATCTCATATAATGTCCACGCCTTTGTTATCGCCGTTTAATAGTTTTACTAAATTTACGTTCGTTGTCATGCTTGAAAAATATTTTGAAATGAGAAACGATATAATAATAAACATTCTAAATCTAATTAAATTTTTCCAATAAGATTAACATTCAATTAAATATGATCATGTCAAAAAATAAATTGGAACTCAAGATATACACATTTGTTAATGCGTTATTACTACATATCATAACCGAGATATATCCTGGATGAGCTGTTTGTATTTCACATTACGCTAACACCCCAGGGACGTAGATGCTGATTCATACCTTTACCAGGGTTAATAGTGCTATTGGAAAGGCAAACAGCCTCATTCAGGATTGAATTCCGGGTAGCTTCAGAGTCCCACCTTCCTTTTCACACAATGATAACCATTACAACAAGCAATCCCCATTGATATATATTGAATTATGAATATAAAAAGATAAGAAAATAAGATAGTTGTCTAATGCACACTCAGCATGTATAATATATATATATTATATATATAATATAATATTATATATATTATATATATATATTATATATATATATATATATATGCATGTGTTGTGTTGTGTATGTATGTAGTATATATATATATATATATATATAATATATATATATATATATATATATATATATATATATATATATACATGCATGAGTGTGCATTAGACAAACTATCTTATTTTCTTAATCTTATATTCATAATTCAATATATATCAAATGGGATGCTTGTGTGTAATGGTTATCATTGTGGGAGGTGGACTCTGAAGCTACCCGGATTCAAATCCTGAATGAGGCTGTTTGCATTTCACATAGCACTATTAACCCTGGTAAAGGTATGAATCAAAGCATTCTACGTCCCTGGGGTGTTAGCGCTATGTGAAATACAACAGCCTCATCCAGGATATGAACTCGGTTATGATATGTTCAAGTAATAACCATTACAAAATGTGTATATCCTTGAGTTTACCAATTTATTTTTTTGACATGATCATTATTAATTGAATGTTAATCTTTCTTATTGGAAAAAATTTAATTAGATATTAGAAAATGTTTATTATTATATCGTTTCTCTATTTCAAAATATTTTTCAAGCATGACAACGAACGTAATTTAGTAAAACTAATTAAACAGGCGATAACAAGGCGTGGACATTATATGAATGATTCTATTACCAGCACTTCAGTAAAAAGGAGACTATCTCTGAATGACTATAAACTGCTTTACGTGATTAGTTCCCTTAGACCATTGCAGGAGCAACGAAAACTAGACAAACACTGGCTGGCCATTTTAAAACTTTTAGATCCTGCGTATATCTAAAACGAACAGAGCAACCCAGTGTTTAAATAAAACTAAGAAATAAATCTTTTATCTATATTTGTATATTGATTAATACATTTTTCTGTATATTTGTTTTATTGTCTTTTATTCTTATATGTTCTTGTTTTAAGTTCTTAATTTTCATTTTCTTGTTGTATTTTTCTTTTTATTATGTTTTATCCTTTATTAATTTGTTTTATTTCTAATCATTTTTTAGCATTAACTTTTTAATATATCATTGATTTATATCTTTATTATATTTTTATTTAGCTTTTCTTATGAAAAATGAAGGGTAAAAAGTTTTTAACCTCCCTATCAGACAAAAATAGGATGTGGATTTTTATTGAATTTTGGTATTTTCTGTTCTCTGGTTTGGTTATTGTATAAACAAACATTAAAAACAACAATTTAGCTCCTGGGAATTTCAAGTATCCAAACTTGAAAATTTTCAAACTACTTAATTATCTCCCTTGTCTTTTACACTTTTTGTAATTAAATCAAAACCGAAAATATTTCTGCATGAGAAAATATTTATTTTTCTTATATGATCGGTCCTCAGAGAATTTAAAAAAATAAAAAGATTTTGAAAAGGGACATACCCTTCTGGGGAAAAATCTGTCCTGAATTACAAAATGTAAAATGCATTAAAACTGTTATACATTTTCATTTTAAATTTATCTATAGATATATACACATATTTTAAAAGTCTATTTTTAGTATTTTTAGTTTTCTTAAAAAAAACCCAAACAAACAAAAAACCAAAAAAACAAATGGGAAAATAGTTATATTTCTCATGTACATTTTGTTCATTTAGAAATCAGATAAAAAAATTATTTCATTTTAGATCTTCTAGGTAAAAATAAACAAATAAAATGAATGAATCAATTAATTCAGAAAAAATATATTATATGACATATTTCTTACTATACAGTTATATATGATGTTATTCATTCCTCTCAAGTAATGTTGGGAAATCCCTTCAAGTATATGTATATATATATATATATATATATATATATATATATATATATATATATATATTATTATACTAAAGCTGAGATTTTCACCTTTCAATATCTAAAGTTGTTTTCCTGGTGAGCTTAATGAAACGAAATTTATACAAAAATATTCCTTAGTTTAGGATTACTAAATGTTTGAATAAAATTCCACTTTAATTGGTTCTAATAAGTCGTAATTTACAATTACGTCAAAAACTCACCCAACTCTCTCTTAAATATCTGGTGCAATTTTCACCCCTCTAGAGAGTTAAGACAAAGAGAAGTGTCTGTGAAAAAACTTTATCAGCTAAATAATCAGCTGGCAGAGGGATATTTCCATTCCCTTTTTATCACTTTACAGGTTACAGAGAATAACTTTTGTTTTGTTTAATAAAACAAAACAAAAGTTCTTTTATGCTCAACTAATATTGAATATCATGCTTTAAAATAGATTTTTTTAAATTACTTTAATTATTCTTTTTAAAATTTATAGAGTCAAAGGGGTAAGCACATCAAATATTTGTTAGTAAAAAATTTAGGAAGATGCTATTTAGCTGGTTTCGGTAAAATATAAACACCTACTTGCTCGGCACTGTCAAATTTGCTGCAAAATCCTTATTTTACAAAATATATTAACACCCTCCCCCGATTGAAAGAAACTTACTAGAAATCAGTGAATAATCCGGTTTTAATGAAATTTTCAGTGTTGAGTTATCAATAAATTAATTTTATAGTGCATCAGTTATTTTATTTCAAAACTTACTGATTTTTTCAGGTCACTTAACGCTGACCCCACCCCTTATTTTTGGGTGCAAAATATCGGTGTGGGTTAAATAAAGTTGAAACTAATTCCAGTATAAATAAAAAGATTAAAAAAACTAAAGGTGTGAATAGAAGAAAAAGATTAAGGGTGGCTATCCTGGTAGAAAATAACAACCGAAAATCAAAAAATAAATTTAAAATAAAAACTAATTTTGTTGATCTTTTTTTTTACCCTTTTCGACAATTATTCATTAAAATCGGATTCCTTGATTTTTGGCAATTTTTTCAATCGGGGTGGGGATAAGTTTATTTTGTAAAATACGGATTTTACGTCATCTTTAGCAACCATGTTTACGATATATTTGAGCAAAATTGACCAAAAAAATAGTTTAAAATGTATTAAAATAATATAATATTATTTTGCCTTTTTTTTTTTTTTTTTTTACCGATGCTCATTATGTTACTACTTTTCGCCGTAGACAAAAAAATTGACCTAAAATAATCAATTTAATTGATTTTAATTGATTTTTAATATAAAAAGCAGACAACATTTTGGCAGTGCCTATTTTTTGCTTATTTTATTGGCCCTGTAAATATTTCTAAGACTCTCAGCCACCATCTTCTAACAAATATCTACAAAGACTGACAGCCGCTGATAGCCGCAAGGGTAAGGAACTTGGCAGAAGAAAATTCTGTCGGGTTTGATCTCGGCTAGAGGTAGCTGTTAAAAAAGTCGAGCTGCACTGATGAGAAGTAAACTCCAAAACACAAGTCTGTTTTAACACCCCCCCGATTGAAAGAAACTTACTAATATACTGATATATTATATATGTGTGTGTGTGTGTGTGTGTGTGTGTGTGTGTGTGTGTGTGTGTGTAAATAACATTCATGCTTAGATATGGGGACAACATTTCTTTTGTTGCTTGAAAATGGTGAAACAAAAAACTTCATGAACTTTGGTTTAAAACAGATAAAAATGATAAATTGATCAAGGGAAATAACTCTTAATTAGTGTCAAAGTTTTGTCCAAGGGACAAAATCTACGTAACTTTTCTGAATTAAATGATAAAAGAATATGAATGGATAATAAATTCATTCATATTCTTTTTTATTTATAAATAAATTTATTTATTCATTTATAAATAAATAAATCAATTATAAACGAATTAGTTAATAATTAAATAAGCACAAAATTAAAATAAGAATAAAAATATCAGTCTACTATAAATATTAAATTTCTGTGTCTGTACCTGAAATATGGAAAAAAAGAACGGCATAACAGAGTGAGATTTTTATTAAAGAGATACATTCAAAATGCTCTAACCTATAATAGAGAATAGAGCAATTTCCAGGCTAATCTGTAACTGAATTATCATTTTGTGTGTTTTTGTTCATGCTGAACATATTTTTTTATTATCTAAATTCTTGATATTCCATAGATCACTCCCTAAATATCCTCATGTTACATTGAGAATCCAGTGTTTAACACTTTGCCTACTTTAAACCGCAGACAGTGGCTCTCCCACAATTGCAATCCTACCATAAACTGCTGACAGCCATCCTTGTAGAAGAACATGAAAGGTACTATTTAACCCATAATTGGGAGAATGAGAGCTTCATACCTTTTCCAAGAGTATTAGTCTGAACGTGATTGTAATAGGGTGACTGGAGTTTGAACTCAGTTACTACAATGTCGAAGTCCAATATGTTAACGCCTCTCCCATGGGGACGATCCCTAAAAAATTTTTAGATGTCTAATCTTGCAAATGATCTACAACTATTCCATAATAGTTGATAGGGTGGCTGGATTTTACAGCATGTCAACCCATAGCTTATTTCATACCAAAGACGTTTTTGTTTTATTCATTCTTGTTGGGTATTCAAATTTCTTTTAACTCATTTAAAAAAAACAACATTTTTTTAAACTCATCTTTTGATCTATTTAACCTATAGATGGGACCTTAACAGGTACTACCACTCCAGGTCAGAGTGGCCTTGAGAGCAATAGTGATGAAGGGGTAGTTCACACTGTCCAGAGCTCAAGAATTGGAACCTCACCACTAGATCCATAGCGACACTAAGATCTGAAACATCACCTTCTTGCTCATCTACGACAAAAAGGGTTGAGGGTTTGCCGTAAGAGCAATACAGTTGGTATAATTAATAGGTGCTAGGGCTTGACATGACCAGCTGAATCATTGGAAGTGGTCTCTCTGCCTAAGTAAAGGCCAAAGGAAAATGTTACATAGCATGGACTTCTTAGCCACAATGATTCCGTCCTTAAGTATCATGGATCACCACCCACCGGCAACAGGTCTTAATCCCTCTGCAGAGGTGAAGTTGGCATATTCTACAGCCCCAGTTGGCAGGGCTCATAATAGTTGCTACACTCAGTGCATGAAATGGATATATAAACATAGCAATTATTATGGGATAATTTCTTTTATTTCTTTTTGATATTTAAAAAAAAATATAAGCATAGTACCAATCATAAATGACAGGATTATTAACCTTTTGATCAGTATTTCTTTATGAAGATGGTGGTATCAGTTATGTTGATACCAGTGGAATAGATAGGGTCGTCCAATCAATTTTGTGTGAAAAATGTACACATGATGGGTAAAGTTACAAAAGCTTTCTAAAAGTAATTTATTTAAAAAAAATCTTTATATCATTTGAAATAAATAAGATTAAAGAAAACTGAAATATTTTTGAAATATTTTTTCATATCATAGATTTCCTGAAATGATGTTTAAATTCATGTCTATGAAAGATCTGTTTGAAAATGTCAACATGGAGGATATTTTCTCTTTTTTTAGGGAAATAAAATTATACCATAGAATATAGACATGAAACAAATCAATACCATACAACATAATCCCAAATTATGCTAACACATTTTTAAAACCAATTACTAAAAAGTATAAATATAAATACACGATATGTATAATTTCCTAACCATTAGGCATGACATAACCCCAGACAGGTTGATATGCTGTTAAAATCAATAAACAAACAAACATTAAATTTTCACTGTTTAAAAAAGGGGGTCTAATATTTTAGAAAAATCTACCTAAAATCAGGTAATTATCCAATTTTAATGAAATTTTCACTACTTATTTGTTTATAAATAAATAATGGGTTTTGTGTGAAAAATATCATTAGAATATTTTAAAAATACGGTAAATTAAAAAATATGGCATTCCTTAAAAAATAATTCTCTCACTTATTTCCATCGAAAGATTTATAAAAAGAAATTTGATTTTATTCTTTCATTATTTTTATAATTAAATTTATATTAATATTTTTCTAAGTTTCTTAACAATTACATTATATAAATTATTTAAATTAAATATTTTGAAATATATAATTTAAGTAATTGACTTAACGTAATTGTTTTAAAATACTAAATTAAAATTTAATTTAAATTTACAGATGTTAAAAATATAATACTATTTAAATATTTAAAAAGATTAAATATTTTTAATAAAACCTGCTTAAATAATATAAATATAAATATAATATATATATATATATATATATATATATATATATATATATATATATATATATATATGTGTGTGTGTGTGTGTATGTGGAGAAAATTTAGAAACAAACACGGGATGTTATGATGGATAGAAATTTATAGTCAATGTTTGAACATTACAGTTTACAATGGAAACCTTCTTCAGGACTGTGAAATTAAGAAGGAGTATTTGCCTCATACCCCACTTATATGGGCTGGGCACAAGGCCTCATTTCAATGTGGGCCCACCCATAAGCCGAAGCTCATGGGTGGGAAAGAACAAAAATTGCGTTGATCCCTTCGGCATTCCCCCTCAAGGGTGCACCTCAGGTGCTGAGCAATAAACCCAGCCCTGCTCCCAAGGGGGCAGGTATTGCTTGGGGGAAAGCCCCCTGGGATCGACGCTATTATTTTTACCTTACCGGTCTAGTGGCCGAAGCACACTGGAACCCCAGCTAGGCCGGGTGAGAGGTTAGCTGTGAAATTAAGAAGGAGCAAGGATTCATGTGGATAAAAGATGATGGATGTTTTGTATGTGTTGAATTTGAAAAATGTGTAGAAAAAAGGTTTGTCACCATTTATTGATTGGCATTTATAGTTGAATCTTGATGACATGATTACTGCATGCGATTATATATATATATATATATATATATATATATATATATATATATATATATATATATACTAGCTAAAGTACCCGGTCCATGACCGGACTAAAGAAAAATAGGAACACCGAAAAGTGAGTGGTGAGAAAATAAGAGATATGTATACCCAATTTAATTAACCCCTAAACCCCCCTAGTTAAAATTAAGTTTTATTACAAATTTTGTGGGTTCTGTTTTTCTGGGTCACCCTAATTTTCCGACCGTTTATCCAGCCGAGTTCGAAAGACCATTTTTGACGGTTTTTAGTAAAAAAAAAAGAAGAGAGAGAAAAAAGTGGTGACTTAATTTTTTAAAAATCTGCATATTTATTTATGATTAGAATTATGATAAATTAAATAACAAATTTTCTCATTCAAGTTCTGTACATTAGAATCATTTTTATTTTATGTTTAAGGTAAGAACATATACACTGTTTTGTTTATATACGAAATGTTAACTAAATTGTATTTTTATTATAAATTTTTATTTTGTTTTTATTATTATATGTTTACTTAGTTATGAAATAAGTAATTATATAATTTAACTACCTTTTTTTGTAAAAATGCTTTTTTTCTAAAACTCTTTATATTAAAAAAATTAAAAACAAAGTTGATTTAAATTATTATTGTTATTTACTTTGCTTATTATTTATTTCGCTTTATTTTTATTTACTTGGCTTATTATTTATTTCTCTTATTATTGTTATTTACTTCGCTCTTTCTTACCGAATAAATATTTGTATGATAGATTATTTCATTTCATTTCTAACTAAATTAATATTTTAAAGACAGGAATAAAAAGATTGCGATATGAATAAGATTTGATTTTTCATTAAAACATACTTTTGCTGTCCGAAGCAAAATAATAATTTTCTAACTCGCTATACAAAATAATTCAATGGATAAAGACTCATACAAATTATATATTGAGCAAGATTATTTTCTCTTCTTTTCAACCATATGGATATTTTTAAGATTGGACAACAAATAGGCGATAAATTCTGAGCTGAACAGCTTAAGACTGCAAAATTTATTGACTAAAATTGAATTCACTGCTGATATTCGCTGATAATCGCTTTAACAAAAAGTCAAACGGGACAATATCTTATCATCAGCAGGAGTTGGTATATGGACAGTTTTGCAAATTGGGTGATTTTGGCTTAATCAATTAATTATATCCCTTAATCAGTAAAAATCAATAACCAAATTTGGCGTGTTTCTTAGTTAGAAGGATATTAATATGTATGAGAGATTTCGAATCAGAGTAACCTCCCATTTTAAACTTATGCGTCGACACGTACATACCAAAAACTTAGTCTTATATATTTAGATATGTAAAGTAAAGTAAAATTATATATATATATATATATATATATATATATATATATATATATATATATATATATATATATATATATATATATGTAAAGAAAAGTAGGTGAAGTGGCTTATTGTTGGTATCAGCTAGACAGTGAGGGAGCCTATCCCCTTTTCGCTAGCACTAGACTAGTGATATTATTTTATGCATCTAAGGTGGAGCGCCACACCTACTGTCAGCTCCCCACTTTACTGCTCAGAAACTGTGTTACTCTTACACTGAGTAGGCAAGGGTCAGTATCAAATTGGAAACTTGTGGTTCTGAGGCAGGCGCTTTACTGACTGACTTAAACCAGCCCTATATATATATATATATATATATATATATATATATCATATAAAGAAAGGAAGAACTCAACACTGTAATTCCATAATAAATTTATTTCGACCAAAATTGGGGCCTATATAAATCTAAGTCGATTTAATATAGCTCCCCAAAATTCAGTCCCATCAGATGGGTCTCAATTCAGTGTATCTTAGAAATCACATATAGAATCATCTCTATATATATATATATATATATATATATATATATAGTGGTTAGAGTCATTGATAATGGACTCGTCGATTCGAGTTCAATTCCTAGATGAAGCTGTTAATATTTCACATAGCCCTAATACCCTTGGGAAAGGTATGAATCCATATATTCTCCCTCCAGCTATGGGTTAAATAGTAGGGCAGACTGGGTCCTTCAGCCTGGGTAGGTAACCAGTCTAGGAGAGGGATAACTCTGAATTCAAAATTCCTGAGGCTGGTCGTTGATTGGGTTTGTGGCAACCCTTCATGCACCAATTCTTTACTATCGACTGTGCCAAAAAGTGTGGATGGTCCAACACAAGCCTTCACCACTATAAACAAATCACTGTGTGGGTGTTCATTGTGTGTGTGAACCCTCATGCATGGAAAATCGACGAGGGAGTCCATAATATATATATATATATATATATATATATATATAATATGAAAAATATAATGAAAAAACAAACGATGTTTAAACTGAAATAGGCTCATCAGAGAGAAAGTGTGCAAAACCGTTTCGGGGAATTCTCTTGACGTTTTTAAAAGCAACACTCGGCCATCCTCAACTAATATGAGGACCCTATTGCATTATAATGTATCAACGCACGTGGGCGTCATCAACAAAACAAGACGGGAAACTTTTATACATTTTACACTTTTCTATAACACACCAGACTTTTTGAGTCTTATTTCATTACTATAATGCTTCTGATTATTTTCAAAATGAAAATGAGATTTTAAATAAAATTCATTTTATTTTAAAAAAATTATAATTATTTTAATGCAGACAGCACAATTTTATTTTTTTTATTAATTCCAACGTTTAACTAGCATTTAATAACGGTTTTCCCGTCTTGTTTTTGTTGATGACCGACCACGTGGTTGATAATTATAAATGCAATAGGTCCTCATATTAGTTGAGGATGGCCGAGTTTGCTTTTTAAAAACCGTCAAGAGAATTGGCCCCGAAACGGTTTGCACACTTTCTCTTCGATGAGCCTATTTCAGTTTAAAATCGTTTGTTTTTTCATTATATCTTATTTACTGTCGGATTAATTTCCATTTTATTTTCACATATATATATATAAAAAGTGACATTGTATCTTGTACATAAGTAAATATGAAATACTCAGTATTCTTTATCTAAGTTGTAAAGAAATTAAACAGAACAACTTGAAGTGTAATATGTGGTAGCCTATTTGAAGATGTCTAATGTTGGTAAAATTTCATTTGTGAAAGCAGACAATGTCTGAAAATGGTAATATGTTCTCTAAGAGACAAAAATGATGAGATAATCAAATCTTTTTCTTCAGCTTTGTCATTTTGGTGCAGGAAAGTTGCAAAGGAAATTGGTAAAGGAAATGAGAAACTGGTAAAGACAGACAATTCCACTGATGAAGGAACAAAGACTCCAAGAGAATCCAAGAAATATTACATTGTAACGATGCATTAATAATAATAATAATAATAATAATAATAATAATAATAGTAGAAGACAAAAAAAGTGTTGCTTTAAAGTTTCAGGTTTTGTTGGCAAGAAAATTGGTCCGTCTTTGGATTATAAGATGTAAACTAAAGAATGATCTTGAAATTCCTTGAAATCAAGAGCAGCAGGACAATTCTAACAAGTGTGACATTGAATATGCTTGGAATTCTTTTGAGTTTTAGAGATTTAAGAAGAATTGTGATTGTTGGAACTTTAAAACCAGTAAAAGAGAAAAGAGAATAAAGCAAAATAATGGCAGTGGTGAAAATGGTAATGGACTTTCAAAGAGACGAAAATGATGGGATAATCAAGTCTTTTTCTTTTGCATTCAGTGCTGGCTTTATCATTTTGGCACAGGACAGTCACAAAAGGAAATCTGTTTAGGAAATGAGAACTAGGGAAGAACTGGACAATTCCACTGATCGAGGAACAAAGAATGCAAGTGAATCTAAGAAAGATTTTATTGTAATGATGTGGTGGCGGCAGCAGCAGTAGCAGCAGCAACAACAACAACAACAACAACAATACAAGTCTCTGAAAAATGTTAACGATATCAAAAATCAAATTATTCCATGAATGGGGACCATTCCAAAGATCATTGTAGTTGCAGACTAGGTCCTTCATGATAATTCCCAAGACAGTGTAGATTACTTGGCAGTGTTCATCTCCTCTCCAAGAGAATATAACCATGATATTCAAATGATCAATAAACTAGTTGATTATATGGCTGCCACATTGTGCCTTCAAGAAATGTTTATTTGGTAGTGTCTAGCTCTTCTCCAAGTAATGTGGCAGGCTGTATTAGGTTATATGGTTACCTTGTAATCCAACAGAACCTGCCACATGTTGCTTGTAGGGAGAAGGGAGTAATTTTATTGGGAGAGATGATTGGAAATATGACTTTTCCAGTGGACATTATATATACTAGCAAATATATGCACCCTCCGGGTGCAAGTATTTAAGTTTTAATATAATAAAATATTGTATTAAATTAGAAAGGCTAATGAAACTAAATAAGAATACAGATAAAAAGATTCGAAACAGATGGAGTATAATAAAATATTTGAAACAGAGGGAGTATAATAAAAAATAGAACAACTGAAACTTACTCTTCCATCACTCTTGTCTTTCATTGTTGTTTTTTCTAATTTAAGTATTTAGTTATAAGAGGAAGTAAAGAATAAAATGACAGTTATTTTATCTTGTTAATGGATTTCATTTGAGATTCATTGAAGAGATTTTTGCTTATATTCATTAAAATAAAACCAAACTGTTAGAAATCAATAATACTAAGCACATATTTATTAAATTCGATTTTTTAATATTAATATGCAAATTAGCCTTCCGTACACACTGTAAACTGCTATTTTGTTGTATATATAAATATAATTGCATGTTGTCAGTATGTAGACATAGTTAACAGTATTAATAATGTAAGACAATTTTATTAATAATTGAGGTTTAGATAAAAATAAAATCATGGAGAATGTGATGTCAATAACTAAGAGAATTGTGACTTGAGTAGGAATATAGTTTCTGTTACAGACAGAAAAACACACAATCTCCATTATAATAAGATATACTAGAAGTGGCTACCCAGCGTCACCTGGAAGAAAGTGGTGGGGAAAAAGGTTAGTCTGCAGATCCATTATTACTAAATCATGAGTTGGATCATTGCAGGATGCCCCATTAAAATCCCTACATAAAAAAGACTTTGCATTGATTCGGCCTGGTTGGGCATCAGAAAAAAAAGTGCACAGGCACTTTAAAAAAGAAAACTCAATGTCTCCAATTGAAAATATTATATGCCAAAAAGATCCAGGCTGCTACTATTTAAATCTTATTTTTTAATTATCTTCACAAATATAAATCAAATCTTTAGTATTTTGGCTCTAAAAGCCAGATCTGGTGATAGTGAATGTGTATACATATTTACTTTGCCATTAATTTTTGTATTTTCAGCCGGGCATACACACATACATACACACAACTGCACTTTATATATATATATATATATATTATATATATATATATATATATATCATCATCCATGTCGCGCATGCAGCACGGGTATCCATGACAATCTTTCGCCAACCTTCTCTATCATTCATTACACCTGGAAGCTCCTCTGTGGAGCAGCCAACATCTTCACATAGCTGGTCAATGTAGGTCCTTGCTGGGCGCCCCACACTTGCATATCCATGTGTTGGCTTCCATTATTTATAAATATATTGTTATAACTTTAGGGGAGACACAATGGAACAACCCCCCCTCCAAAAAAAAAACAAGTGTCAGAATTTTGACTGTTAGAAAAAGAAACTGAATGAGTAGGGATATTGAATATTGGAAAGTGCTCAATATGTACTAGTAGAGTTGGTTTAGGAACCCAAATCAGTGACAGAAGTTAACTTTCGAGGTTTAACTGAAAGGATCTTCAGAATAATTCTGACAGCTATTATATATATATATATATATATATATATATATATTATATATATATAAGGTGTGTCAGAAAAGTATCGAGATTGAAGGTGTATTTACCAAGATAGAAATGAACAATTAATGGAATGCTAATTTTTTTCAAAATACAAGGTGTGTCAAAAAGTGCCGAATTTAAAGCTGTATTTATCATGATAAGAATGAAAAATAATGAACGTTTATATTTTTTCAGAATACAAGGTGGGTCTTAAACTAAAAAAAAAACTTGATACTTTTTTTTGACACACCCTTATATATATATATATATATATATATATATATATACTTTATATATATATATATATATATATATATATATATGTGTGTGTGTGTGTGTGTGTGTGTGTGTGTGTGTTTACAGAAAATAATAATTTTAAACAGATAAACACTCCATTAAAACAAACAGATTTATTTGGTCCATGGAGCAGAGTGGTCCTGAGAGTAATGCCAATAAAGAGATGACTCTTCATTCCCCAAAACTCTAAAGGGCAAGCAAAAATTGTTGTTTTCCTGCCATAATATTCTGCTGTGTTTTATCTATTTTTGCCTTTATATAGTTTGTTCTAATGTCATTGTCTTGTGCTGTGATTATAAGGGATTCGGTTTCTCTTTTGAGGTTTCCTTTTCTAAGCCATGTCCATGTCTTCTGATATGATATCTCTTGAGTTAGATGCTTAAAGTTCCCATGTAGTTGTTTTTCCTCCCATTTCTGTTTTTTTTAGTTTTTGATGTATTTCTGTTCATCAATGTGTTGCAATTGCTTTTCCTGGCTGCTGCAACTAGTCTTTCCTTAGTTTTATTAGTGTATTCGTCAAATGCTTGGATTGTCATATCTACACAACATCTTCAATGTTGGTGAGACCCCTTCCTCCCTCTTTCCTTGGCACATAGAGTCTGTCTGTGTCGTCTCTCGGGTGAAATGCTTTGTGCATGGTCATGAGTTTCCTTGTCCTTTGGTCGATCTGTCGGAGCTCCTCACTTGTCCATTTTAGGAATTATTATTATTATTATTATTATTATTATTATTATTATTTTCCCTCATTGTGTTTTTCACACCAGCATTACCTGGTGGTTTTTCACTGTAGTCTTAGTGACAGCATCTCCTTCTAAGTATTATAGCTGATCTCAACAATGCTGTTATCTGGATGGTCTCGATTCTTCCTCTAATTTCCAATTCCTCTAGTTTTCTAAAATCTTGGGGACCTTTCTAAGGGCCCCAACTAATATAATTGATATCACTTTCCACACTTTTTCCAATTCTCTGGCAAGGTCCAGATATTATCATTATTATAGACTTTTTCTCACCTGCTGTAGCTTGTGGTTCACGGAAAGCTGAATGACAGCAAATCACCTCAGGTCTCCAGGACTCTTCTGAGTATTCTCATCGATCTTAACAGTGCTATAGTTTGGATGGTCTTGATTCTTCCTCTGATTTCCAATTCACCCAAATTCTTTTCCAGACCTTTGGGGACCATTCCAAGGGCACCAATTACAATTGGTATGACCTTCACCTTCATATTCCACACCCTTCCCACCCAGTCATGCCTAGTCTTTGTGCTAGTTTGCAATATTCACTTATTATATGATTAACCATTTTATCTCTGTCTCTACACATTCTGCACTTGCTATTCTGCTTCGTCTTATCTATTTTTGCCTTTATACAGTTTGTTCTTATGGCATTTTCTTGTGCTGCAATTATAAGAGATTTTGGTTTCTCTTTTGAGGTTTCCTTTTCTTAGCCATGTCCATGTCTTCTGATATGATATCTCTTGAGTTTGATGCTTAAAGTACCAATGTAATTGTTTTTCTTCCCATTTCTGTTTTTATTCTTTTTGTTGTATTTCTGTTTGTCACTGTGTTGCAATTGCTTTTCCTGGCTGCTGCAATTAGTCTTTCCTTACTTTTATTAGTGTATTCGTCAAGTGCTTGGATTGTTGTATCTACAGTCTTCAATGTTGGCGAGACACCCTCCTCCCTCTTTCCTTGGCTCATAGTCTGTCTGTGTCATCTCTTGGGTGAAATGCTTTGTGCATGGTCATGAGTTTCCTTGTCCTTTGGTCCATCTGCCAGAGCTCCTCTCTTGTCCATTTTAGGAATGGTCCCGAATATCTAACAAGAGGGACAGCCCAGGTGTTTATTTCCCTTGATGAGATTTCTGCTACAGAGCTTGTTCTGAGGCATTTTTCTAAGGCCATAATTTGCTAGCACTACATGAGTAGATGTTAAAAAATTCTTAGCTCAACCAAAAAGAATAAACATTTTTTTTTGATGGGCTAAGGAAACTAGAGACATGATGTGCTAAATGTGTTGAACTTTAGGATGAATAAGTGTAATCATCATCATCATCATCATCATCATCAATCTTGTGCTGGGTTCTCATGACTGTCTTGGCACCTGTCCCTATCAGCCATTGCTTCTGGCAAGCCTTCCACAAGGCATCCAGTATCCACAGAGAACAGATCAATGTAGGTTAGTGCTGGTTAGCTTATACTAAATTGTCCATGTGTAGGTTTTCATAAGAGAGGATCATTTATGAGTTTGTCCTTGGTTCTCCAGCAGTGTCCAGCGTGTTTGTCTAACTTGGAGTGTTTGTGTGATAGGAGGTAAGTGGTCATACAGCAACTCTTTTTATGTGGAATAGCATGCACATTTCATGGATCTATGGGATTCTTGATTGGGCTTTGAACTTTCCTAATATATGAGCTGCTATCTAAAAGTTAAGGAAAACTGACCATTAAAAAAACCACTTACATTAATGTTCAATTTCCATAGCATTTTTTGAATTAGTTCCTTTATGTACTCCGTGTTTTTCCTTGATTCAATGAATAGATGTATTTGTTTAATAAATACTACCTGTTATATGTACAATCGATAGACTGAATGGATTTTTTCTGTATTTGTTCAATAAATCCTACTTATGATATCAACTAGTTGAGTAATAATAACAGCTATGATGATAGCAGATATTGATCAATCAATCTATACAATGAAGTATAAACAAATTCATTGTTTTCATACAAAGTAGTCCCAAAAAGGTACATGAAATTCCTGGCCTAAAGAAACAGGAAGGATAATAATGATGATGATGATGCTAGTGATAATTTTTATGAGCAAACCTAACATCGCATAATGGAACTCATCCAATGAAATCAATGGACCATTAAAGTTTTCAAGAATAAACCATTATTGAAGAATGTGTCCAGCAAGCAAATCAATGATCCCCATTCTTCCAGAAGAACACTTAAAATAAGAATAAACCTGATCGAGAAAGTCAATGGATTCCTATTTATAGAAGATCAAAAAAGAAACTTTTCTAGGAAATTTGAACAATAGTTTTGAAGCATCAAGATGGGCTGGGCTCAGATCCAAAATTTGTTTTTTTAGGCAGAACTGGTCTACCCAATAATCCAAATGTGGAACTCTTTTTGTAAGCTGAACTGGCACAAACCAAAGAAGCTATTACAATTTGAGAAAAAATGAAACTATATCACTTAGGGTACTTGAATAAGTATATTTCATTTTAATCAAATGAGGTCCTTTTAGTACAAAACTTTTTTTCTCTTTGTTTTATATGAAATTTAAACCATAGGTAAATGACAAAATATGATGCCAATTCATATAATTTCAGCAAATTTAAATAATATTAAGGCACCCTAATGGGAGTTAAAGACCCCATAGTGAAAATTTTGGAAGCTAATAACTTGAGTATTGGAGTCTTTATTATCACAGAAGTTTAATTAAACATAAATCAACAAAAAAAAAAAATGAGCTCTCATTTACAGTAAAATTTGGCTAATTTAGACATTTTATCTATGGAAAACATCATTAGAATTATGGCAAAAAAGATAAAGGGGGGGAGGTAAGTAATAATTGGGACTTTGACAGATACAGATACAACACTATGATCCTAAGTAGAAGTGCCAGAGGGTGATTCTTTGATTCTAGTCAGAGCATGCAGATACTGCACTATGATCTTATAAAGAAGTGCTGATCCATATAAAAATGATCATGTCTTTTTTTATATGAGAATATAATTATTCTGAACAATCAGAATTGCTCAGAATTGCACTCGTTTTTTGTAGAAACATTTATGAGTGTTTCCAGACTCACAAAAAGAATCTTTTACTATGATTGACCGTACTGCAATAATTGCAAAAAAGGTTGATTTTAATTATGAAAAGTCATGTACATTTAGGACAGGTCTCAAAGATATTTTGAGTGCATATAAAAAATGGAGAGGTGTATTGGTTATTGTTGAGGTAAATTGACTTAGTGAACTGAGTTCAAATCCTGGATAAGGTTGTTTGCATTTCATATAGCCTAGAATACACCGATTATATCCCCCTGCAGAAAGGTAATACCTACTCCAAAAGAATGCCCTCTGTATGATATCAAACTGCATCTAATGGTGAAGCTCTAGTTCTGTAGCTTTGTGTAAGAAGTTATGTGTAGATAATAGTAGAAAGATTTTTTTTGATGAGTCAGCACAACACTAGCTGTCGATTTCTTATTGGTCGATAGATGTCACCAAGCAAAGTCTGTTAGAGAGGTAGTGAGAGGAGAGAATGAAAGATCAGTTGGAACTAAGCAGTTGGAGGGAGCAGATGCAAGATGTGTGTTACCCAAGACATTTTGACTTGGGGATATAATGAATGAACACATGGGGGAAAAAAACAAGATTGTTTTGTGCTGTGACTTAAAAACTATGAATGGCATAATGCAAGAGCCAAACTTAGTCCAAATTTACTACTTAAATTAATAAAATGCTACTACTAACTTTTTGATATTCTTAAAATTGTTTTGAAAAGATTGGGATATCAAGCTTTAAAGTGGAGGTGTGTAATATTAATTGGCCTTTAGGTAAGGCAATGGAAGGTCGCACTTGATTGGCTTACAAGGCCATATATATATTAAGGTCACAGGTTTCCCATTCCTGATCACCATGCTCTGAATAAAAATAAAAATCCCAATCTTTAATATTTCTGACTAAGATCAAATTCCAAATTTTAGATATTTATAAAAAATTGGGCTTACAGTGTACAGTAAAATGGAACTCAGTTCAAAATATATTGGGCTTATAGTGATACTGACACAGGAGAATAGTGGAAAATATTTATCGAATATAACAATTTATATTATCAATATTCTGTATCAGTTTAAGTCTGTAATGTTGGTAATAAGTTTATCTTAATTATATAAAAGGAGTTTAAAATCTATAAGATAAAAGATTTAAAATATAAAAGTAAAAAAGATCTAATATGAAAAAATAGATCAATTATAATTATTTTAACAAACAAATTTGAAAAAAAAAACAAAAGACGTCATGACAATGAAATATCTCATTACTAAGTAGTAAGATCAGTTTGCAAATAAACTATTTGTGTGTTGTGTGTGAGTGTGTGTGTGTGTGCATGCATCTGTGTATGTATGTATGTATATATATATATTTACCAACCCCTCCTCACGAGCAGGATATGATACAAGATCAATTTCTTAAGTGGAGTTTAACAGGTTTGAATTCAGAGACTGGTTACCTAGCCAAGGTTAGAGAACCCTATCTGCTCTACTATTTAACCATAGCTGGAGGATGTAGATGGATGCACACCTTTCCAAAGGGTATTGGTGCAATGTGATATGCAAACAACCTCATCCAGGATTTGAACTCACATCGAGTCCATTTTCTACGACTCTAACCATTACACCATGCACCTCCAATGTGTGTATGTATGTATGTGTGTGTGTATATGTATGTGTGGGTGCATGTGTGTGTGTGTTTTAGAAAAGGTGGTATGCAAATATCAAGGGAATTTATGATTACTCGTAGTTTTATGAAGTTACATTACACCTCAATAATGTAAAAAAAAAAAAAAAAAAAAAAAAAAAAAAAAAAAAAAAAAAAAAAAAAAAAAAAAAAAAAAAAAAAAAAAAAAAAAAAAAAAATTGTTAGAGTCGTAGAAAAGCGACTCGATCTCTGTGAGTTCAAATCCCTTGGATGAAAGGTTGTTTGCAGTATCACATCTGCACCAATACCCTTGTGGAAGGTGTGCATCCATCTACATCTCCCAGCCTAATGGTTAAATAGATAGAGCAGATAGTGGTTCTCTAACCTTGCTAGGGTGACCAGTCTCCTGATTCCAAACCTGTTAAACTCCACTTAAGAAAATTGATCTATCATACCTGCTCGTGAGGAGGGTTGGTAAATATATATTACATACCATACATATCACAGATGCATGCACACACACACACACTCACCACACCAAACACACCAAAAGTTTATTTGCAAACTGAATCTTACTAACTATTAGTAAAGATATTTCATTTTCATGGAACGTCTTTGTGTTCTTTTTTTTCAAATTTGTTTGTTAAAATAAATATAATTGATCTATTTTTCCATATTAGATCTTTTTGTACTTTTATATTTTTAAATCTTTTCTATCCTTATAGATTTAAACTACCTTTTATAATTAATAAGATAAAACTTATTACAACATTTACGACGCCCTTAAACTAGCATACAGGATATTGCATAATATAAAATTGTTTTTAATATTCGATAAATTATTTTCCACTATTCTCCATGTGTGTCAGTATCCAGGCTATAAGCCCAATTATATTTGAGACTGAGTTCCATTACTGTACACTGTAAGCAAATTTTTATAATATCTAAAATTTGGAATTGATCTTAGTCAGAAATATTAAGATTGGCGGATTTTATTTTTATTCAGAGCATGGTGATCAGGAATGCGGAAAACCTGTGACATTAATATATATATGGCCATGTAAGCCAATCAAGTGCGACTTCATTGCCTTACCTAAAGGCCAATATATTACACACCTCCACTTTAAAGCTGATATCCCAATCTTTTCAAAACATTTTAAGAATCAAAAGTTTAAGTAGTAGCATTTTATATTAAATTTAAGTCAGTAAATTGGACTTAAGTTTGGGGCTTCTTGCATTATGCCATTCATAGTTTTTTTAAGTCAAGCCCACAAAACACAATCTTGTCTTTTGCCCCCATGTGTTCATCTCATTATATCCCAAGGTCAACAAAATATCTTGAGGTAACAGACACACACTCTTGCATCATGCTCCCCTCCAACTGCTTAGTTCCAACTGATCTCTTCATTTCTCTCTACCTCATCACTACCTCCTTAAACAGACTTTGCTTGGGTGACATCTAGTCGACCAATAAGAGAGAGAGTGGCGACCCAGCTTAGTGTTCCTGTGCGACTCATCCAAACAAAATCTTTCTTTATCTTATCTACACATAACTTTCTTACACAAAGCTACAGCGAACTGTAGAGAAGCAGCTAGACAAAATGCTTCACCATGGAGATGCAGTTTGATTATCATATAGAGGCGGCATTCTTTTGAGTAGGTATTACCTTTCACTGCAGGGGCGATTACAATCGGTATTGCTATTCTAGGCTATAGGAAATGCAAACAACCTATCAGGATTTGAACTCAGTTCACTATGTCAATTTACCTCAACAAATAACCAATACACTCTATTTTTATATGCACTCAAAATATCACTTTGAGACCTGTCCTAAATGTACATGACTTTTCATAATTTAAAACAACCTTTTTACTGCATATTGCAGTACGCAAATCATAAGTAAAAGATTCTTTGTGAGTCTGGAAACACTCATAAATGTTTCTACAAAAAACGAAGTGCCAATTTCGAGTAATTGAATTGTTCAGAATAATTAGATTACTCATATAAAAAGACTATGATCATTTTTATATGGATCCAGCACTTCTTTATGTAAGATCTCATAGTGCTGTATCTGCATGCTCTGACTAGAAATCAAAGAATCACCCCTGCACTTCTACTTAGGATCAAGTGTTGATCTGTATCTGTCAAAGTCCCAATTATTACCTACCCTCCCCCTTTATCTTTCTTGCCATAATCTAATGTGTTTTCCATAGATAAAAAATGTCTAAATTAGCCAAATTTTACGTAAATGAAGAGCTCATTTTTTTTTTTTTTTTTGTTGATTTATGGTTAATTAAACCTCTGTGATAATAAAGACTCCCAATACCCTCAAGCTTATTAGCTTCCAAATGTTACTATGAGGGTCATTAACCCCATTAGGGCCTTAATATTATTCAAATTTGACTGAAATTATATGAAATTGTCATCATATTTGTCAATTTACCTATGGTTTTAAAATTTCATATAAACAAAGAGGGAAGAAAAAAAAAGTTTTTGTACTAAAGGACCTCCATGTGATTAAAATGAAATATAACTTATTCTTCAAGTACGCGCTAAGTGAATATGTTCGTTCATTTTTTCTCAAATATGTAATAGCTTCTTTGGTTCTGTTGCCAGTCAAGCTATACAAAAGAAGTTCCACATCTTGGATTATTGGGTAGACCAGTTCTGACCTACAAAAAACAAATTTTGGATCTGAGGCCCAGCCCATTTGATGCTTCAAAAACTATTGTCAAATTTCCTAGAAAAGTTTCTTTTTTGATCTTCTATAATAGGAACTCCATTGACTTTCTCCGATCAAGGTTATTCTTATTTTTAAGTGAATTTCTTCTGAAGAATGGGATCATTGATTTGCTTGCATGGACACAAATTCGTCAATTAATGGTTTTTTTCTTGGAAAACTTTTTTAATGAGTCCATGGATTTCATTGATGAGTTCCATTATGCCGATGTAGTTTTGCCTCATAAAAAATGATCACTAGCATCATCATCATCATTATTATCCTTCCTGTTTCTTAGGCCAGGAATTTCATGTACCTTTTTGGGACTACTTTGTATGAAAACAATGAATCTTGTTTATACTCATTGTATAGATTGATTGATCAATATCTGCTATCATCAAGTGTTATTATTACTCAATCTAGTTGATATCATAAGTAAGAATTTATTGAACAAATACAGAAAAATCCATTCAGTCTATCGCATTGTACATATAACAGGTAGATTAATTAAACAAATACATCTATTCATTGAAATCAAGGAAAAAACACGGTAGTACATAAGAACTAATTCAAAAAAAATGGCTATGGAAACTTGAACGATTATGTAAGTGGTTTTTTTAATGGTCAGTTTCTCCTTAACTTTTAGATAGCAGCTCAATATATTAGAACAGTTCAAAGCCCAATCAAGAATCCCTAGATCATGAAATGTGCATGCTATTCCAATAAAAAAAGAGTTGGCTTATACCACTTACCTTCCTATCACAACAAACACTCCAAGGTAGCACAAACACGCCTGCGACACTGCTGGAGAACCAAAGGACAAACTCATAAATGATCCTCCTCTTATGAAAACCTACACAGGACAATTTAGTATAAGCTAACCAGCACTAACCTACATTGCATCTGATTCTCTGCGGAATACTGGATGCCTTGTGGAAGAGCTTGGCCAGAACAATGGCCTGATAGGGACAGGTGCCCAAGACATTCATGAGAACCAGCACAATATGATGATGATGATGATGATGATGATGATGATTTACACTATATCATCCTAAAGTATCAACACATTTAGCACATCATTCTCCTAGTTTCCTAGGCCCATTCAAAAAAGAAATGTTTATTCTTTTTGGTTGAGCTAAGAATTTTTTTTACATCTACTCATGTAGGCTAGGCAAATTATGTGCCTTAAAAAAAATAGCCTCAGAACAAAGCTCTGTAGCACGAAAATCTCATCAAGGGAAATAAACCACCTGGGCTGTCCCTCTTCGTTAGAATATTGCGGGACCATTCCTAAATGGACAAGAGAGGAGCTCTGGGCAGATGGACCAAAAAGGACAAGGAAACTCATGACCATGAACAAGATTTCACCAAGAGATGACACCAGACAGACTATGAGAACGGAAAGAGGCGAGGAGGGTCTCGCCAACATGAAGACTGCTAGATTACAACAATCCAAGCACTTGACGAATACACTAAATAAAAAGGTAAGGAAAGACTAATTGCCAGCAGCCAGAAAAAGAAAAAGCAATTGCAACACAGTGACAAACAGAAATACAACAAAAGAAATAAAAAAAAACAGAAGAGGAAATGGGAAGAAAAAAAGAAAACAATTACATTGGGTCTTTAAGCCATCAAACTCAAGAGATATCATATCAGAAGACGATGGACATGGCCTAAGAAAAGGAAACCTCAAAGACGGAAACAAAATCTCTTCTTTTATAATGCAGCACAAGAAAATGAACCATTAAAGAAACAAACTAGTTTATAAACGGCAAAAAATAGAATAAGACGAAGCCAGAATAGCAGTGCGCCAGAATGTGGTAGAGGACAGAGATTAAAATGGGTTAAATCATATAATTAAGTGAAAATTATTGCAAACTACGCACAAAGACTAGGCCATGACTGGGGGAAGGGAGTATGGAATATGAAGTGGAAGGTCCATACCAATTGTAATTGGTTGCCCTTGGATGTCCCCAAAGGTTCTGGAAAGCGAAATTGGGTGTTTTGAAAATTGGAAATCAGAGAGAATCAAGACCACATCAAACTATAGCCACTGTAAGATCGATGAGAATACTCACAGAAGTCAGTCTCTGGAGACCTGCAGGTGATTTGCTGTCATTCAGCTTTCCTGTGAACCACAAGCTTACAGCAGGTGAGAAAAAGTCTATAATAATGATAAATATATCTGACCTGCCAGAAATTGGAAAAAAGATGTTGGAAAGTGATATCAATTATAATCTTAGTTGGGCCCTTAAGAAAGCGCACCCAGATTTTAGAAAACTAGAGGAATGGAATTAGAGGAAGAGTTATCGCAGACCATCCAGATAACAGCATTGTTGAGATCACATATAATACTTTAGAAGGAGATCTGTCACTAAGACTACAGTTTGAAAAACCACCAGGTCAATGCTGGTGTGAAAACACCAAGGAGGAAAAATAATAATAATAATAATAATAATAATAATAATAATAATAATAATTCCTAAAATGGAACAAAGTGAGGAGTCCGACAGATCGACCAAAGGACAAGGAAACTCAATGACCATGAACACAAAAGCATTTTCACGCGAGAGACACACAGACAGACTCTATGTGGCCAAGAAAGAGAGAGGGGTCTCACCAACATGAAGATGTGTGTAGATATGTACAATCCGAGCATTTCGACAATACACTAATCAAAACAAGGAAAGAACTAGTGGCAAGCAGCCAGGAAAAGCAATGGCAACACATTGATGAACAGAAATACATCAAAAATAAAAAAACAGAAATGGGAGGAAAAACAACTACATGGGAACTTTAAGCATCTAACTCAAGAGATATCATATCAGAACATGGACATGTCTTAGAAAAGGAAACCTTCAAAAGACGAAACCGGAATCCCTATACACACAGCACAAGAAATGACATTAGAACAAAACTATATAAAGGCAAAAATAGAAAATAAAAACACAGCAGTAATATTACTGCAGGAAAACAACAATTTTTGCTTGCTTTAGATGTTTCTGGGGAATGAAGGAGTCATCTTCTTTATTGGCATTCCTCACAGGACCACTCTGCTCATGGACCAAATACATCTGTTGTTTTAATCGGAGTGATTTATCGTTTTTATATTATATTCTATAAACACACACACACACACAACACACACACACATATATAGATATATATATTATATATACTATATATATACTATATGATATATGTAAAGTAAAGTTATAATATATATATATATAATAATATATATATAAGGTGCCTGTCAAAAAAGTATCAAGTTTTTTTTTAGTTTAAGACCCACCTTTGATTCTGAAAAAATTAATAAACGTTCCATTATTTTTCATTCTTATCTATGATAAATACAGCTTCGTAAATCCGGCACTTTATTGACACACCTGTATTTGGGTGAAAAAAAATGAGCATTCCGATTAATTGTTCATATCTATCTTGGTTAAATACACTTTCAATCTCGAGATACGGTTTCTGACACCACCTTATATATATATATCATATATATATATTTATATATATTAGCTGTCAGAAGTATTCGGAGAGATCCTTTCAGCTTAAACCTCGAAAGTTAACTTCGTCGTCACTATTTTGGGTTCCTACAACCAACTCTCTTACGTACATATTGGCACTTTCAATATTCAATATCCCTACTCATTCAGTTTCTGTTTCTAACAGTCAAAAATTCTGACACTTGTTTTTTTTTTGGAGGGGGGTTGTTCCATTGTGTCTCCCCTTAAAGTTATTAACAATATATTCTATAAATAATGGAAAAGCCAACACAATTGGGATATGCAAGTGTGGGCGCCCCAGCAAGGACCTACATTGACCAGCTATGTGAAATGTCTGGCGTGCTCCACAGAGGAAGACTTCCAGGTGTAATGAATGATAGAGACAGGTTGGCGAAAGATTGTCATGGATACCCGTGTGTCTGCATGCATGCACATTGATGATGATATATACTATACACTATATATAGTTATATATATAGTATATATTATTAATAGATATACATAAAAGGCGTGTTGTGTGTAGTATGTGTGTATGCCGCGGCTGAAAATACAAAAATTAATGGCAAAAGTAAATAGATACACATTCACCTATCACCAGATCTGGCTTTATAGAGCCAAATACTAAGATTTGATATATTTGTGAAGATAATTAAAAAAATAGATTTAAATAGTAGCCAGCCTGGATCTTTTTGGCATAATATATTTTCCAAATGGAGACATTGAAGTTTTCTTTTAAAGTGCCTGTGCACTTTTTTTTCTTGATGCCCAACCAGGCCGAATCAATGCAAAGTCTTTTTTATGTTAGGGGATTTTAATGGGGCATCGCAATATCCAACTCATGATTTATAATAAATGATTACTTCTGGAAGACTAACCTTTTTCCCCACCACTTTCTTCCAGGTGACGCTGGTAGCCACTTCTGTATATCTTATTATAATGGAGATTGTTGTGTTTTGCTGTCTGTACAGAAACTATAATATACCTACTCAAAGGCAACAATTTCTCTTAGTTATTTGACATCACATTCTCGCCTGATTTTATTTTTTATTAAACCTCAATTATTAATTAAAATATTGTCTTACAATTATTAGATACTGTTAAACTATTGTCTACATACTGACAACATGCAATTATATTTATATATACAACAAATAGCAGGTTTAACAGTGTGCTAC
>CM042151.1:15747505-15772430 GCA_023376005.1 Doryteuthis pealeii | reverse complement strand
AAAGAAGAGACAGAATGTGACGTGGGTCGTATAGGTCCGTTGCAGGCCTTGTGATCAAATTGATTCACATCATCTCCCGGACTGAATTCGTTTTTCAGTCTCATAACGTCAAGTATGGATTTGTGACGCCTTATCTCTTCTGGATGTCGACTATCTGGCCTATTGGTGGTATTGTCGGCTTGGCATGATCCAGGGCTTCCATCATCCCTGTGTAAGTCGCTTTCAAAAATTGTATCATTTTTCTGTTTTGGGGGTGTGGGGCGAGTTCTTAATTCTTGGAGGAACTTCATCTGGTCTCTAATAAAGTCGACGAATTTCCGAGCGAGTTAATCTTGTAATGTCCATATTCTCCATTGCAACACGCTGACACCAATGATATATCTTAGTTTCCCGTTCTGACACAGTGTTATATCTAGGAATATCCGTAAAGTGTATGTTTGCAAAGGAAGAATAATGGACAAGATTAATTTGATAAAAAATCGTTTATTGAAATAACAAGTGTGAAAATTTGTGTCCGCCGTAGATAACGGTTAGTAGTTCTCTGGTGGCCGAGGGTCGTGAGTGTGGGTATGTATATACTCGGAACTCTCTCTTGCTGGTGCAAGGCGGAGGTGGTAGAAGTTGAGTTGATCACGGTCACTTGGTGTAGGGACCAAGTCAGGAATATCTAGTGGAATAGTGATGGTCAGCGGAAGGTAGTAGTGGCCGAGGAGTTGAGTTCTCTCGGTATGGCGTTTGTAAGTGGATACGGTCACTTGTGTGCGGGAAATAAGTCAGGATATCTCAGCGAGTTGTAGCGGTAGCGCTGTATGTGGTCAGGGGGGGTAAAGGATGTCGCCTGGCTACGGTGAGGTGTTGAAGTAGGCTCGAGTGTCCCGGGTGGGAGGAGCGTGCGTGTGGTGGTGCGTAGCAGTTCCTTGATCCTCTCGTCTGGTGTATTAGGTTCCAGGCCGTCCGTCCAACTGCCGATTCTCAAAATGCCCGAGTTTAATTGCTGATGTAGATGGGCTCCAGAAAGCCTTTGAGGTGTTTAGCCGGGAAGATTTTTCATTGGTTGAAAATCCGGATTCCTTACCAATATTATTTTTTGTTTATTTTGGAATTCCTCTCAAGCGTAACTCAATCCGAGCCTATGCGCAGAACTGCGTCGACTTGGTCACTTCGTGAGAGGGTACCATTGAGTTCACTTCCGTTTGTTCCGACTTGAGTTTTGATGTTTTATGGTAGCGAGGTGTATTTGTGAGTAAGCATTTATGATCATAAGAGATATCTTCTCTCTGATATAACAATAGATATCAGCTTCAAATTAAACGGAAATTCCTTCACATCACAGATATTTGAGCGATGAGTTGTCTATTAGTTGAAGACCAAGAGAGATAGTGCGAATGGTCTATTAAGTTTGAGACAACAACGAATCCTCTAGATTTGTCCCTTAAGCTGTGCCATAATCACCTGCTCCTACGAAGGTATAATCTTTTAATTTTAAATTTTTTAAATATATGTCTGCTTAAAAATTTTCCGAAACACGACTACTAAGCCATTCAAAATGTTCCCCTTTTGTTATAGTTGGTGTAGTATGAAAGAACTCACAGTACTATCACTTTGCTTGCTGATATCAGGAAAAAAAGACGATAAAATGTGTTTCTTTAGCTTTTTATAACATTTGTTACATATGACTTACCGAGCTAATTCGTAACTATCATTTGAGGAGGTTAAGATTAATTTTATCGTCATTGCCAGAGTTACTCTCACAGTACAACTACGGGTGAAATAACACAAGTTTCTTTTTCTTCTGTGTTAAACCAGGTCTGAAATTTGGTTGAAAGCAGTCTGTAAATTCAATATTTTATATTCTACCCTTCATTGTCGTATTGTTGCAATTCCACAAATTAAAACATCTCATAACTTCGTTCCGACATTATTTAGCTTACGGCCTTAAAAATTGCAACACGCTCTTAGTTTTTTGGAGTCTCCTGCAAAGTCATCCAGATTTTCGCTAGGGTTATTTTCTAGTAGAAAGGAAAAAAATCTCGCAAAAATCTCAAGCGGCATTGTAATAAAAATGGTGTACAACTTAGCCACTGCTAAAAATAATTATTTTGTTTAAGAAATAAATCCTTATTTTTCTTAATTTTTTTAGTTCTCCAGAATCTTTTTTACAATTCGTACTAAATTATGAAAATTCCGAAAAAGCATTATATTCAAATTTCGCCTATGGAATATTTAAACATGGTAGGTGTAATAATATTGTATTTAACAGAAATGATTTACATTTTATACTTTATAATTGGGTCTCAAAATTGCTTAGAATCCCGTCGGCATTCCTCTTTTTAGGTGTCTCAGGTACCGGGAAATAAAACCTATCCCTTTTAGACGGGAGTGAAGGTGCTACCAGGAGGGTTAGGCCTCTGGAATCGAGCGAGAAGCTCTTGTGGGTTCTGGGCATAGATATTAGACTTAGATCTTCGTTCGAGCAGCTGCTATCAAAGTAAGTTCGACTGAAACTGAAGGCACCGCATGTTATGCAGAAATAACCCCAAGCCATTTGTGTATAAATATACGTGTTTTATTGTTCATATCTTGTCAACGACTGCCCCGCAGTCAAAAGCCTCTTAAGACATTACATATATTGTGTTAGTATAGCATTCAATTCTAAGACTAACAACAACAAGAAAGGAATTAATACTTCCTTTAATTCAACCAATTTATTGGTTAGCACATGAAATAACAAACAACAATATAAAGTCTTTCCTGTATATAAAGTTGAGTTTAAGGGACTTATCGGCGCGTTGGAGAAGATATCTAAGGGTGATTTTTTGGAGCCCCTCAGGTCGCTGCCTCGTGGTACCGCTGGTGGAATCTATCTGCCTGGGCTTTAGGATATTGCGCCTAAAACTCTGTTCTATCACGTGATTGGTATATCCAATCACAGAGCCTCTCCATCACTCACTCTATATACAGGAATAACCATTTTACTGACCCAACACAGATATTGTGGTCGCTTATGTACATGAGTCGACCAGCACCGTATGGCAAAATATATTCACCAAGACGAATCCAATGATAGGCTGTGTAGGTTAAACCATAGTGTGTCTTTTTGTATACACCATGGTTAATGAAGAACCGGGAAGAGTTCCACAAATTGATTGATTTTTGTTTATTTATTAAATTCTATCACTTAATTAGTAAAAATCAAAAATAAATGTTGTGTAGAAACAACCTAAAAACATTTATGATTTTTGGGGTGGGGTGGTAGAGAAATGTTATTTACTAGAAAAGAAAAGATGTTTAAACATTGAACATAGAATTTTGAGTTGTTTCTCCACATGCAGTTAAAATTTGAGATTCTTTGAACAAGAATTGTTAAATTTATTAGATTACAAATTGACATAGATCTTTCTGAAAGACACTATTTTTGTTTTTTTGTTTAATGGTTTATCAACCTTTGTGGGTTAAGTACTGCCAAAGCCATTAATGTAGAAGAAAAGTAGATAGAACAACTGAAACTTTCTCTTCCATCACATCCATCTTTCATAGATAAATTTTCCTAATTCAAATATTTAATTAAAATCGGAAGTAAAGAATAACATTACAGTTATTTCTTCCTGTTAATGGATTTCTTTTAAGATTCATCCCTGAGATTTCTGCTTATATTCATTAAGATTAAACCAAACAATTAGAAATCAATAATACCAAGCACATATTTATTCAAATCAAGTTTTTTAATATCAATATGCAAATTAGCCTTCCCTTTCACACTGAAAACAGCTATTTTGTTGTATATAAAAATACAACTGCAAGTTATTGTATGTGGGGTGGTTTCGACCCGGGACCTTACAATACTTGATACTAGGGGTCTATCCCCCCGGGCAACATCTGCCCCCTTGATTTAAAGTTGCAGGGCTGGGTTTATTGCTCAGTGCCTGAGACGCCCCACTTTGAGGGAGAATGCCAAGACTCAATCAACGCATTTTTTGCACCTGCCACCCATGAGTCTCGGCATGTGGGTGTTCCCCCATTAATAGGGTCTTGTGTTTAACCCGTACACGTGGGGTACATGGGAAATATCTGTATGTAGATAAGGCCAAAACCATTAATAATGTAAAACAATTTTATCAATAATTGAGATTTAAATAAAAAAATAAAATCATGGAGAATGTGATGTAAATAACTAAGGAATTGTGACTTAAGTAGGGTTATAGCTTCGGCTACAGACATAAAAAAAACACAATCTCCATTATGATAAGATTTATTTCAACTAAATTCCTCTTTAGAAAAGCATTTTACAGATCGCCAAATTCATTGTGTATTTTATTTTGTTATTTTTCATGGTGAATTTGGTTATCTAAAGATGCTAGAGCATTTTTAGAGAGGAATTAAAGTTCTTAGCAAGATGAAAACATTTCTTTGTTTTGTAGATTGATGGGTCAAGTGAATAGCTAGGATTACAAAAAAAAACAAAAAAACAAAAAAAACAACTAAAAATACAAGATAAAAACAAATTCTAGTAAAAACCAATGTTTTGATTTGATCTAATTTGGTTTGTTTTATGGCATATCAACCTCAGTGGGTCATTTGATGCCGACAAAGGTTTGAAATGAATTAATTATTAATGGATACTCAATTATTTTAGTATTATCTGTGTTATTCGGACTATTGTCCCCATCTTCATTGTTATTTGTATAACGTTTCGGCCGATATGCCCTCCGGTCTTCTTCAGGTATTTCTTGTTGGACTCGGGAACCTTCTTTTCGAATTCGGGAACGTGTTTTATTGTTCATATCTTGTCAACGACTGTCCCGCAATGAAGATGGGGACAATAGTCCGAATAAGGCAGATAATACTAATCATCATTTTTTTTATAAACACATTTTTCTATTTAACCCATAGAAGGGACCCTACCACTCCGGGTCAGAGTGGACTAGGGAGTAATAGTGATGAAGGGTGCGCCACATTCCCCAAGCCTCCAGATCTGGAACCTCACCATCAGATAGATTTTAACGTCATTCCCAGGATATGTAGACCCTCAGCAATAGGGTTGAGGCAATCATATAGGTGCTAGGGCTTGACATGGCGAGCCGATTGATCGGAGGGGGGCTCTCCGACCGCCCGTCTAGTCTAAGTAAGAACCAAAGTGGATTGTTGCATCTCATGGACTGCTCAGCCTCTTTAGATCTACCCTTAAGCTTCACGGGTCACCACCCACGGCCAACACGTGGTGCAGTCGGTGTATTCTAATGCCCAGCCGACAGGGCGGAGTAAAAACTAATAATAATAATGATATTAGACACATAGATATAACATGCATACAAATACATAGACATACACACATACAAATAGATACACATGCATACATACATACATACATACACACACATATATAAATATATCCCATGCATACAAATATATACACACATGCATGTATTAAAATACATACACACACAAATACATACTTTAACACACACACTCGCATGTACACGCACACACACACACACACACACACACACACACACACACACACATACGCGCGTGCACATATGTACGCATATATATATATATATATATATATATATATAGTATCCAATTGCTGCTTTAACCTTTCCGTCGCAGTGGCGTCAGTAAATAATCCAAAGGTGCTCAATATATTAAAAATATAGAGCAGTAATATTTCGACTAATATCATTGTTAGAGGGAAATTAAAGGGTCTACCATGGTTTCAATCAAATTAAAATGATTTCCTCAGGACCCTACTCTACGTTAACTAAGTCGTTGCAATTCCTTAGTTATATATATATATATATATATATATATATATATATATATATATATATATATATATATATATATATATCAACTTTGCAAAAGATACAGCATTCTTATTTTAGAATGTGTGGTTTGATTTTGAGAATATTTTATAATTGAATCAGCAATATTTAAATCGTAAAAAAATAAATAAATAAAAAGAATTTAAGCATTCTGAAATTAGTAGATTAGTTGTTTATATAGTCTGGTAGCAATATCTAAAAAAATAATGAATCTTGTTTTATACTATGAATTAAATGAAATCCTACAAAAAAAGAAACTATAAAGTTTTTTTTGTTGATTTAAGATTAAAAAAAAAACATTCCCAATATTTCAAATTACTTGATGTTACTACTCTTACACTAAATTCCCAGACAATTCTTTTGTGTATGATTTCAGATATGAACTTAAATTCTTTTTTGGCATAGATGAAACTAATGACTAGTTTTAAAATAAATGCCCACAATTGACTAGAGGCACCTGTACGAACATCACTGGAATTAGCTGGTCAAACAACTACCAGGTACAAAGGGGGCCACCACTGCACAGATAAACTGTGGGAAGACCCCAAAATGCAGAACTGGGAATCCTAAGATCTGGCAAGTGACTGAGGGCATTAAGGACCTTCATAAAGGAAAGGACATAGTAGCTTCAAATGAGGAAGGACTGTGTGATGTTCCAAACTACTACAATATCAGAATACAGTAAATCACGATGATGATGATGATTATGATGATGATGATGATGATGATGATCATCATCATCATCATCATCAGCAGCAGCAGCAGCAGCAATGCCATTTAAGTTGACCAGAACATTCATGGAAGTTCTGATATAAAATTTTCAAGGGCACCTCATCTTGCTACATGGGGACATCTTGTGGCAGGTTAACTCACCAGATCTACCCCCTTGTTATTACTTAACCTTTGGATACCCGAAATCTCAAGTCTTTAAATGTAAGTTGCAGACAACCGAGGAATTGAAACAGCAACAATAGCAGTGACAATGACTAGGTAAGCTCTGTAGAACTTCAGAAAAGGGATTCAAGAGTGTATAGCTAATGAAGGCAAGTATTTGGATGATACATATATTTACCAACCCCACCACGAGCAGGATGTGACACAAGGTCAATTTCTGAAGCGGAGTTCAACAGGTTTGAATTCAGAGTTTTCCTTCTCCTAGACCGGTTGCCTAACCAAGGTTAAAGAGCCCAGTCTGCCCTACTATTTATCCATAGCTGGAGGGAGAGTAAGGATTCATACCTTACCCAAGGCTATTAGCGCTAAGTGAAATACAATTACCACGTCCAGGATTTGAACCCGGGTCGACGAGTCCATTTCCCATGACTTTAACCATAACACCACACGCTTCCTCTATATGATATAATCTTAAAAATAGAGGTGCTTGTGGTGTAATGGTTATCATTGTAGAAAGTGGACATGATGACTCAAGTAAAAATTCTGGACAAGGCTGTTTGCATTTCACATAGTGCTAATACCCTTGGGAAAGGTTTGCATCCAACTACTCTCCATCCATCTATAGGTAAATAGTAGGATAGATTGGGATCTTTAACCTTGTTATGGTAACTGGTCTAGGAGTAGGAAAACTGAATTCAAACCTGTTAGATTATCCTTAGAAATTGACCTTGTGTTGCATCCTGCCCATGGTGGAGGGGTTGGGTAATTACATATGATCTTGAAAAAAAGGTATAACAATAGCAAAAGAAAAGGGAAAATGTTGTTCTTTCTTATAAAATTAAAATTTGTAAAATTAAAATTTGAACGGGATCTATGCTGCCTTTTTTAAAATTCATTCTGCTAAACCACGTTTTTAAAAAAATTTTTTTATTTATTTTTATTTATTTATTTATTTTTATTTTCGATTTTTTATTGTTTTTCTTTTTCTTTTTATTCTAATTCTTATTACTCTATTACTCTAATCTTATTATTTTGAATTGATATTCTGTATAGTGTGTTTTGGTATTCTTTATATTTTTTCAAAAAGTAAAGTCACGAAGGTTCTCATTCGTAAAATGCTGTGTGCCGACGGCACAGCATTGACGTCACACACTGAGGACGGCCTGCAACAGTTTGTCAGTTGCCTCAGACATGCTTACAAGGAGTTCGGACTTTCCATAAGTATAAGTAAGACAAAACATGGCGCAAAACGCAGACACTCCATCAAATTGATGGGTGCAACCTGGAAGCCGTGGAAAGTACCTCGGGTCCACCATCTTCAACTCAGTCTCCATTGATGCTGAAGTCAACAGCAGAATAGCGAAAGCAGCAGCAGTTATGGCCAACCGAAGCCAGAGAGTCTGGAATAATAGCCAGCCTCACCAAGAAAACCAAACTACACGTCTACGAGCATTTTGAACATCCGCTGGCAGGATAAAGTGCCAAAAGACGTGCTGGATTGTGCCAACATAAACAGCATGTTCTCTATGCCCTCTGCTAGAGGCGCCTGGTCATGCCAGGAGGATGGAAAATTATCCCAAAAGATCTTTTGTACGGCGAATTAGTAAAAGGACCCCGATCGGTAGGTAGACCACGCCTACGCTTTAAAGATGTTTGCGGGAGAGACATGAAGATATGCCACATTGATACAGACACGTGGGAGGTAGATACAGAAAATCTAGCGGCCTGACACCTTAATGTTAATAAATGCACAAAGAGGAGTGGAATGGAGAGGAGAGTAGCCTCAGCAAAGAGAGCCAGAAAGAGGGAAAATAAACAGCAACCCCAGAAAGTATCAGTTTGTGGCAGTCAGTGTAAAGATAACACTCAGAGATTGGTCTGCACAACCATTTGCGCAGAGCCATCATCCCTAGATGGAAAGAAGGAGAAGAAGACCTTACTAATAGATAAGCCAAAATTTCTAATGGTAGGCTGATACAAATGCCAAAATGACCACATGGGATAAGGCAACTTTTTGGGGAGCCTGAAGGCAAATATTTCCCATTTCTTATTTGTATCTGAGGAAGCCAATTCTCTCAATTTGAGATATTGGTGGAAATAATTTATAATTGTTAATATGTTTATTTAAGCTTTCTTTGTTGAACATATATATATATTATATATATATATATATATATATATATGTGTGTGTGTGTGTATGTGTGCTTCTTGCTTTTTTAGTGTGAGAATAAGCTAGATGTGACGTGCACAAGAATGCTGTGTGTGATATTGAACAAGCCGTGGAAACAGCACCCAACAAGGAAGCAGCTGTACGGCCACTTGCCCCTAGCTCACAAACCATCCAGTGAGACAACAAGACCTGCTGGACACTGCTGGAGAAGCATCGAGGAACTCTTAAGCAACATTCTCCTATGGAAACCAGCACATGGACATGCTAATGTGCCCAGCAAGGACCTACATTGACCAGCTCTGCACGGATACTGGATGCTGCGCAAGGATCTCCTGGGGACAATGAATGATAGAGAATATTGGCGAGAGATTTTCATTGGATATTCGTGCTAATTGCGCGATATGATGATGATGATGATGTGTGTGCGTGTTTGTGATTGTTTGGGGTGCAAAATGCTTGTAACTAAAAAAAAGTATTAATTTTACAAGCATTTTTCAACATAATCTCCTTCCTTGTCAATGCATTGGATTGAGCTGTGAATGTCCATCATGCTGACTATGCATCAACAGCAAAAACTTCACATCAAGGATCAGTTCCTAACTACATGTTATTGATCCACACATACATGCATATGGACAAAAGTAGGTAAAAACGAATAAATCCTAGAACACACACACACACACACACACACACACACACACACACACACACACACACACACACACACACACTTATTACTTATATCCATATGTAATACATTTTTATCTGCCTCCTTTAATGTATATGAAAGTATTTAAAAATCGATGAGTTAATACACACACACAGAGATATAGAGATGAAATGCATATATTTGATTAAAACACACAAATGTAAAAGCACACAGATGTGAGAAAAGACATACAACGAATAAATAGAAAGAAATAACAAACAACAATTGCATATTCAATTCCGGATAAAAGCACATATAAGTGGGTTAGAGTTTCAAGTGTTAGAATGTTGAAGACAGCCTACTTAAGATTTGAAAAAAGAAGAAAAAAATATGGTTCTCTTTTTTTGTTTGTTTATTTCTCTCTCTCTCTCTCTCTCTCTCTCTCTCTCTCTCTCTCTCTCTCACTCACTTTCTTTCTATCTCTCATTTTATCTTTCTTTCCTCTCTCCTGAGGGAAGAAATCTCTCTCGTCTATTTTTTGCCATCTTATAGATATTTGCAAAGTCCCCCCCCCGCTTTCCCACTATACACCGGCCATTTCTCATCTACTCGTAACTACCTTGTCTGATTATTATTTCACTATAGTTTTTCTTCTTTCTTTTATTTGGTGACTTGATATATATATTTCTTTAATACTCAACAGCTCTTTTAGTTTCAAACCAGAAGATTTACTTTTGACTATACCAACACTTCCTCACCACATCAAACAACGTTTCTTTTTTTTAAGTTAACAGTTTTTAGTTGTTTTTTGTTTTGTTTTCATTGAATTCGTCATTCAATGAAAAAATAGTAAAAAAAAAAGAAAGTGATTTTCGTTTTTATTATTATCATATTAAATTTAATTTTATCATCACATTATTCTAATGTTATCCATAAATCTAATATATATATATATATATATATATATATATATATATATATATATATATATATATATAGTTATTTTCATGACTTCCCCCAGGCAGGATTAATAAAAGATCTTTTGAGCGTGGGGAGACAGCTCTAACCAAGCCCATGCAGTGGCCATTGTAAAGTGTGTGATCCCTTCTGCATTCCCTTTTTGGGGTGCCTCAGACACTAACTATAAACCCGGCCCTGTCCCTGAAAAATGAAAAAAAACTGTGAAAAAAAAGAAAGTGATTTTCCTTTTTATTATCATCGTTTTAAATTTAATTTTATCATTACATTATTCTAATGATATTTGCAAATCTAAACCATATATATATATATATATATATATATATATAAGTAGTAAAGTCGACGGGGTGGCCTAAAGTCGGTATCAGCCAGTCAGCGAGGGAGTCTATCCCCTTTTCAATAGCGCTAGACCAAGGAGATTGTTTTTTAGCATCTGAGATGGAGCGCCACACCTACCATCAGCTCCTTACTTTACCGCACAAATCCCTGTGCTACTCATACGCTGAGTTGTCGAGGACCGGTATCGAACTAGGAACCTTCTGGTTTCTAGCCGAGCGCTCTACCGACTGAGCTAACCCGGCCCATTATATATAGAGCTATTTTTCTGGCGGAATTATTACAAGGTCTTTTTAACATATGGAGCTATACAACAAACCAAAGATCATACACTAGCCATTGGAAAAAGTGCCATTTTTCTTTTGATATGCTTTAGGCATCTCTTATCTTTAATTATACATAGATTAATCAACAGTATTTTTCTATGCATTTCTTTTATTATCTTTTATTCTTTATATATTGTTGTTTTTAAGTTGATTCTTTTCATCATCTTTCTTGTATGTATTTTTATCTTTTATTTGTCTTTATTATGTTTATCCTTTATCAATTTGTTTTATTTTTTAACCATTTTTAAAAAATTACTTTTTTAATACATCATTGATCTAATTCATAGAATGTTAGATAGCCAATTAATTCTGATAATAAAAGAATAAGAAGTTCCAGGTATAAAACATGGAATTGCCTGTTATATACGTATTGGTTGGAATGGGTTGGTCTGATTGATGTATTTTCTACCATTTTATATTGCTTTCTATCTGGTACTTTGGTTACTGAATTCTGCTATAGGAAACCAAACTTGGAATTTAAAATGATTTAAGTGTAGATTTGAGGAATTGCATAATGATAACACAATAATGAGGCGGACTAATCACAGAATTTTAGATAACATGTCCAGATGTGTTTAAAAACACTGTTTTTTTTCTAAATACTTCTTCTTTTTTTTAATTTTTTTTTTTTACAAAGGAACAGCTATTGATTTTCAACATCTATTTCCGTTTTAGTGATATTTAGTCATTACTTACTGTTGCCCACTGATTAAAAAAATCATTTTTAGAAATTGTCAAATTTTCTTCCCTAGCATGCCATTACAAAGTAGAAGGCAACAAGAGGCCCTGACCTCTATGTGAATTCAGATAAAAGAGCGATTATTTTAAACAAAATGGAGACATCTCCACTCTGGATGGTAAATCTCTGAAATTAGTAGACCAGTCCACATACCTTAGTAATGATATCTCATCCACAGAAATCGATGTCAATACATTTACAGGAAAGGCATGGATTGCTATTGGTAGATTATTCATCATATGGAAATCTGATCTCTTTGTTAAGATAAAGAGAGAATTCTTCCAAGCTATAGCCGTGTCAGTACTATTATATGGATGCACCACTTGGACTAATACGAAATACCTAGAGGAAAAGCTAGATGGGAACTACACAAGGATGCTACATGCTGTGACACCTCACAAAAACGGAACTTAACAGCCATTTATCTTTTGTCATACAATTTCTCCATGTAAGACAAACAAGACATGTTAGATACTGCTGGAGAAGCAAGAATAAACTCTTAGGTGAGATTCTTCTGTGGACACCTACACATGGACACACCCGTATAGGCCAACCAGCAAAATCTACATCAATCAACTCTCTGCTGATTCTGGATGCCATGTGGAAGATCTTCCAGGAATGATGACTGATAGGTATGGGTCATACAAATCTATGCTGTCAGTACAAACTGATGATTGGTGATGATGATATATAGTGGCTATACACCTGCGTTTTTGTGGGGTGCTGCTTCCAGGATTTATTCAGGACAGCATGCAGCATCCTTGTACAGTTCCCATCTAGCTTCTTCTCCAAGCACTTCGTTAGAGTCTAAGTGGTGCAGCAATACAGTAGCACTGACACGGCTACAGCTTGGAAGAATTTTTACTTCATTTTATTAGAGAGATCAAATTTCCATATGATTGATAATATGTTTATTGCAGCCACAGCTTTTCTTATATGTATATTGAGATCACTTTCTGTAGATGAGCTATTATTACCTAGGTAGTAATATTCCTGACCTCCAACCATGCCGGATTAACACAAAATCTTTTTAACGTGGGGAGCTATGCACAAACCGAAGCTCATGCGGTGGTCAGTGCAGAAAGTGCACGATTCCTTTGACATCCCCTTTTTGGGGCACCTCAGGCACCGGCAGTAAACCTGGGCCTGTCTCTTTTTTGACGAGGGGGCATCTACTGCTTGAAGGGGGGGGGGCAACCGCCTGGTATCATGCAATTAATTTTAGATAACTAATCAGTTCAGAAACCCAAGCTCTTAAACCTTGATTATTAATTTATGGGGCTTATGATCCAGTATGGAGATGTCTTTGTAACATGTAAATGAACTCTGTTTTATCTGAGTTCATATAGAAGCTAATGCCTCTTGCTGTGTTCTCTAGGCTATGCAGTAGGAATTTGATTAATGCTAATGTATTTGCTAGAAGTGCTAGATCATCTGCGTAGTCTGTATCTGTAATAGTTTCTGTTGGATATCGCTGGCTTCTTGATTTTTGTAGCATGTAACCTTTTTCTTTCATTAAATCTAATGACATGAGAGAGAGAGAGAGAGAGAGAGAGAGAGAGAGAGAGAGAGAGAGAGAGAGAGAGAGAGAGAGAGAGAGAGAGAGAGAGATGTGTGTACGTGTGTGTGTGCATGTTTGATTATATATGTATGAAGAATCTTATTCTTTGATATATATTTTGTCAATGATATATCTATTTCATTTTTTTTTTTTAGATGAAGAATATTTATAGAATTCCTTTATTTTTCTTGTTTTGTCTCTCAAGAGTAAAAGTAAATATCATTTCTCATATATCTTGCAGCTGCCAAAAGACATTTTTGGGGCGGTTATTTTTGTTTTCAAGTAAAGTATTTTTAAATAATTTTTCCCTTCTTTCTTTTAATAAAATAATAATCTTTGGACAAATAAATTTCAAAGCTAAGTTTTATTACATCTTTTTTCACTTATATATTTGCGATTGCAAGTCAAGCAGCAGATGCTACTAGCAACATAATACAGTATTGCTTGTGGTTTCAAAAGGCTTGAAGTATCACAAGAAACTGTTTAGACTTATTCGAGCACATCTGTTATAAATTCACCAGTTGAAGATAAGACTGTGTTTTAAGGATGACAAGAAAAATGTTATTTTTAATTAGAAACTAAATGCTTTAGTCAATCAAGGTAATCTTGAATCATTCAGATAGGTATGAGTATATCTATATCTTCTGTATATAATGGAGATTTGGTCTTTATTTGTTTGTAACGGAAACTACGTCACTGCTTACGTCACAGTAATTAAGTAACTTTATCAAAGAATACTTAATCTATAGTCAATATCATTACTACGTAAAATAAAGACACTGTTATTTATATATTCTCAGAATAGTACGCAACAAAGGATGGCCCACGGTGTTTTTTAAAACAATTTTTGATTTAAATGATAAAAATTATTGATTTATATATCGTTTGTTTTATTTTAATATATATTAAAATTATCTAATGTATATATTTTTACGAGAAAATCATTTACAAACAAGAAATCGTCATTTATTCTCCTTCGACATTAAATTTGAAAAAGTTTGTGTATTTGATTGTATCCTCTCTAGTTTCTGCGCATGTCCGACATTTAAGATTTGTTGAGATTTTTACAAAGAAAAAAACTGTTACGTAATTTTGAACGTCAATAAAATGCAGATAAAATTTGGGAAAAAAAATCATGGTAGTCAAATTTAAACTCATCATAACCTTTAATTTATTCACTTGTTTGATGATCACAAAGTCATTAACGGTATTTATATTTTTCATTTAGAATAATTTTTTGTATCTTTATCCTTCACAAAATATAGATATAAAATAAAATGTTGTTTCCATAACCTTTTAAAATTAAAAACGTTAAAAGTGAAATACCTGGATGCGAGCTTTGAAATTTACGAGGACCAGCATAATAAGCCTAATTAAGCAGGTTTGTTTATTTCACCGGGACCGGCAGCGTAGCCTCTTCCCTTTTTTCCTCTTGGATACAAGAAAATTAAATAACAGTAGTAAATAAATCTTATTATAATGGAGATTTGGTGTCTGTATGTCTGGAACCGAACTTCGTCTCTCCTTATGTCATAATATCCTCAGGAATTGCGTAAGTTTATCAATGTGTATTTGATTTATAGTCAAAATCATTAATGCATAGAATAAATTTTATTTATTAACGATGACTCTATGAAAATCTGAGTTAAATTTGCCATGTTATTGGTGCATTTAAAATTCTGCAATGTGTCTTATATATCACTAAAAAATAGCAGTTTATATAATATAGGGTGTGGTTAATTTGCATTAAAAAAAACCGGGTTTAATAGATAAGTTTAATTAGTTGGTGTTATTAATTAATATTATAGTTTAATTAGTTGTTTTATTCTCCAACGTATTAAAATCAATCCTACTAATGATTTATATGTATAAACCAATTAAAATATAGTTATAATGTCATCTTTTATATTTTTTCATTACATTAAACTTACTACTTTAATATCCAATTTTAAAAAGTAATTTATAATTTGAAAAAAAGCAATTCTCAAATTTTTTGGTTTTGTCCAATAAATTTTTAAGAGGAGAAAAAACCACAATTATATCATAGAATTGGACTTTTAGAGTGAAAAGAAATACTTCTCATTATATTTATATGTATAAACCCTCTACACAAGAAGGCTGTAACACAATGTTATTTTAAGCCAAGTTTAACAGGTTTGAATTCAGTTTTCCTTCTCCTTGACTGATTGCCATACCAAGGTTAAATTGCCCAGTATCCTTCTATTTACCCATATCTGGAGAGAGAATGAGTGGATTCATGTCTTTCCTTAGGGTATTAGTGCTATGTGAAATGCAAACAGTTATGTTCAGGATTTGAACTTGTGTTGCTGTGTTCATTTCCTATGATGATAACCATTACACCATGCACTGTACTATTGTAGTACCTTAATGATACTTATTAATCTTAGCTTAGTCTAGTAAAAGGCTATCATAGTGGAATACCCAGTGAGGGATGAACACACAAGACTTTTGAATAGGTCTACTAACAACTGTGTAACAGCAGGTACCTAAAATCAATCCTTCTTTTTAAATCATATTCACCAGAATTGTTTTATCTTGTCTATTTTTAGCTGATTGATCACTTATCTATATTCTAATTTAATCAATGGTGGTATTGGTAAATTTCATTTTATTTGGTCTTGCTTCAGTGAATAGACAGTTTTAAATGAATCAAAGATCAGACCTTTCTATTCAATATACTCCAGACAATCTACCACAATTATGCTGCTGACCCAATATAAATTTGCAACAAAATAGAACAATCTGTGCTTGGTCAGCCAATGGGTGCTGCCTGAAATATCAAAAGTTTACCAAAAAATATTGAGTGGGACAGGTTCAAATATCTTGTTGAACTTTAATAATTATTTGGGTATTTTTTTTCACTGTTGGCAAAGCTTCTATGGACACAAATGATAAAATCAGATTATATATTGTTTCATCCATATCAAGTTTTTTTTAATGCATATACAACAGACATAAAACTAAAAGGATAAAATCAGACCAAATAATTGAGAAAAGCATGAAATTGTTGTCCTAATTAACAGTTTCAACATTTGGTAACTGGCATTGTCCACATTACAGGTTAGGATTTTCCACATCATAGGTAGACCTGTTATTGGTCTATAGTTGCTAGATCAGAGAATTTTCCCCTTTGTCATCCATTTTGGTATGCTTACTTCTTGTAAGTATCTACTTAGTTAGTGTGAAAGTATTTCATGGTGTTTTGTTTTCAGTATTTTGAGGTTCAATTTGTTTAGGTAGCTCTTCTTGAGTATATCTTTTTCAACTTACGTGGCCACATATTTTCATTATTGCGAGATCAGAAAACCAGTCATTCTTTAAAATCATCCTTGTTTGGTATGCAAGTCTTTGGCTTGTTGCATTGAAATTAGCAGCTTCTTTCTAAATTTCTTTTCCTATAAGCCCTTTGTGTTTGGTTACTTTTAAAATAACAGTGGATTAAATTAATGTTGCATCTCTCTGGTGTATCATAGTTTGTGTACCTGAATTTACAACAGCTAACATTTGCATGATGTCAATCAGTCTCCCATGTTGTGTAGTAAGGGAGTACCTGTCAATCATAACACTCAAATCTTTAATTTGGTTCCCATTTTTATATTTATCATCATTTTTCATGAGTAATGTATTGTGGCTATACTTGACCCAAGGTGTGATTAATATCTGTGCTCTGTGTCACAAATGTAACCTGGTATTCTTCCAAAGAGGAATACTGACAGCAGTCTCCAAAAACAAAAAGAAGCTTTCTAATTAAAAAATTCCAAGTGTTAACTTTAATTTTTCACACTAGTTCTAATTGGTGGTTTTCCCTGGAGTCAGAATGACAGTAAATCTTCTTAGATCACCAGGACTCTCCTAAATATCCTAGTTGTTTTAGCAGTGCTGTGGTCTAGATAGTCATGATTCTTCTCTGATCTCTGTTTCCCAGTCTCTTTTCCAGGTTTCAGTAAATTAAAAAATGAAAATACTTTAAACAAAATTTTCCTTCCCTATTTTTCCAAAGAATTAAGATTCTTATGTTTTATTATTGCAGTCATTGATATTTGTGTAAGTATGCTTATGATAGAAAAATGGACAAAAGGCTGCATCCTCCTTTTCCCCAAAAAGGTGACCTTAGTATTGCTAAGAACTACATAGGCATAACTCTTACTGCTATAGCTGTTAAGATATATAATGCCCTTCTTAATCACATCCAACCTTAAATAGAGAAAATGCTTAGGAAAACCCAAAACGGATTTTTCTGAAACTGATCTAAAACCTCTCAGATCCTGACTATTTGTTGAATCATAGAGGGTACAAACAAATAATCTTGAGGCAATGCTACTATTTGTAGATTTCCAAGACATTTGACTCCATACACAGAGAGAAAATAGAGCAAATGCCATTAGCATAAGAAACAGCTATCGCTATAATGATGCTCTACAAAGGCACTAAAGCAATGTTACACTCACATGATGGTGACACAGATTTCTTTGACATTGTCTTCGGAGTCCTACAAGGGGATCCATCAGTAGCATATATATTTATAATATACCTAGACTATGTACTTTGAGCATCATTAGATCCCATAAAAGAAAAAGGCCTCACACTAAAAAAGGGAAAGAAGCAGGTGATATCCTGCTGACTATGCAGATGATCTGGCACTCCTTGCAGATACTCTGCTTCATAGCCTGGAGAGAACAGCATGGAACATAGGCCTCCATGTGATAAAATTGAGTTCATGTGTTTTAAAAATGAAGAAGGCATTTCCATACTCGATGGCAAGCCTCTAAAATTGGTGGAACAATTCACGTACCTAGGTAGTAATATCTCATCCATAGAAAGCAATGTTAATTCATGTATAGGGAAGACCTGGTCTGTCATAGACAAATTATTAGTCATATGGAAATCCGAATCTCTCTGACAAGTTAAAGTGACATTTCTTCCAAGCCATAGTTGTATCAGTGCTACTGTATGGCTGCCCCACTTGGACCCTATGAAGTGCACCTAGAAAATATGCTAGATGGGAGTTGCATAAGTATGCTGTGCATGATCTACCCAACAAAAAAACAGCTATATGGCCACTTGCCACCTATCCTACAGACCATCAGAGTGAGGTGAACAAGACTTGCTGGGCACTGCTAGAGAAGCATGGATGAACTAAGTGATGTTTTCCTATGGAAGCCAGAACATAGGCACTCAGTGCAGGCTGCCCAGCAAAGACCTACATTGACCAGCTCTGCGCAGATATGAAATGCTGTGCAGAGGACCTCTTGACAGTGATGAATGATTGGGATGGTTGGTGAGAGATTGTCATGGATATCTATGCTACTGGCGCGACATGATGATAATAATGACTACAAAAGCCTAAAGATTTAATGAGGGAAAATAATTTCACACTAAAAAAGGGCAAGAAGCAGACAATTTCCCATAAAAAGTATTTCAGATACAGACTACACAGATGATCTATCATTTTTCACAAATACATCTGTCCAAGCCAAATCTCTGCTGCATAAGCCTGAAGCATGGAGCAAGAGGCACTTGCAATCTCCTCATTAAATCAAGATTCTCAAGGTAAAAATCTTAGATATTTACCAGATATTTTAATGGTTATCTTATTCTATCTTATTCAAAAGACTGGTTATCAGTATAGAAATGATTAGTAACCAAAGTTTGAGCAAGTCAAGTATAGGTAATTTTATGAGAGAGAGAGAGAGAGAGATTTTGGTCAAGACTGTTCTTGCCTGTACACTTTACTTATAAAATCTTCAATCACTAATTATCTATTTTTGTCGGTTCATTCTGAATTCTTGCCAAAAGTTATGCTGTCAATATGACTTGAAGATAAATTACAGTTTTCATTAGTTCAGCTTTTATAACAAAGATGACAATTATAAAGACAATTAAAAAAAAAAATGAGTAGATGACAGTGATGATAGCATTATTTTTTGATTATGCAAATTTTGTAAAATGAGACCTGTTGTGTTTAGTGTTCATTTTTTTTATTTCTCTTTTTGTAATTTCCAGAACAAAAAGATTGTTTATCCAAAATAAAAGATGAGAAATTCTGAACAGTTCCTTTGCAGTCTTTTATGTTAGTGACTTGAACGGAATAGATTATTTAAAAGCTTTTTGATTATTTGTGTAGATGTGTGAGCATGTGTGAATCAATGTGTTTGTCTATACACACACACACACACACACACACACACACACATATATATATTATATATATATATATATATAGTCCTCCACAGACATGTGTTTCGACTCATCAAGTCTCTTCAGTGTGGCTAGACATTTTGTGAGCTACCTACAGCTGGGATAGAACTCTAATTGATTCAGCATCAGTTGGACAGCTTAACCGCTTGGCTATCACCACCCACAGAATGCGATGGGAATTTTAACTGTTTTAATACACACATGTGTATGCATGCAAGGGCCGCCATAGAGTGCTCCATCCCTTTTATAGGAGAGCGTTGCATTTACACTTTAGTTGGTGGTCATCAGCAAAATCCCCTCCAAAGTGCTCAACCCCAGGGGGATGGGGAGCATATATAGTCCTCCACAGACACATGTTTCGACTTATCAAGTCTCTTCAGTGTGGCCAGACATTTTGTGAGCTACCTACAGCTGGGATAGAACTCCGATCGATTCAGCATCAGTCGGACAGCTTAGCCGTTCAGCTATCATCACCCACAGAATGCGAAGGGGATTTTAACTGTTTTAATACACACATCTGTATGTATGTAATTGCTGCCATAGAATGCTCCATCCCTTTTATGGAAGACCGGTCATGGGGAGGGGTTGGGTATGTATGGAGGGGTTGGGTATATACACATATGGAGAGCAGTCATGAAGAGGAGTTGGGTACATATGGAGGGGTTGGGTATATATACATCTTGGTCATGTGGAGGGGTTGGGTATATATTATATATATATATATATATATATATATATCCAACCCCTCCACATGACCAGGATGTGACACAAAGTTAATTTTTAAGTAGATTTTAACAAAATCATATCTAAAGATACTGGATTCTACAATCCATGGAAGCCTAAGACTGGTGCTTGGTACTTTCAAGAACTCATAAATTGAAAGTCTTTATGCAGAACCAAATGAAACACCTAACCTTAGATGGGGGAAAAAACTAGTGCTACAATACTTCACAAAACTAAAAATCCTGTCCATCCAATCCAGTCTACAAAATACATTCTGTCCACAACATAGAAATCTGTATCAACCAAAAGGAAAAGCTATAAAACCATTTTCTTAATGGAACTCCTTATCAAGGAATCAAAATTACAACTAACAACAATGCACAACAATATTACTCCAAATATTGCACCTTGGACCATACAAACTACAAAAGTAATGTTAGACATATGCAAATTCCAAAAAGAAAATACACATCTAAACATGAAAACACAACAAGAAGTGTGGCAATATGTCATAAGAAAATAAGAAAGAAATTTCTACCAAGTGAAACCTTCAAATTCAATTCTGAAGCTTGTGCCACTGATAGAGCATTTAGCATTATTTCAATAAATACAAACACAAAATTTATAATATTTTCTGATTCATTATCTCTACTAATTATGCTAAAAAAACAAAACACTTGACAACCCATTAAACTAAAAAATTAATACTGGCTCGGCTATGCATTGGCAATACAAGACTTAAACTCTCTTTTATGTTCAAGCAGGAGGATCAAAGATGCTGCAGGATATGCCAAGCACCCTACACTGTCAAACGTTTTCTCATGAAGTGTGGACTTTTTGCTCTAATCAGAAATCAAAATCTCAATACTTTTTGAAACACCTTGTATATATATATATATATATATATATAAGGTGTGTAACAAATTATTGAGATTTTTTGTACTTTTTGACACACCTTGTATTCTGAAAAAATCTAATGTTCCATTCATTCTTTATTTCTATGTTGGTAAATACAGCTTCAAACTCGGTACTTTTGAATACACACCTTATATTCTGAAAAAGTTAAAGTTCCATTCATTGTTCATTTCTATCTTGGTAAATACAGCTCTAATCTTGATACTTTATGACACACCTTGTATATACTGAAGACATGAAGTCAATGGCTCTTTGTAACTAAGTTTCCTGCCTATGTGATTTTCAAACCAAGTGAATTCCATATATTCCATATAATACTTTTTATACGCTTTCTATGTTTCCCATGAGTATTTATTGCTATGTGTATTTATTTCTATGAGTATTATTTATTATTTATGAGTATTTATAGTAGGAGGGTTAGGAAGTAGGGATGTTTTTAGGGACTTTTGGAGTTGTTAATCTCCAAGAGAGAGAGAGAGAGAGAGAGAGAGAGAGAGAGAGAGAGAGAGAGAGAGAGAGAGAGAGAGAGAGAGAGAGCTATAATTAGCCATTTAGGGTGGCAGATAGTTGCTTGCAGAGTGAGTGTTTCATTATAATAGTTCTGTATCAGTAAGCTAAGTATGTATCTTTTATATGCATATCTATCTATCTATCTATCTATCAACATGGTATCTATCTTCCTTCAATATGCATACATTGATGCATATGTATGTGTGAATGCATGTCTATGAGTAAATGTGAAGAAACAAATTTTCAGTAATTTCAGTTTAGATAGTTCTCCAAAATACTTGGTGAGATGCTAAGAACCAGCTTATGATTACAACTAAAAGTCTACTCTTTGGCTTACAACATAATTGGGGGAGATATGGGCCTTCAAAGGTGCCCCCAAATGCCATTTTTGATCTTGGTGAAAATTTAAGTTATTAATTTTATTGTTTTTTCTCATGGATTCTAATGCCTTGAATTTACTGATGGTGAAAAAAGTGCTCAATTCGGAGTTTTAGGTAACTTTTGAGGCCTGATACCACCCCTGAGAGTGGGCAAAAATGGCCAATTTTGTGCACAAATAAAGTGCCAGACTAATATGATTTTCTGATAGAATTCGATGAGGAGTATCACATAGTAAAAGATGGTTGAGTTCTGTTGAGAATTGGGGGAGATATGGGGCTTCAATATCTTGATTGAGGATTGTACCCAAGAGATTAAACTAAAGTTGAAGAAAGCAAAAACACTTTTGTGGGTATTGTTGTTGCTGAGTGAATCTTATGCTTCTCCAAGTGAATGTTGAATTATAGACCTTGTGGTCTTCCTTCAATTGTTCTAACTACAGTGATATTCAAATGAGCCTTTCACTAATTAGTTTTAGCCAAGGTCATTCAGGTGAAGCAAGGCTTAATGCAATAAACAGAAATTGTCTGTGCTCGCTTCTGTTGTATAGTGTGATAACGTCTGTTCTTTGATAATTGGTGAACAGAGAAAAGGGTGGATATTAGAGGTCGACAATAGCAGGGGGAAAAGAGAAAGAGAGTGAAATAATTGGGGAGGGGAGAAGTAAGAAGGGAGGGTAGATTTTAAAGAGAGGTGAGAGAAGAAGAAGGGAAAAGAAGAAGGATGAGGAAAATAAAAGAAAAAGAAGGAAAAAGGGAAACAGTAGAAGTGAACAATAGGAAGAGGAAGAGAGAGAATGAACGAATTGAGGAAGAAGTAAGAAGGAGGACAGATTTTACAGAGAGATTAATGGAGGGAGAAGAAGAGGAGGTAACGAAGGAGGAGGAGGAGGAAAATTAAAGAAAAAGAAGGAAAAAGGGAATAGTAGAAGTGTACAATAGGAGGAAAAGAGAGTGAATGAAAGAATTAGGTGAGAAGAAGGGAGGATACATTTTAAATAGATGTGAATGAAGGAAGGAGAAGAAGGAGGAAAAGGAGGAAAATTAAAGAAAAAGGAGGGGAATAGTAGAAGTAGACAGTAGGAGAAGGAAGAGAGAGAATGAAGGAATTGGGGGAGAAATAAGAAGGGAGGGTAAGTTTTACACAGAGATTAATGGGAGGGGGGAGAAGAAGGGGCTAAAGAAGAAGGGGGAGGAGGAAAATTGAAGACAAAGAAAAAGGGTAATAAAAGTTGACAATAGGAGGATGAAGAGAGAGAATGAAGTAATTGGGCGAGAAGAAGGGATAATATTTAAATAGATGTAGATGGATGAGGAGAAAAAGAAGGAAAAGAAGGAAAAATTAAAGTAAAAAAAGAAGGAAAAGGGGAATAGTAGAAGTGGACAGTAGGAGAAGAAGAGAGATAATGAAGGAATTGGGGGAGAAGTAAGAGAGGGAGGGTAAGTTTTAAAGAGAGATTCATGGAGGAGGGAAGGAGGTAAAGAAGAATGGGGAGGAAAATTAAATAGTAGAAGTGTACAATAGGAGGGGAAGAAAGAGAATCGAGTTGGGGGAGAAAAAAGAAGGGAGGATAGATATTAAAGAGTGGTGGATGGAGTGAGAAGAAAAAGGAATAGAAGGAGGGGGAGGAAAAATTAAAGAAAAGGAAGATAAAAAAGGGGAATAGTAGAAGTGGAAAATAGAAAGAGGAATAGTGATAATGAACGAATTGGGTGAGTAGTAAGAAGGGGAGCTAGATTTTAATGAGAGGGGATGGAATGAGGAGAAGAAAGAGGTTAAAGAATTAAAGAAAAAAAGGAGAAGAAAGAAAAGGAGAGGCTGGAAGAAAGGTAAGATAAAGATAAATGAAAATGAGAGAAGGAGGAGGAGAGAACCTTTGTCAGTAGAAAGAAAGGTCAGCTGGACAGATGTGGTCAATAGATTTGAAGATTCTTCATCTGTGGCTGGGAATTGGGGATAAGGATGATGCTGGGGGGGGGAGGAGGCGAGTTGATGTGTGCAAATGTGCATGGGTTGTGGAAAAGGAATGTCCTTATAAACAGAGTGAAATGGGCAGAAATGTCAGAAAGTAATACAAACACATATTCTTGCACTATACACACACACACACACACACACATATATATATATATATGCATATCTATATATATGGAGATGCAGGTGGCGTAATGGTTATTAGTGCAGAAAATAAGATCACTAAGCCAAGTTCAATTCCTGATCAAAGTTGTTCACTTTGCATTAAGTTCCATAGGAAAGGCATGAACCCACTATTCTCCTTAGGTATAAGTAAATAACAGGGCTGATTAGACTTCCTAGTCAAAGGGGTAGGCTACCAGTCTAGGAAAAGGGCAACTGGAAACCACTTTACTATCTCTCTTAAACCAGTCAGTATAAATTCATGTTCATTGTTTACGGATAAACCGATTGTTCAAGTCCTGAAAGAAAATGTCACTTTCCATTACACACACACACACACACACACACACACACACACATATATATATATATATATATATTGGGGGGATATGTGCTTAATTGAAGTCATGCCCAATTCTGAAAATTAATTAGTTAATAATTAATGAATTTAGGTGGGCATATATGTTCAAATGTAAGACTAAACAAATCGAGAAAATGTCAATCCCTGAATGTACATTTCGACCTATATGCCCGCCTAAATTTATTATTATTAACTAATTAATTTT
>CM042151.1:15735005-15742505 GCA_023376005.1 Doryteuthis pealeii | reverse complement strand
AATCCCAGATCCACTCTGACCTGGAGCGCTAGTACCTGTTAGGGTCCCATTTATGGGTTAAATAGAAAAAAAATGAGTTAAAAAAACTAAGTTTAAATGAAAATTATTTTCAGTAACCATCAAGAATGAATGAAACAAACGTCTTTGGCAAAAAAATAGCCTAACAAGGGTTGACATGTATAAAAACCAACCAACCAACCAACCAACCAACCAACCGACCAGCCAACCAACCAGCCAACCAACCAAAGGAGTTCAAGCCATGGAAGCTATCCACTGTTGTTGGTAGTATCATGGTAGTTGGTATGCTGATACATTGTGTACATGTTAGATTTGAAAAGTCACACGGATGAATGTACAATGTATATATTTACCAACCCCTCCGCATGGGCAGAATGTGACACAAGGTCATTTTCAAGCAGAGTTTAACAGGTTTAAATTCAGAGTTTTCCTTCTCTAGACCGGTTGCCTAACCAAGGTTAAAGAGCCCAGTCTGTCCTACTATTTATCCCTAGCTGGAGGGAGAGTAGGATTCATACCTTTCCTAAGGGTATTAGCGACGAGTCAATTTCCCATGACTTTAACCATTACACCACGTGCTTCCTACGCAATGTGCAATGTAGTCTAATAGAGGAACTTATGTTTTATGAGTTTGAACTGGACCATAATGCTGTGGAAGCAAACAAAAACATTTATTTTGCAAAAAGGGAAGGCACAGATGATCATAGTACATTAACTTGGTTTTCATGGAAGTCTGACTGACAGCAAGTCTCTCAGCTATCAAAGACTCTTCAAAGTATTCTAGTTGATCTCAGCAGTGCTGTGGTCTTGATTGTCTTGATTCTTCCTTTGGTTTCTAGTTCCTCCATTTTCTTTCCCAGATTCTTTTGGATTATTATTACTATTTTACTCCACATGAGTTTTCACATGAGCACAGGCTCTAACTGATGGATTTTCACTGGAGTGATAGAAAGGTATCCTCATGTATCCAGGACTCTTCTTAGGTGATTTTAGTACTATTGTGGTCTGGTGATTTTAATTCTTCTTGTAATCTTGGGTTCATCGACTCTCTTTTCTAGGTTCTTGGGAACTGTTGCAAGTGCTCCAGTTATGATTGGTATCACAATCACCTTTATGTTCCATAGCTTTTTCAGTTCTCTGGCAAGGTTCTGGTAATTGACTAGTTTTTCACCTTACTTCATTGTGGTTTGCTGATATGGCAAAATCCACTAGATGAGTTTTTTCTTGTTAATTAGAACTAGGTCTGGTCTTCTGGTCTGTATTGAGTGATTTGTTTGTATCTCAAATTAAATAGGAATAGTATTATTTGTATTATTCGGACTATTGTCCTCATCTTCATTGTTACAACGTTTTGGCCTATGTGCCCTCTGGCCTTCTTCTAATACAAATAATACTAATCATTAAGCCTCATCTCAAAAATTCAGAGTAATAGTAAATAGGAATAGTTACTTGAAATGATGCAACTGCTTGAAAATTATTACTATTAGATAGGGATATTTGAAACCATATGATTAGTGTACTGATCATGCATTAATAATAATTATTTGAAGCTATAATTGTTTACAAATGGTTATGACTAAATGGAAATAGTTATCTAAAATCCCTTGACAAAAGAAAAGACGGATGAGTATTCAATAGCCTAACAAGAGTTGACTTACCATAAAACCAACCAGCCAACCAATTAACCAAACAAACCAAACCATTATATGAATATGCAAACAGACTCATTCAGGATTTGAACTTGACTTCCTGAGTCCATTTCCTAAGACAATAACCATTATGCCATATACACCTCCAACATTAGAATCACTTTCTCTCCATCCCAAGGGATGATGATGGTTAATTTCATTTAGAAGGAACTGTGTGTGCATGAGTGGGTTTTAGGTGAGTAATGGGTGGCATAGGTCTAGATCCACCCTCTTAACATTCCCTCCCAGATCAAGAAGAAAGGTGGGGGTCGAGAACAGCTGGTAGACAATCAGTAGCAGTGAATTGCTGAAACAATCTTGGATGCAAAGAATGCCTTTCATGCTTCACAGTCGTGTGTGCGTATGTGTGTGTGTGTGCATGTATGTGTGTGTATGCATATACATGTGTATGTGCACATATGTTTACGTGTGTATGTGTGTATGACCACTGACTCTGCATAAGACCTGTCAAAAGATGGATGAATTCGTTTGTATGTATTTACCAACCCCTCTGCATGAGCAGGATGTGACACAAGGTCAATTTTTAAGTGGAGTTTATTTAACTGGTTTGAATTCAGAGTTTTTCTTCTCCAATACTAGTTGCCTAACCAAGGTTAAAGAGCTTAGTTTTCACTACTATTTACCCATAATACCCATAATAACCATAATATGGAAAATAGTTGGATGCATTCCTTTCCCAAGGTATTAGCATTATGTGAAATGCAACTAGCCTTGTCCAGGATTTGAACTCATGTCACTGTGATAAATTCGTTTCTAAAGTCAAAGTCATCTAACATACACATACACACACACACACACTGACAACATACACACACACACACACACACACACACACACACACACACACACTGTGCATCAGGAATTCATCTATCTTTTGACAGGTATTATGCTTTCATTTTGCTGAGTGTTTAGCCACTCTCTTCAGCAGGCAAGTCTGATAAAGAAGTTAGTTTAGTTACCAACTACTTGAAAATGCAGCAGATAATACTGGTTTACTTGGTATCAGTAAAACCCTGAGTAATCTGACACCAGAATACTTTGATTTACAATAACAAGTGATGAGGTAAAATAAGAAATGAAAGAACAAAACTCAGACAAAAATTTTCGCTGGAAATATACTACACATTTTTGTCTGAGTTTTGTTCTTTCATTCCTTATTTTACCTCATTCTGTCGGATTCATTCCAATCCCATTTTCCAATAACGTGATACACTTTATTGCCCATCTACTGACATACTGACAACACAGATTCATATGACTCTCTCTCTCTCTCTCTCTCTCTCTCTCTCTCTCTCTCTCTCTCTCTCTCACCTGTCCCTATCAGTCATTGCACCTGGCAAGTCTTTTGCATGGCATCCAGTATTTGCACAGAGCTGATTGATGTAGTTTTTTGCTGCTTGGCCTGTTGGTGTGTCTATGTGTAGGTGTCTACAGGAGAAAATACCTTCTGAGTTCATCCTTACTTCTCCAGCAGTGTCAATCATGTCTTATTTGTCTTACTTGGATGGTATGTGTAATAGGAGGTAAGTGGCTATACAGCTACTTTTTTGTGGGGTGCTGCTTACAGGATTTTTTCAAGACAGCATGTAGCATTCTTGTGTAGTTCTCATCTAGATTTTTCTGTTAGTATTTCCTTAGAGTCCACGTGTTGCAGCCATACAGTAGCATTGACATGGCTATTGCTTGGAAAAATTCTTTTTTTATCTTATCAGAGAGAGCAGACTTTCATAAGATCAATAATCTGTCTATAACAGTTCATGCCTTTCCTATGCCTATATTGAGATTGCTTTCTGGAGATGAGATGGGAAATTAGTAAACCAGTTCACATAACTAATAATAAAATAGAATAACTAACATTATGCAGTAATAAATATTATGTGAGAGATGGTTGGTTTTTACAGCAGATTTTAACAACCTTTGAATACAATTTTTTTTCTTTATCAAATTGAGAATTTTCACCTTTTCACTGAGAAGAAGCTCATGGAATGTGGTGACTTTTTTATTTATTTTTAAAACCATTATCACTAGTATTAGAGTACCTATATAATTAAATACAATTGAATAACTTAATCAAAAGATCCCCCAAAATGACAAAAAAATACTCACTAAATAACTTCCTCAGCAAACAGCCAATGTTGCTTGTTTTTAAAAAGCCAGCCAAAACAATTTGTGGAAATTATATAGTGACGGCAACCAAATTGAGAGAAGGTCATTGATTTATTGCAATGCCAGCATAATGTAGGAGTATAAAATACCAAGATAAAAGATTTAATAGAATTTGACTATGAGGTGTGAATTGGGTCTGTATAAACCTTGGTTGGTTCAATTGGAAAAGAGGGTCTGATGTTGGAAAACCTGAAACTTACTATGCAATTAATGTCACGGAGGACACAAGCCTAACACATTGGAAAATGTATGCTAGAAAGAGATTAACAAAAATGATTAATAATAATAAAAAAATGATAACATTATACAGTAATAAATGTTACATAACAAGAATTATTTTTTAATATGTTTAATATTATTAAAGTTAATTTATTAAAGTTATCTTCATTCCAAAATTCAGAAATATATATCATTATAAGAGCCCAAACATATTCATAGTCTTGAGGTTATTAATAAAAAGACTGAAAAATGAATCAGCTGAAATGTTGTGATTGTAATAGCAAGAACATAAAGAAGTTAAATTAGTGTTAATTTTTTACTAGTATTTTTAAAAATCTTAATTTCAATTGATTTATGAAAAAAAGCAGATAAAATTGATATGAAAGAATACTAGTAAAAATTAATAGTACTTGACAATCATCTGATTAGAATAAAATCCCAAAATAATATTACAACTAATACTAGTGATGTAAAATGAAACCAGTGAAATTAAAATGAAAATACTAGTTAATAATGGTTGGTTATGCTTTATCTAATAGAGATAAAATTCAAGATAATATCACTGCTCAGTGAATGTGATTAAAACATCAAGTATGGTAGCAATGGCTAAAATGTGGAAATATGGAATATGACTATATGGTTAGAAAAAAATATTTTTCAGACATAGGCTCAAAACTATATGGTTAGAATAAATCTTTTGCAAACATAGGCTCAAGACTATATGGTTAGAATAAATCTTTTGCAATCATAGGCTCAAAACTATATGGTTAGAATAAATCTTTTGCAATCATAGGCTCAAAACTATATGGTTAGAATAAATCTTTTGCAATCATAGGCTCAAGACTATATGGTTAGAATAAATCTTTTGCAATCATAGGCTCAATACTATATGGTTAGAATAAATCTTTTGCAAACATAGGCTCAAGACTATATGGTTAGAATAAATCTTTTGCAATCATAGCTCAAGACTATATGGTTAGAATAAATCTTTTGCAATCATAGCTCAAGACTATATGGTTAGAATAAACTTTGCAATCATAGCTATAGTGAGGATATTACAATTAGATAAGCCTCCTGAGAAAAAAGGGATACAGTTTTGAGTCTTATTGAAAACTTGTTTTTATTCTGATCTATGCTGTCTACAGCTTTAGAATGACCATTATTCTTATACTATTCTGCACAGTAAGTGGCTGCAGTAACAGTCTATATAGTGCACAGAAACCAAGGTCTATGAAAACAAATACTCAATATATATATATTTACCAACTCCTCCGCACGAGCAGGATACGACACAAGGTCAATTTCTTAAGCGGAGTTCAACAGGTTTGAATTCAGAGTTTTCCTTCTCCTAGACTGGTTACCTAGCCATGGTTAAAGAACCCAGTCTGCCCTGCTATTTACCCATAGCTGGAGGGAGAGTAGGATTCATACCTTTCCCAAGGGTATTAGCGCTAAGTGAAATGCAATTACCACGTCCAGGATTTGAACACAAATACTCAATATAAGCCAGTGTAGCTGCTAGTGTTGAGAGAAATAGATGGTGCACTAGAGAGTCGTCATCTCTTTTGGGGTATAGATAGAGAGGGGCTATTATGTTGAAAGAATTGAAATCCCCTTATAAATCAGTCATAATATAACTTACTGGCCACCAAACACCCTAAGTGTTAGGTGTATTTCAAACAGTGTGTAGAAAATCACTGAAATTAAGATAAAAGAAATACATGTCAAAAAATAATAATTATTGAAAATGCTTAATCTAATAATAATAAAAATTCCAAATTATATTAGGTAATAACTGTTTTAAGCAAGGAAATCTTCCATCTACCTATAATCTATTGCCAAACAATCTTTTTATTGGACATTGATTTTTATAAAAGATGTATTACTTATATTATATATCTACCTTCTTCTATCTATCTATCTTCTTATTACAAATACTTATGTTTGTACACAATTTCATATATTTATTTTAATTAAAACAACATTTTGGAATATAAGTTTATGTATATATTTGACAGGTAGAATTATTATTGATTGCAAAATTTGCAGCTTTGAAGATAAAGTTTTCATGTCATTCTGTTTATGTCAGTTTCTATCATTTATTTAAGAATTTATTATTTTGATTCAATAGATTTTCTGAGGGAAGAGTGTTTTGTTTCTATGAACTTTTATTTAAAAATCAAACAAACAAAGCCATAATGATTTCTAATCAAAAAGAAGTAGACATCATGTAGCTAGCAGTGCAGTCATCTTATCTATCATTGAAACATTGACCTCTGGCAGCAGCAGACACGATTGTGCACATTGTAAGCTGGCCATGTGACAGTGGGAAGTGGCTTAAGAATGAACACTTAGAAATGGTCTTGGAGACACAAAAGTCTAATTCTGGTAAAGACGGGGGAAGGATGTTTAAAATTTTAGAAGCCTTAGAACAGAGTAAATATACATCTACGAGATAAGAAAAGCAATGTCTAAAGTGAAATAGGATTAAAAAGAAAAGCAACAGAAAATAAATAAAAGTACATTATTATATCTACCTCTTTTTGTAAAGTACAAACAAAACTCATTCAAGTATAATTATTTAATGTCAACTTTATTTAAGGACAATGGGGGGATTGTTTGATGTGGAACCAATTGTAGGAAAGTAGAAAAAATTAAGACCAACATTAATGAAAATTGCACATAAGTGATTTCAATAAGTGAGAATAAAGAAGGATAGGTAGCAGGTAAATAAAAATGTGGACTTCAGGTCAAAGATAAAAATATAGATATATCAGTGACCTGAGTTCAATCCTGGATGACTATTTGCATTTCACATAGGGCTAATACCATTGAGAAAGGTAGGAATCCAGCTATTCCCCTTCCATCTATGGGTAAATAGTAGGCAGACTGGGCTTTTTAATTTTCAATAATACACATTTCATTTACCTCTTTGTATAATTCTTTTACATTTTCTTTCCAGTACCCATTTTCTCTTTTTTCATATTTTTCTCTCTCTATAACACATTCTCCCTCTCTTTCTATCCCTTTCCCGTCTTAAAAATTTCTCTCTTTTTCCATAAAACTTTTTCAATCTCTTTCATTTAATAATACCTTATCTCTAATTCCTTCATTCTATCTTTCTGTAATACACACTCCAGAGGTATGTTGTGTAATATTTATTGTCATAGGAAATGAACTCAGCAAACCGAGTTTACATCCTGGATGAGTTGTTTACATTTCACATAGTGCTAATACCATTAAGAAAGGTATACAGCCAACTATGGGTAAACAGTAGGGCAGACTTGGCTCTTTAACTTTGGTTAGGCAACCAGACTAGGAGAAAGAAAACTCTGAATTCAAACCTGTTAAACTCTACTTAAGAAATTGACCTGGTATCTCATTCTAC
>CM042151.1:15722505-15732505 GCA_023376005.1 Doryteuthis pealeii | reverse complement strand
ACAGCTGTACGGCCACCTGCCCAATATCACACAAACCATCTGTGTGAGGTGAATAAGACACGCTGGGCACTGCTGGAGAAGCAAGGGTGAACTCATAAGTGATGTTCTTCAGTGGAAGCCATCACATGCCAGAGTAGGCCGACCAGCAATTACGTACATAGACCAACTATGCACGGATACTGGATGCTGCGCAGAGGAACCCCCAGGGGCAATGGATGATAAGGACGGTTGGCTAGAGATTGTGATGGATATGCAAGCCACTAGTGCAACATGATGATTATGAGGAGATAGATAGATAGATAGATAGATAGATAGAGAGAGAGAGAGAGAGAGAGAGAGAGAGAGAGAGAGAGAGAGAGAGAGAGAGAAGAGATAGACAAAAAAGACAAGCAGAGAGGGATAAATAAAAAAACACAGACAACAGATAAACATACATACATACAAAACAGATAGATAGATAGATAGATAGAGAAATAATAGATAGATAGATAGATAGAGAGAGAGAGAGAGAGAGAGAGAGAGAGAGAGAGAGAGAGAGAGAGTGTATGTGTATGTGTATGTGTGTGAGAGAGTGTGTGTGTGTGTGTGTGTGTGTGTGTGTGTGTGTGTGTGAGAGAGAGAGAGAGAGAAAGGGAGAGAGAGCGTGTGTGTGTGCTAGAAAGAGATATAAATAGAGGTGGATAGATAGACAACAGTTAGATAGATAGATAGTTTTGAAATAGAAATAACCGAGAGAAAGTGTGTAATAGTTAATAATACAGTCCATCAGTTAACCAGAGAAGAGCAAATGAGATAAATGTATCATGCTTCTTAATAGAACCGGTGAGTGGAGGGGCGCTCTCCTTCTACCAAACAAGAATCTTTAAGGTGTAGAGATGAGAGACAATACAGGCTATAATAATAAAGCTGTTGACAAGAATTGGTTGGGAGAAGGAAGGCTTATTTGAGAGAAGTACCAGAAGCTGGGAGTACAGTTGGGTTCTAACAGAGGGTTTCTAACATCAGCTGACCAGATCAAGAGGTGACTGACCATTAAGTAAGGTCAGGCAAGTCAAACAAGACTTAATGTGATATACTGGCTACGTGTCCGTGCACTTTCTTGTATAGCCATTGTACTGCTGTCAATGGAAAGCATTGAAGGGTGAAGATGTTGATAGGATGGCATCCTCATCAGTTCGTTAGAGGGGGTAAGGTATGGACTTTGTGGGGGATATTACACTGGGAATTAGTTGGAGAGGGAGTAAAAGATAGAGACAGATAAGAAGATAGGTATGAAAACTAAGGGATAGGCAAAAAGATAGATAGATAGAGGTGTGTTGTGTGTGTGTGAGAGAGAGAGAGAGAGAGAGAGAGAGAGAGAGAGAGAGAGAGAGAGACAGAGACAGAGAGAGAGAGAGAGAGAGAGAGAGAGAGAGAGGGGGGGAGAGAGAGAGGTTATCAGGTCATGCAAGCAGCACGGATATCCATGATTCTCACTTTTCAACTGTCCTAGCGATCATTGTCCCTGGGAGGTCCTCCACACAGCATCAAAAATCCACACAGAACTGATTGATATAAGTTTTTGCTGGTTAGCCTACACTGGTGTGTCCATGTGTAGTTGTCCACTGGAGGACTACCACTCTGGTTCAGAGTGGATCTGTAAATAATGGTAATGATGTACTCCAGACGCTTCAAATATTCAGAACTGGAGCCTCACCATCAAATGTAGTTCACTACCATATCCAGGATATTCCTTTGGGGGACTTACCCCTCATGAGGTGATACCATCCATGTATTCTAAGTCCCATAGACAGGGATATATGTCTATTAGAGAAATAAACTTGGATGTAAATGAAGTGTAGTATAAACCCAAATGAAATAAAATGAAAGTAGTAATGTAATTCATCCACTGTGAACACGAAGATTTATGTGAATTAACACTGAACAGTTCTTGAATATGACAAAAAAGAGCTCAAAAAGAAAAAAAGGTTTTGAAATAATGATTTTAGGAAAGATATACATCCACCTCCCATTTTTCAGGTTAAATAGCAAGGCAATTTCAGCTTTGTAGACTTTTAAAAAGTATTCTATTTGGGCATTCTGTAAGAGAGGGCCATATCAATTATTGTTCTTTTTCTGGTGGTATCATGTAACCTAGTAAATTCTGTTACATATTAGTTGGAGGAGGAGATGGACAGCATCACTTGACCTTTGCCCTATTGGTGGAGCTTAGAATAAAATATTTATCCCATAAACTGATTTAGTTATGGGGGTGCTACCCGTGTATATGTCTTGGATAAGCAAGTATTGCCTGATGGAGCCCATCCCTCTTTAGGTCTTGTTTGAATTCAGAGTTTTCCTTCTAGATCAGTTGCCTTACCAAGGTTAAAGAGCTCACTCAACCATACTATTTGCCCATAGCTGGAGGAATAATAGTTCCCAGGGTATTAGCGCTATGTGAAATCCAGTATTTGAACCCTCGTAGCCGAATCCAGTTCCTACGACGATAACGATTACCTCTTGAGTCCTTCCAGTTAGAATACACCAACATAGTAACACCCTCCAAAAATGGTTTATTGGCAATGACACTAAACTGCATTTGGTAATGAAGCTCCTGTTCTGGTTTGTGGAATCACTTCTTTGTTTACATCACTCCCAGGTCAACCCTAACCCAGAGTGGTGGTACATATTAAGGCCCTTCCTAAGAATCAAATAGCATTGTCAATGCAGACAAAAACCGGAAGCGAATCTCCATTATTAATAGAGATTTTGATTTCTTTTTTTCTTTCCTTGTTTCTTTCTCTTTTCTTTCTGTCTTTTTTAGACTCTCTTCTTCTGTTTTTACACTTTGTTTACTTATTTGTTTTTTTCTCTTTCGTTTTTAAATGCCCCCCCCCCAATGTTGTTGGCATCCTTTCGTCTACTAAAGACGATAGCGTAGTGTCCACTGTTTTTTCTTTTATCCGCAACTACGTGAGGGGCTGAACAGACCAATTTTTGAATGGCGATCTCTGGTGCAGTGATTGCAAACAAACAGTGATGCTTGCTGTTGTCTCTCCTTCCTTATGACTCTCTTTTCTGCGGCGGCTTCTTTCCTCTCTTTTTCACTCCTTTTCTGTGTTACTTAGAGAATTCAGTTTTAGTATATATAATTAGTATCACTGTAAAGTATAGAATACCTGACATAGAATTATCAACAGAAGTTGTGATTAAAAAGTCATTAGATGGAAATGGATTATCAATAGACAGGAATTAATGCAAGACTGATAGGGGCCAGTTTAGCTCAGTTGGTAGAGAATTCACGTAGGAATTGCAAGGTTCCGGGATCAATACCGGTCACAGCCAACTCAGAGCAGGAGCAGCACAGATTGTGTAATCTAATCTGTACAGTAAAACATCTGGCAGCAAAAACGATTTCCCTGGTTTAGCACATGCGAATAGAGGATAGACTCCCTCACTTTTTGACTGATACTGCCAAAAGGCTCTCAGTAGACGTTACTTTTTTATTACTAATATAATTGGGCTATTTGATGTATAATTTGAATGCGTTGTACATGATTTTATGGTAACATTCATTCTTGGAGGAGTCCGCATGGCATAGTGGCTAACACGTTGGACTGCGATATCATAGTGAGCAAGTTTAAAATACTATCAGGATTTTTAGACTAATACCCTTGGGAAAGGTATGAATCTTCTCATCCCAAGCTATGGGTTAAATAGTACAACTACTGTTCTTCTACAATGATGGCTTTGGAACCGAATAACCCACAAAGGTTGGTGTACCATAAAACAAAGAAACCAAACCAAAATCATCATTCAACTATATAAGTCCATTGTCAATATCTCAAAATTCATTGGGGAATCAAGACAAAAGGGCTCTCAGTGTATAGGAATTAATACAGATTTTACTATTTGAAAACACGGTAAATCATCATCATCATCATCATCATCATCATGTTGCGTTGATAGCATGGATTTCCATGACTCTCTCTCTCTCTCTCGCTACACATCCCTATTGGTCATTACTCTTGCCAGGTCTTCTGCAAGGCATCCACTATCCGCATAGAACTGATTGATGTAGGTTTTTATTGGTCGGCTAGTGTGACCAAGCGTAGGTGTCCACAGGAGAACGTCACTAATGAATTTGTACTCACTTATCTAGCAATGTCCAACATGTTTTGTTTGTCTTCCTTGAATGGTTTGTGGGATAGGAGGTAAGTGGCTGTACATCTGCTAATGCTATCTCTGAATATGAAATGCATTGTTAAATGATTGATTGTTTTTAACATTATGTCAACCTATCTAGGGTTATTTTGTGCCTAGAGATTAGAGAATCGCGTTCATTGTACACTCACAATTACATTTTTTTTTTTTTTCTTAAGGGTATTTTTTGGTGGGGGCGGAGGCTTGCCGTCCTAATACGAAATTTTTTAAATCAACTTTTAACCAACTTTATCCATAGATGGGACCTTAACAGCTCTAAGTGGGACGGAAGTAATGGCAATGAAAGGGTACTATCCCAGATCTCCAGAATTGGAGCCTTGTTATCAGATGCAGTTAATGTAATAGCCAGGAAACCACTTTTTGAGTAGGTATCTTACCCCTCTGCAGGTGATACAGTCAGTGTAATCTAACCTCTGTCGGCATTGTTAAAAATTTTACTATAAAAACTAATCTAGAAAATTTTATATAGAAGTACATTGTAAAATATTTTACAATAAAAACTTATCATAGATAATTTTATGCATTTACTATAAAAGATCATTATAGATAATTTTACATATAAATGCATTATTACAGATTTTACTATAAAAACGCATTGTTGAAGATTTTAAATAAATATTTATTATAGACTAGAAGCTGCTACCCGGCGTTGCCTGGGTAGAGGGGGGTTAAAAAGGTAGTTTTGCAGATCCATTATTGTTGAATCGCGAGTTGCAAACTTGCAGGATGCCCCATTAAAATCCCTATGTAAAACAGACTTTGCATTGATCTAGACAGTCTGAAAAGACAAATTAATGTCTCCTATTTAAAATACTAAAAAGCAAAAAAAAAAAAAAAAAAAAAATCCATTCTATTTTATTTATTTAAAAAAATTATCTTCATGAATAGAAATTTCATTATTTTTGTTCAGAAACCAAGATCTGGTAACAGTGAATGGGTATATATATATATCTACTTTGTTATTAATCGTTCTATTTTCATAGTTTCCTCCGGACATACATACACACAAACACGATTTATGTATGTATGGATAATTTTATGCATTTACATTGTAAAAGATTTTACTATAGATATTTACTGATAATTTTATGCATTTACTTAAAAAATTATTATAGATAATTTTACATGGAAACGCATTGTTATAGAATTTAGTATAAAATACATTTTTAAACATTTTACTAAAAAAAATTATTATTGATAATTTTACATGGAAATGCATTGTTATAGAATTTAGTATAAAATACATTTTTAAAGATTTTACTAAAAAAATTATTATTGATAATTTTACATGGAAATGCATTGTTATAGAATTTAGTATAAAATACATTTTTAAAGATTTTACTAAAAAAAATTATTGATAATTTTACATGGAAATGCATTGTTATAGAATTTAGTATAAATACATTTTTAAAGATTTTACTAAAAAATATTATTGATAATTTTATATAGAAATGCATTAAAACAAAGTGATAGTCAGTGGCCTGCAATTAATGCAAACGTTACTGACAGAATAAAGCTATTACACAATTAACGTTTCTGTAAAATATAGAATGTTTTGAATAGAATTACCAGCTATAGAAATTGTAATTACAGTGAACAACATATGGTGTCTGATTCTTTTGTGACTTGTATCACTACCTGAATGGATAGCTTAGTTTATTAAGATTACGTTAGGCCGGAACACAAAAGGGAACAAGACAGAGATTTACAGGTGCTATGATATGCTACTTGGCTGTGGAAGATTAATCTAATGATTAATGGATTTTGAGAAGGAGGAGGAGGAGGAAGAGGAGGAGGAGGAGAGAGAAAGAGAGAGAGAGAGAGAAAGAGAGAGAGATTGATAGACAAAATGAGACAAGCAGACAGAGAGGATAAATAAAAAAGACAGACAGGCAACAGATAATCATACATACATAAAAAGAGACAGACAGACAGACAGATAGATAGATAGATAGATAGATAGAGAGAGAGAGAGAGAGAGAGAGAGAGAGAGAGAGAGAGAGAGAGTAGAAATATGAGATATAGAGTGTAATAGCACATCAGATAATATGAACTATGATAATATGAGAGAGCGAAAGAGAGAGAGGATAGAAATCAAATGAATAGAGAGAGAGAAAGAGCGAGAGAGAGAGAGAGAGAGAGAGAGAGAGAGAGAGAGAGAGAGAGAGAGAAGAGGGGGGTAGTCGTTGTGGTGTCGGGAGTGCAGAGATACTACCTTTTGATTCTCGGTAGATATGTCGATCCATACGTTAAATAATTCTGTCGTCTTTGAGGAAGACTTCCACACAGATGACCGAGCCTTAGTTTCAGGATCGTAGTCATCAACCAACGATTCTTCACCTGTTTCGGTGCTTTTCAAAATGTCTGCCTCGGTTTCTGCACACTGAAGCAAATCAGTAGCCCTACTCATCCGAAACTGATTTCTGCTCTGGCGCCAGAAGCTGTTGAATAAACTTGGCTGCAAGAAAAGCTTGACATGACCCAAACGGAAATACCCACCTCATTACAAAGCACTCTGATAGTCAATCTTCTACGCTCCACCCCCTCATCAAACTGCGCATTTTCTCAACTGTTTCGGCATTTCTGCTGTTGAAAAGCCTCCCTTAACGGTCATCACATTCAACTAATGGACTTCCTTTATTGAAGGAACAATGTCAGGGAAATATTTCAAAGGTTTTTAAAACATTTTAAAACAAGTTTTGACCATGCTACATCTTTAATATGATCCGTAAGCTTCTTTCATAATTTCAAAAGTTAAAAAAAAGAAGCTTTTGACCCTGGTACTATATATATAATATATATATATATATATATATATATATATAGAGAGAGAGAGAGAGAGAGATCTGTGTATGTGTGTGTGTGTGTGTGTGTGTGTGTGTGTGCGTGAAGAGAAAGTGGAAATGAATCCGACAGTATGTAATATAGTGAAAAATTGAAAAAACACAAGTTCATAAAACGAGTTATGTTTATTTCGCTAATGCTGCAGTGTTTCGATCTGTTTTAATAGATATTCATCAGGGCTTTTGTTAATTTGAGGAAAAATAAATTTATCACAGAGAATAAGAAGACTGTGAGAGTCTTTTGCTTTGTCCGTCAATCTATTTAAAAAATTGTTGAATGAACGCTAGTTTTTAATTCAACAATTTTTCAATATATTATATATATAAATTTCATTAACTTTATACGTAATAATAAATACTCTTAGTTGATCCTCAGCAACCGCTTTCTAGCACCCATATTATAAAAAGGGGTTGAGTGTTTGCTATAAGAGCAATTTGGAGAATAAGGTTGAGGCAATTATATAGGAGCTAATAATAAAGCTCCTATAAAGGAGTTTAATATGACCAGCCTCTTCGATTCTTGTCTATTCCAAGTAAGGTCTGAAGTGTTGTGTTCCATGTCACGGGACAACTTAATACCCGGGTCACAGACCGTTGAACCACTACAAATCTGTCCTCAGGCATTACGGGTTGCCACTCACGGCCAATAGGTGGTCTCATTGGTAGGGGTATTACAGAGGTGCAGTCGGCGTATTCTATAGCCCCAGCCGATGGGACGGAATGCTAATTTGAAAATAAATAAATAAAACGAAGCTATTCTCGATACTTCTTTTTAAACATAACTCGTTTAAATTTATCAATAGACATTTGATTAAAACAATCTTATGGTCACGGGCCTGCACAATTTCACCTGCTAAACGCCTCAACTTCACGTTGTGTAGATTCTTTTGAGACGGTTGCAGGTTTTGAGTCAAAACCGTACAAATCACGAATCACCTCCACAAGGAAGAAGAAAAAATATACTTGCTGTTTCTTCATTTCCTTCTCAGGTTCTTACCGGTCGTGTGACACTTTGAAAAAATGGACTATCGCAATCGCGGATAGCAGACGAAATTTCTTATCCCATTCTGTCCAACGGTCATTTCCCAACTATGATACTCTTGTCTACTAAACTCTGATCGTACTAGCGCCGATGATCGACATTAAAAACTAACCCTTTCATCCTCATCGAGAAATCCTTCTTTTCCTATTTTATCACCTATTAAAATTTACCGACTTCCATATTCGTTTAGCTATTCTTTTGATATTACTATACACACATACATCTAAATACATACATGAATAAATGGTTACCCATGTTTACACAACCGTACAATTACTCTCAACCCCCCATATATATATATATATATATATATATATATATATATATATATATATATATAATGTGATACCGCCATGGAAAGATTTACTTTTTTTTTACTCAGGAATTATTTTCTCGGAAAATGTATGAATCCACCTCTTCTCCCTCCAGCTATGGGTAAATAGTAGGACAGACTGGAATCTTTAACAGTAACATGGCAACCTTTCTATGAGAAGGAAAACTCTGAATTAAAACCAGTAGTATACTGAATAGGGATGGGTTCCGCCAGGCTATCCCAGCCCAAGACACTCTATATTAGTAGCCCCAAAAAACAAACCAGGTGACGGTACTAATGACTAGAATTTACAGGTTGGCTGATAGGTTATTTATTTCCCAACCCCTCCACACGAGCAGGATGTGACACGTGGTAAATTCTTAACCCTTTGCCTACCAAATTTCCTCGACGGCTGTACCAAATCTTCTTTGTATTCTTTACCTGCATGATGGGATATTTCAAAGTTCACTGTCTATTCACCTAAGAACTAACACTATTCAAATAAAGTCCTAGTATTATTGTAATCTGAATGATTTTTCAGTGTAAACTAGCGAAAAGTGCGAAAGCCGCTGCCATTGATTTGCGGTAGGATCGCAAATGATGTGAAAGCCGCTGTGAGCGGTTTAAAGTAAGCAAAGAGTTAAGCGGATTTTAACAGGTTTTAATTCAGAATTTTTTTCTCTCGACAAGTTGTTATACCAAGGTTAAAGCGCCCAATCTATCCTATCATTTATTGATGGTTGGAGGGAGAAGAGCTAGCTGATAGTGTATACAAGATTTGTCTATGAATTAATAAGTGTAACCTCTGACCGTAATAACACCAACTGTTATAATATTCATGTAGCATTTTTAAAAGATATTACTGGTTGGGCACAAGAATGTGCTTATTTTTTTGTGAAATTTAATTCTTTTAATTCAACAAGACGGCAATTATAAGTTACAAGAACAGAACAATATACAAGTGAAGCCTTTCTCTTTGTAGAATGTATCCAAGTGGTTGCTAATGACTGCATTAATCACACGGGAGTTCTACGAATATGGCTTGCCGCCAAACATGGTCTTGCTGAACAAATTACACATTTCTGTCCCTGCCATGTCCTTACAACCACTATACAGATGCTTATTATATATATATATATATCTTATTATAATGGAGATTGTGTGTTTTTCTGTCTGTAACCGAAACTATATTCCTACTCAAGTCACAATTCTCTTAGTTATTGACATCACATTCTCAATGATTTTATTTCTATCTAAACCTCAATTATTAATAAAATTGTCTTACATTATTAATACTGTTAACCATTTCTTCATACTGACAACATGCAATTATATTTATATATACAACAAAATAGCGGTTTACAGTGTGAACGGGAAGGCTAATTTGCATATTAATATTAAAAAATCGAATTTAATAAATATGTGCTTAGTATTATTAATTTCTAACTGTTTGGTTTTATTTTAATGAATATAAGCAAAAATCTCTTCAATGAATCTTAAATGAAATCCGTTAACAAGAAAAGATAACTGTCATTTTATTCTTTACTTCCTCTTATAACTAAATACTTAAATTAGAAAAAATAACAATGAAAGACAAGA
>CM042151.1:15700005-15717505 GCA_023376005.1 Doryteuthis pealeii | reverse complement strand
TGAAATTTTCAGTATATATTCATTAATTAATGACTTTTATAATGCATCAGTTATTTCATTTCAAAACTTTAATTAAGTATTTTTGCTATGAAAAATTAATATATAACATTCATTTAAAATATGAAAATCCTGATGTTAAGTTTAAAATTTTTATATTTTTAGATTCTAGAAATAAATATCTATTTAATGCAAACCTTATTTTAGGTGCATAAAGTAATAAGTTTTAAAGAAAAACTCTATTGAAAATTTTGCCCCCCCGCAGAAAAAATATCGATGTATAATTTTTTTCTTTTATAAGATTAAATAATTATCGAAATGAGTAAAAAAGAAATCTCCCAAAAAATGAAAAACATTTTTTTTTCATCTTATTTTCCGATTTTCGGTACTTATTTTCTCATAGAAAATCCCCCTTAAATTTTTTTTGTATTCACAATTTCGGACTTTTACCTTTTTATTTCTACCTTAATAAGTACCAAACACTGACCAACTCGCCGAGATTTTATGCCCCCAAAATAAGGGGGGGGGGTTCAAAATTAAGTGACCTGAAAAAAATCAGAAAGTTTTGAAATAAAATAAATAATGCATTATGAAGTTCATTCATTGATAAATCAACACTGAAAATTTCATTAAAATCCGATAATTCCCTGATTTTTGGTAAATTATTTTCTGGCTAAATTCATTTTGTCAAAAACAGATTTTAGGTCAATTTTGGGTATACCAAATAAACACCCAAGAAATGCCAAGAAACGCCCAAGACCAAGACCAGAAAGAGGAATCAGCCCAGATAGAAGATAAAAAATCTGGCCAGCTAAGAAGATGTATAATGATATGAAGAAGTTATGCGACATTTGCTATATTAACAATTCTCCTGCCGATGTACATGAGTCCAGATGGGAGATCTTAATAAATTGACGAGATGACTATGTCAAGACACAACGTAAACATGAACGTGAACTTCAGCTTGAAAGGCGAAACATTATAGAATGTTCCAATGGAGTTCTAATTAAAAGGACTAATCTTTAAACTGGTATCTCGTGCCCTCAAACAAAGGGATCCCTTTTTTTGTTGTCATAAATTTCTCCCGTCATTGGTCCCGTCATTTACATCTCAGTTGGAGATTTGCGCCATTATCGTCACAGGTGACCAATTTTAATGAGATAATTCTGCACTGTTTTCTAAACGCGCTGGTGTTATTCCCGCCTCACGTCGTGCGAGCGTATCCCATTTCTTTGTGTGAGGTAAAGTTACACATCCCTTGAGAGAATGCACGTTATGATACGGGCTACCGACCCTTATCACTTCGCGAGGCAATCTTTCCCCAACAGCCTGTAGTCTTTTCTAGTGTCATGTCGAATTGTTTAAAGCTGGAATTAAGAAAGTTAAAAAAAAACAACAACAATTCCCTGCCCCTCGACCCCCCCCAAAAAAAAAACAACCCAAAAAACAAAGAAACAAGAACAAAACAAAACAAACAAGCAAAAAAAAAAAAAATCTAAAAAAAATCCGCCAAAATATAAAACAAAAATGAAAACCTCTTTTCTGTTCAAAATCGATTTCCACGACATCACAATTTTTTTTCAGTATCGTCGCTTTTCTAAACACCCCGCCCCAACACACCTACACCTAAAAAATAGATAAATAATATTCATCCGTTGGATCTGAGTCATTAAAGTTAATATAAAATTATTACTTGCTGGTAGATATTGAGAGTTATTTTGAAATTCAATCAGAAAATATCTGATCCATTTTACCGACCACTCACGAAATACAACTTTCTCCAATGGCAAATCATATTTGATATTATAAGTAGAAGCCTCTGATTGCAGGTGTCAAATGCTACATTTCATTCTTCACCTGATTGGGTGTAATTTGAAAGAACAGATTAGTGCTTATCGAAACCACAGGTGTCAAATGAGATACGATCCTTTTTATTCTCTTTCTCCCTCTCTGTCTATCTGTTTGTCTGTCTGTCTGTCTGTCTCTCACACACACATACATACACTCATACTTTTTTACTTCTCATACTGTCGTGTAGCAAATCACCAAAAGTGGAATATAACTGAGTTCAAAACAAACGAAAAATCTGAGAAAAAACAGCTAGTGCAATGGTTAGAATCCCCGCCTGTCAGCTTGACAGTCAGGGTTCGAATCACACACAGAGCAGTCTTCCTGTCTATAACTCTGCTGATGAGGCATAATAGGCCGAAATGTACATACAGAGATTGACTTTTTCTCGATTTGTTTAGCCTTACATTTGAACAGGTATACGCGCCTAATTCATTAATTATCAATTAATTAATTCTCAAAATTAGGTACGACTTCAATTAAGCACATATTCTCCCAAAAATTGTCGGTTAAGGCCATATCAAACATATTGTCTGTTTGTTACTTCTCATACACACATATATACATATGAGTGTGTGGTGTGTGTATTTGTAGATGTGTACGTATGTGTGTATGTGTAGGTGTGTGTATTTGTATTTGCGTGTGTTAAGGTAGCATGGATACGATATCAAAACTGCTTGGTTACTAGCAGTTTCTCACCTATGCGATTCTCAAACGACTTTGTTTGAGAATCACATAAATGAGAAACTGTCAGTAACCAAGTACCGTTAACTTCATATCGACGCTACCCTTAGATATACATGCTCTATCATCAATATTGAGCACTATTCAATTATAGTACAGCAAACTATATATATATATATATATATATATAACTACGGTTTAGCTCAGTCGGTAGAGCGTCGGCCAAGGAACCACAAGGTTCCGGGTTCGATACCGGCCCTCGCCAACTCAGCGTATGAATAGCACAAGGATTGGTGCGGTAAAATAAGGAGCTGATGGTAGGTGTGGCGCTCCGTCTCAGACGCAAAAACAATCTCCTTCGTTTAGCGCTAGTGAAAAGGGGATAGACTCCTTCGCTGTCTGGCTGATACGGACTTTAGGCCACCACCAAGGATATATACATATCAGGTTATGCCAATAACACGGGTCTCCGTGACTCTTCATCGCCACGGACGATCCCTATCGGCCATTGCACCCGGAAGGTCGTCTGCACAACATCCAGTATCTCCACACAGAGCTGGTCAATGTAGATCTTTGCTAGCCAACACAAACTGGTGTCCACAGGATAATGTTACTTATGAGCACATGCCTGCTTCTCTAGCAGTATCCAGCGTGTCTTGTTCGTTTTACCCGGATTTTTTTTGTGATAGGAGGCAAGTGGCCGTATATATGTTCTTTTGTGGGGTGCTGTTTCCAGGATTCGTTCAGGACAGCACGCAACATCCTTGTTCAGTTCCCATCTTTTCTCCTAGGGTTTTGTTAGATTCCAAGAGGTGCAACCATACAGTAACTCTGACACGGCTTAGCTTGGAAGAATTTTCGCTTCATAATTTTTAGTTTTCATTTATTATTATTATTATTATTATTATTATTATTATTATTATTATTTCACCCCTTGTGAGTTTTTAATACCAGCATTTTGGTAGTCTTTTACTGGGGTCTGAATGACAAGACGACTCCTCAGAAATCAGAGGAAGAATTGCAACCATCCAGACAACAACATTGTTACGATCAGCTAGAATACTTAGAAGTGTCCAGAAGAACCGGGGAGACTTGTTGTCAATCAGACTCCAGTTAAATACCATAAGCTTGCGCTGGCGTGAAAAAACTCGCAAGGAGTAAAACAACAATAATAATAAAGAAAAGAAGTTTCTTTGGAATAGGACAACCACTTAAAATCCTTATTTTCACCACAATAACAATTTTTGGCTCCATTCATTTGTTCTGTATTCATCTCTTGAAACCTTATATGGGGTTTTTCAGATTAAAGACACTTCGTTTGGCCATCAAACAGGAAATTTGATTCATCTATTTCAATAATACGACATTTTATACATTAAAAAAATAATAAGCTACGGTCCTATTGATAAAATATTTTCTTTTTTTTATTCTTTTAAACAAAAATCTCTTTCTATTGAAAGATGAAAAATATTAATCATTAGAACTATAAATGTGAAAAGATATGATATTTTCGCGGGAAAGTGAGGTTTAGTAATGTAGCAAATCTGTGAATGATTTCCGGGAGGTTTTTAACTGGGATGTAAGTAGCACGACATAGGTTTTAAGGAGTAACTAATTTTCCTTTATAAAATAACGTGCGCTCGGTCATTATATAATGAGACATACATACATACAGACATACATACAGACATACATAATATTTCTTTTAGTAACAGGACCTGTGTATATATCACAGTATTATAATTCAATTATTACAACATTTGATATATTTACTTAAGAGCTATTGCAAATAGTTCAATATGTAAACAGTATAACAATCTTGATTTAACTGTCTCTCACTATTTCTTAAAAGGAGGGCTGTAAAAATATTTACATTGATTTGCCGATGAAAATCTGGGGATCCGTTTAAAATATAATATTTTTGCGTGAAAGTGAGCTTTAGTAACGTAGCAAATCTGTGAAAGATTTCCAGTAGGTTTTAACTGGGATGTAAGTAGCACGACATAGGTTTTAAGGAGTAATTAGTTTTAAAGGTGTGAGCTGTGAGAGATAGCATGAAGGTTCGTAGGTGAAAGGAGGTTGAACTTGGGAGGTGCATTTCGACCATTGGAGTTACTACTTATATACCCAATGCGGTGACGTAAGTGCAGACATTATACACATCCGGTGAAAGATTTGGCAATTTGTCTCAGAATCTGTGTATAATATTGTTTTTTTTAAATAATTAACTCGTTGACTACGTGAGCCAAAAGTCTGAACATTCGTAAAATTAAAACTTCTGAATTTACTGCATCAACTGTGATGAGGCGATTTAGGTAACGGTTATTGTCGTAGAAAATGGAATTGGCGCCAAATCCGTAACGAGGCTATTTGCGTTTCCCTTTGCGCTAAGGCATGGATCCATCTGCCCCCTCACGCTCAGCTATGTAATGTAGATTAGGTTCTGTATATATTTGGTTGTGTAACCAGTCTAGTAGAAGCAAAACTGAATTCAAACCAGCTGTACTCCGTTTAAAAATTGACCTTATGTCACATCTTATTTGTGAAGGAGGAGTTAGATAAATACATACTCTATCAGCTATGTAAATCAAACAGCAAGTTTTGTACCTAGGTCAGATAAGTAAGAAAAATGCAGAAATTTAATTAATCATTACAAATACTTTCAGGCGTCACAACCTGATGTAATGGCTATCAAGATAGGTTCAACTAAATAGCGAGTTCGATCCTCGTCGGGTGTCCCATACTCACGACCTTGTGTCATATCCTACCCATAATGAACAGTTTTGGTAAATACATACAATTACTCTAAAACTCAAGAGTGAATCGATTCAGACGAAAAATGAATCGCAAGGGAACAGGCTATTTCTTTTAGTATTTAATGGTAATCGGACAGCCATTCCGCGAGCAAAATTCTCCTTTCAGTTGTATGGCAGGTAATAATGATAAATTTACGACACCTACATTAATTAGTAGCAGTTTAGTATTTATTGGGATTGGCTATATACAACCAGTCAGGTGTCAAAGAAATATTGGTAGCGCTGGTCGACCATCAAATTAGCTTCTGAGTGAGAAAGTAATTCAAGATAAAACTTAGTTCAAAACGATTGTCAATAGAACATTCCTTTCACTTATCCATTGTCCTGGGCGTCTTATCTGTAACGTAACTAGCAAATATACCCGGAGTTACCCGGGATTTGAAAAGTTAAAAATAAATCTGTTATCTATATTTCTATATATAAATTCTTTTTCTTTATATTTGTTTTATCATCTTTTGTTCTTTACATTATCCTTGTTTTTAAGTGGCTTATTTTTCAACATTCTTTCTGTTTATCTTTTTCTTTTACTTGTCTTTTATTATGTTTTATCCTTTATTAATTTGTTTTATTCTTTAATCATTTTTAAAAATTGATTTTTAAAAAATATCATTAATTTATACCTTTGTTATATTTTATTTAGCTTTTCTTATGGAAAATAAGGTGTAAGAAATTTGTTTTACTGACGTATTATAGATTTCATTGATTGATAAGTCAACACTGAAATTTTTTTTCTTAAATCGGATAATTCGCTAAATTTTAGTAACCTTTTTAAATCATGTGAAAAAATTGTTACACATCTTGTCTTCCGCACTTTAAAAATATTTAACGGGAAAAATCAGTTGATAAACAAAATGCTCACTTTGTCATAAACAAGATATTTTTTCTGCGAGTTTTGAATAAAAACAGGTATTTCTTGGTTATAAAATTATCAACATTTTAGTAATTTTTCTGCACGTTTTTTGTTATTGATTTCTAAGAAGAAACTTTTTTAAGAGTTTTTTTTTACTTTTAATAATGCGTTTTGTTTTCAGTGCGTAACAAACCTGCTCTTATATGATTTTTAGGCAAATTTTATGCTTTTCTTACGGAAAATGAGGGGTAGAAAGTTTATTTTAACCCCCCTCTCGAACAAAAATAGGGTGTGGATTTTACTGAACTTTGGCCTTTGCTCGTTTCTACCATTTTTCCTTTATAAAAGAACGTGCGCTCGGTCATTATATAAATAGACATACATACATACATACATACATACAGACAGACAGACAGACAGAATATTTTTTACTAACAGGACCTGTGGATATATCACAGTGTTATAATTAAATTATTACAACATTTGATATGTTTACTTAAGAGCTATTGCGAATACTTCAATGTGTAAAAAGTATAATAACCTTGATTTAACTGTCTCTCACTCTTTCTTAAAAGGAGGGTTATAAAATATTTACATTGATTTGTCGATAAAAGTCTGGTGGGGAGGCTTTTATAATATCTACATTAATTTGCCGACAAAAAAGTGGCAAAACACGATTCGACAAATATCTAAGTTCAGCCGGAAATTCCCCTGACGCTGGCTCGTTAAACATAGTGTAAATTAAAGCAGAAGAACGGGACGACATCTAATCAAAATTACCAAAATATATTCCGTAATTCACAATTTCAATATTACAAATAAATCAAACATGTAACATTTGTTCAATTCATTTTAATTTTACGTTTTGCATTTAAGCGACGCAAGACCATTTGGAATGTTTCATTTTAAAAATTGAGTGAAATAAATTAGGACAAATAACAAATCTGAGATTAAGCGACACCAGATAATCTGGATTTACATTTTTGCATTGCATCTTGAACAATTTGGACGGTATCATTTTTAACCAGAGGGTGTTGCAGGATGATGACGGACGGAAGATTTAGGAACAAACATATTAATATATAGATATCTATATAGAATACTACATTCACCGTCCATATCAGAGTAAGTTTCAGTGATTTTCTTAATTTTTTTACTGAACATTTGTATTTAAAAACTTACTTCACTTTATTTCACAACTCAGAAAATGTGGACCGATTGCCGATGTATAATTTTGGGGACTAATAAATAAATAAATAGATAATTTCTAGCATTAAAAATTATATTTTCAGATTAGTAATAAAAATATTTATTTAATAACAGCTATATAAGAACATTAATTTAAATCGCAGCTTAAACTGACCCCCTATTTAAGTAGAAAAAATAGATGTAGAATTATATTCCTAATGATCAAAAAGAAGATTATATTTCATGTACATCAAAGTAATTAAAAAATCCGAAAAAATGCTTTTAAGTTTAATTTTTTGATTTTTAGTATTTATTTTCTTCCAAAGGAGTTCAATTAAAAACGTATTTCCTTCATATCTTTTCTTCAGTCTTTTCTCAAAAATTATAGTCAATCTCATTAAAATCAGTTAATTCGCGGATTTATTTTTTGGTAAATCTTTTTCTATCGGTGGGTATGTGACTTTGGTACAGTCAAATATGTCTTTAACTCTAGAAGTGTTGGTCTCTATAATAATAAAAATAAACTTAAACAATTAAAAGTAAGACAAATATATAGAAAATAAGTTTTGTTAATCTCTATATAGATATAGATAAGAGATTTATTTCTAACTTTATAAATCCAGGGCAACGCCGGATAGCCCAGTTACTTTTATATAATTTATTTTGGACATTACCTCAAACATTTCCTCTGATGGATATTCTGAAAAAAATAGGTCTTAAACAATATAAAATTTAGATTTCTCGTTGTGATGTAAGCTAGACTTGCAGACCAATTATCAGCAAGTTCGATCCTCACTAGGTGCCCCATATTTGTAACCTTGTGCCATGTTACGTTTATTATTGTTGGGCGGCTCACGTGGTGTACAAGTTAGTGAACTATTCAAACAGATCATTAACAGTGAGTTCGATTCTCACTGGGTGAACTATACAAATATAATTGTGGTAGCATTATTTTTTCTTCAGTCATGAGCTTTTAAGGTGAAAAACAACACTATATATATATATATATATATATATATATATATATATATATATATATATATATATATATCCAATTGCAAATTAAAACTTTTTCGGACAATTTATTAACTCTTTTCAAGATGATAACATTAAAAGATTGGTGAGAAATATTGAAAGAAAAAAATACTAAACTCCAAAACAATAAGTATTCCGTTATTTTCAACAAAATTTGGTTGAATATATATATATATATATATATATATATATATATATATATATATATATATATATATATTAGGTGAATGGTATCAAGTGTATCTGTGATTGAATTCAGCCAAAATTGAGAACTCAAACGTGTATATACAGATTTTGTGCATATATATTACATATACGGAGTATTATAAATAAGCAAATAAATATTTGAATACCTTAAATCATCAGAAATAAATTTATTTCATAACCTTTCCTCTTCAAGTCTGATTTTCAAATAATGGATAATAATTGAACGTCAGGTCTATTCAATATGATAGTGATTCCTATGCCATTCTCAATTTCCTCCAATAAGAAAACAAAAATAATATATATATATATATATATTTGTGATATGGCTATTTTCAGCCGACAATATTTGGGAGAATATGTGCTTAATTGAAGTCGAACCTAATTTTATGAAAGTTAATTCATTAATAATTAATTAGGCGGGATTTACTTATTTAAATAATCGAAATGTACATACAGAGATTGATTTTTCTCGATTTGTTTAGCCTTACATTTAAATAAGTAAATCCCGCCTAATTAATTATTAATGCATTAACTTTCATAAAATTAGGTTCGACTTCAATTAAGCACATATTCTCCCATATATATATATATATATATATATATATATATATAGAGAGAGAGAGAGAGAGAGAGAGAGAGAGAGAGAGAGAGAGAGAGAGATTATTTCCATGGTTGGCGATGTGTTTTGTTAAACGAAGGTACACTTTTTTAAATCAAAATTGCTTATTGATGTATGTGTATGTGTGTTTGTGCGGACACGCGTGTGCATGCATGCATGTATGCATGTGTGTGTGTACGTTCGTGTGTGTGTGTGCATTCATGGGCATGGAATGACGCTGGTCTAGGAAGAAACTGCTAGTCAGTCAATAGGTGCAACACGAACGTGTCCTTATAATACGATGGCACTGTCCAATATACCCTCTACGCATTCTTCATATATATAAATGCACACACACACACACACACACACACACACACACACACATATATATACACACACACTATATATATATATATATATATATATATATATATATATATATATATATGAATGTTTGCGCGCGCGTGCTTGTGTGTGAGTGTGTGTTTGCGTGTGTGTTTTGTGTTTGCGTGACAAGATATATTTTCCGTCAAAAGCACGTAAATCATTTTTTCTTCACTGTCTGCTGCCGGAATGTGGCCTTGAGATTGTATATCTCTTTCTCTCTCTCTCTCTCTCTCTCTCTCTCTAATATATATATATATATAATACTAATATATAATGCATAATATAATAGATAATACTAATATATACATATATATATATATATATATATATATATATATATATTATATATACTAGAGCGTGCTGAAAAATTCTCGGACAAACCAAGAATGAAATGTCAATTTTTTTTTGTTTTTAGATAAATCATTGATTTTTATTGAAGAGTCAAAAAAACTTGAGAAAATATGTCCAGTGTTAATGAATATATGGAATAATATGTTGGATTGCTCTGGGTAAATGGTGGGAAACCTGCGACCTTAAGGCCGCTTGTAGCCTTTTAAACGACCTGATCAAATTAAAATTACACGTTTCATTAGAATCTAGTAAGTATTTACCCAACACAAGGTCGCAAGTATGAGGCATCCAGCGAAGATCGAACTTGATATTCACATTAGTAATGCATCTACGAGACTAGCTTGCTAACCATTACACCACGATCGGTCACCCATTTATTAGAACCTGGTGTCCTAATGCTTTCTCACATAAAGCTATCTAAAGAAAACTTATTACAGGTTTGTGTTACGATTTTAGTGGCCATCCTTTAGGCTTCAAGCAAGAGTGCTTGTCCAGCGGAGATCCTTTGTGTTAAGCAGAGCGCGATCCTTGGTAAAGAATCCTTTGGTTCTTCCTTGGTGCTCCTCAGTATTGCAAGTTCCCGTCAATAATTGCAAATGAACGTCTCCCAGTATCAGCGATTAAGTAGTTAATCAGTCACGTATTCGGGCTATTGATTGGCTGAGGTTTAAACCACGTGACCTCGCTTAGTCTATAAATTTAAGTGGTGCATTGCAGCACGGCTTATATCCACGAAATAATTTTACTTAGCGCTAATACCCTTGGGAAAGGTATGAATCCTACTCTCCCTCCAGCTATGGGTAAAATAGTAAGGCAGACTGGGCTCTTTAACCTTGGTTAGGCAACCGGTCTAGGAGAAGGAAAACTCTGAATTCAAACCTGTTAAACTCCGCTTAAGAAATTGACCTTGTGTCGCATCCTGCTAGTGCGGAGGGGTTGGTAAATATTTATCTATATCCACGAAATAATCCAACAGTTTGCAATTTTTTCTCTCCTAAATCGTATATATTCATTAAACTTGGACTAGGGGAGTCCTTGCTGCGTAGTGGCTAATGCGCTGGACTTCGATGTCGTATTAAGCGAGTTCGAACTCCACTCGCGATATTACGTTCACTTTCTGACTAATGCTCTTGGGAAAAGTATGGATCATATCATCTCCCACCTATTGGTTAGATAATACCACTACTATTGTTATACATGGGTGGCTTTAACATTAAATAACCCATGAATGTTAATATGCCATTAAAAAAATAAACCAAACCAAACTTTGACTAAATTATTAACTAAAAGTTAAAACTTTAGATTTTGTTGTAAATATGTTAAACATTTATTGGGTGCAGCCTTATTAGTGGACAGTAAATTTCAATGTGACCTTTAAGGATGAAAAGGTTCCCTACCCCTTCTTGGTCGGATCGAGAACTTTTCCATATCTCTTTGTGTAAGCGACTTGATCTGATGCGAGTTGAACAAAAATTCATAAGAAAACGTCACGTAATCTAGAGTCATCGAAGTTCATAAGAGTGATAACTACATGAGTACATTTTATTGCACTAACGATTTGTTAGTGCAATAAAATGTACTCATGTAGTTATCACTCTGTATGTATGTATGTATGTATCTATCTATCTATCTATCTATACCTCTCTGTACGTCTCTGTCTCTGTCTCCATGTTTAATCAACAAAGTGATTTCTGTTGATTTCAACCTTTAAGCCCGTCATTAACTACTGAAAGGATCAAAATGTTGTATCAGTGCGCCCAGTCTAGAATCAGTGTAGTATCTGTACCCATAGGAATTGAAAAGCATTCATCTACATATTTATACATCTGTTTTTCTCTTTATTTTGTATTCATTTTTTGAGTAAGAATCAAATTTTATACTCTGAAATCTTATACAATTATCGACCGCAATGAATCTCCATAGGTCAGTGGTTAGAGCACTGGTTGTGTAAACCAGGTATTGTGAGTTCGATCCACACTAGAGGCTGTCACATAAACTTATTATTTTAGGTGTAATGGTTAGCAAACTAGTTTCCCAGATCTATCATTACTGAAAAGCGAGTTCGATCCTCGTTGGATGCCCCATACTTGTGACCTTGTTTCACATCCTACCCGGGGCGAAAGGGCTGAGTAAGTACCTACAATTTGCATAGTTTAAAAAATAACTATATACATAAGTAAATATACTACACTGATCCTTGGTTAATGTGATAAGAAACAACACAGATGCTACACTCTGATCCCAAGGAAGGGTTTCGAGAGAGAGAGACTCATATATATATAAATATAAATATATATATACATTTGTGTGTGAGTAGTTTTTTATATCTATAAATAAAGAGTGGTCGACATCAGTGATACAGCAACTATATCTAAATTAGGATAGCGTAGACATGGGGTCTTATTTGTTGGTGATTACTTATTTCTGTCCTATGTGATTTTAGTATCATCCATATATAGATAGAATGTAAACATTTTTGTATTAATTCTCTTCTAAACAAAAGTTACCAGGATATTATTGGTTTGAAAATATACTTACTGTATAGACCTTTGTTTAAAAGTTTACTTATTTTGGACTGCTACGTATTCATATTTTTGGTTACAGAGTTTGGTAATAAATGATACCTAATAAAATCCGTTTTGATTGCATAAGGTTCTACTAGAAATAACTAAAAATTGATGTACTTATTTATGGACGATGCTGTATATATACAACGTAGTGTGATGGTTTGAAAGCTAGCGTCGTAGATCCGTTACTACTGAATAGTGAGTTCGAACCACGTTGGATGCTCTATAATTTCTATCTAGTGTCACATATTATCCGTGGCGAACGGGTTTGGTAAATAACTATGTTAAAAAAGTTTTACTTTCATACAAAAAAAAACCTGTTCAGTCAGTACTTTATTGGTGAGTGGCACTGTATATGTGAGTATGTGTGCGCGCACGCGCGAGAATGTGTGTGCGTGTGTGTGTGTGTTCAGATATATGCGTAAGTTAGAATGTGTGTATTTACCCAACCTCCCTCCACAAACAGGATGCGACATAAGGTAAATTTGAATTCACCATGACCAGTTATCTTACCAAGACTGAAGATCCCTGGATTTGAACTCGGGTCGCCGATTCTATTTCTAAGGTGATTACCGTTACGCAAGATGCACATATATTACCTGCCTTGAAAATCAACATTTCAAATAACGGCTTTTTAATACCTGGGCTTGAACTCGTGCCTTGTGAGAAATACGCAACTAACTAAGCTGTTCACAAAACATATTAAACTTAACTTAATCTCGAGCAAAACCACAAATATGAAGCCCCTAGTAAGGATCGAACTCATTATACTAATAATGATCAGTAAGATTAGCTTGTTAACCATTGCTCTACGGCGATAGTATATTTCTGTATATTTTAATCGCATGTGTTTGAATAATTTCTGTATGTGCGCTTCTGTGCGATTTAACTTGCGTTTGGGTTTGTGTGTATGAGTGTGTATGTGCTTGTATGGTTTAATACGAATTTGTGTATGTGTATATGTGCGCGTGTGCCTGTGTGCATCTTTGTATACACAGACACGAAATGCATTAGCACACACGCACGAAGAGTGCGTGTGTGCTAATGCATTTCGTGTCTGTGTGTTCGAGTCTGTTCTTTCCTCCGCCTTCCCAACAACTGCTCACTACCATTACTACTGTCATCCCCTCCGTCACTCCAACCGCAATTGAAAACTACCACCAGTGTGTCTTTAAGAGAATGAATCGTCAAATAAATGCGCTTAAAGCCCACCGAAAGCATCCGTTAAGCTCGATGTCAACCTCCTATTTATAAAACTTAGATTATATATATTTGAAAATAAAGGTGTCCCATCACAGGGTAATGATTTGCAAGCTTGTCTCGTAGATCCATTACTACTGAATAGCGAGTTCGATCCTCGCTGGATGCCCTATACTTGCGACCTTGAGTCATATCCTACTTGTGGCGAACGGATTGGGTAAGGCGTTTTATCGTGGTGTAACGGTTAGCAAGCTAATCCCGCGGATCAATTACTACTGAATAGCGAGTTCGATTCTCGCTGGATGCCCCCATACTTGCGACCCGGTTACATCCTACTCGTGAAGAACGGGTTGAGTAAATACCTACTTATTTCAAAATAAATAAACAAACTGAACTACTTTGTAACTTGTATAATTATGGATGGGAATAACGAGAATTATTTGCATATAGAATGGAACTTTACTATGCCCATGGGTTCTTGATGGGGGCATCTGGTCTGATAAAACTTTTAATATAGAATAAGTTGGAAGGAAAGAATAGGAAGTGACGCAGAACAGTAAAAGGAATATAGCAGAAGAAGGGTAAAAAGAAATCGGAAGAGAGAGAGAGAGAGAGAGAGAGGAGAGAGAGAGAGAGAGAGAGAGAGAGAGAGAGGGGGGGGGTAGCCTACTTAGTTATCATTTGTAAAAATCGTGGAATTCGTGGATACTTTTGAAATTCTAAATGGTTCATATTAGCATAATAGAATTTCTTATTACAATATAATGAAACCAGTTGTGCGACAAGCATACGTGCACACACACACACACACACACACACACACACACACATTAAGTAGTTTAAGTGTATATTAAGTAGTGTAGTCTACCTAATTATTACTCACAAAAAATCACGGCGAGCTTTGAATTTCTAAAGTGTCTCATGTTACCATAGCAATAGAGTTTCTTATTACTATATAGTACACACACATTCGTCAAATCTCTCTCTCTGTTTCTTTCTTTCTTTCTCTCTCTCTCTCTCTCTCTCTCTCTCTCTCTCTCTCTCTCTCAAACACACACACACACACATATATATATATATATATTTATTTAAAAAAAATGAAAATAAATCTGACGGTATGTAAGTATAGAATTATGAAAAAAATAAAATAAAAACAAATATTCATATTTATTTATGAATGAATAAAAGTTCTGCTTATGTTTGAAAATTTATATATATATATATATATATATATATATATATATATATGTGTGTGTGTGTGTGTGTGTGTGTTTGCGTGTAATATATATATATATATATATATATATATATATATTGGATATATTAACCATCATCAGGGCAATATTAAGGAGTGATATTAGGAAGCTATGTAATAAAATAAGCTAAAATGTAATGAATGTTTTAACAAAATAAAGGTAAACATTTAAATTCTTTCATTTCTATTTCGCTTCTCTGACCTGTACATTGTGTCGTACACAAGCGAGATTTACAGTCAATTAAGTGAGTGCAGAGGTACAATTTTACATAGACTTGTGGCAAATCCAGTATAACTCAAACGAATCAAATATCCCCCCTCCCCCGGAAAAATCTTTAGTGCATACATTTTTGAGCTATTTGGTCAAAATCTGTTCACCTGATGATGAAATCTGAACGTCTATGTCGGTGCGTTATGTAATAAGTAATAAATAATAAGTAATAATAACTTTCACACCCCTACGCTCATTTCGTCATTACTGCGAGTAAAGCCACGCAGGGCCCACGTCGCTTCTTAGGATGAGTGATGTCACACAGGGAACCTATATAATAGAATGTTTTGATTCTTTCTCTCAAATTCTCATAGCATTTAAAATCTTTCACTCATATCCTCATCTAGGCACGAGTGAAAACCGTACAACGGTTCTCTGGTTTTCTCAGTTCTTAATACTAAGAAGTATACAATAATGAAGAAAAAGTATTTTGAAGTTAGTAGTTATTCTAGAATTTAAACTATAGCATTTCCATGGATTATTAATCCATTTCTAGAAATTATTAATCCATTTCTAAAAATGATTAATCCATTTTTGAGTAAAATATTTTTATTAACTATTAATCCTTTAAATACTATTCCTTTCTAAAAAATGATTAATCCATTTCTATTAATTATTAATCCAAAAATTAATAAAAATAGATTAATAATTTGTAGAAGAGGGTTAAAGGAATAAGGTCTAATTGCTTTTGATAATGCCAGGATTCATTACGCGAATACTGTAATATAATTTATTGAAGAGAACGAGCTTTTTAGTCACTATCTTTTTCACCTTATTCCTATATGCCCTACCCTATTTAGTTTTGTATTGGGAAAGTGAAAACTTACAAATTCAAATGAAATCAACCTATCGAAGGCTCATAGGGGTGTGGCTAGGATCGTAAATACGAGCGATTTACAAAAATATTACACACATATAAGGCGAAATTGTTCACGCATCGTGATTTTGATTAAAGAATTTAAAATATCTTTTTTACTTTGTTTTTTTTTATTCTTTAGTATCGTTAGGATTAATGATTAATAGAAATGGATTATTAATTTTTAGAAAGGATCAATAATTAATAGAAAAGAATTAATAATTAATAGAAAAATGGTGTGATGTTGTGGATTAATAATTAATAGAATTGGATTAATGATTAATAGAAAATAATTACTCCAAAAATGAACTTTAGAAATGGATTGATAATTTCTAGATGAGGATTAATAACCCATGGAAATGCTATAAAATGTAGTTACTTACTAAGTTTAGCTGTGGCACAAGGCCAGAAGTATGGGGCCCCCGTGAGAATCGAACTCACAAACAATGGTCTGCGAATCTAGCTTGTTAACCATTACATCACGTAAATCCCTTTCTCATATCTGCACCCATCATGTTCTCGTTATACGTAGCTTTGTCATAAAAGCAAAATTAGAAGAGAAAAATATGACTTGTCGAGTTACTTTAGGCATAAGCAATTGGGAAATAACATTTTCTGACAGAAAAAGAAAAATGATTGATTAATTGATTTTAACCACTGGTCTAGGGTTATTTTATGCCTAGAGGTTAGGGAATCACGTTCATTTAAGTTTACATTTTTGTGTAGTTGTTTCTTAAGAGTTTTATGCACACAGTTATAGGATATCAAATATTCTTATCTTGCACACAGTTCTATGGTTTTAAGTATTACTATCTAATACTTATAATTATACAGTTTCAAGTAACTTTTTTGTATTTGATAATGGTCATTTGTTTGCACACAGTTATCTGATTGATTTTATGACCAAGTAGCATAGGTATTTACCCAATCCGTTCGCCACAGGCAGGATGTGATACAAAGTCGCAAGTATGGGGTATCCTGCGAGGATCGAACTCACTATTCAGTAGTAAAGGATTTAGTAGATTGCAAACCATTACACCATGATGGGACGCTTTATGAGAGAGGGGATACTAAGTAGATATTTATCCAAATCCATCTAGCGAGGATCGATCTCGCTATTCAGCTGTGTGGATCTGCAGGACTAGTTTGCTAACCATTACACCACGATGAGGCGCCTTTTTGTGATGAAGGAGCAGAGCCGGATTTATAAGGGGCAAAGGGGGAAATTGCTATGGGCCTCTCAATCAGAGGGACACACAGACTTCCTTTATAAAACCTGTAATAATTATAAAATTAGTTTTATTATTGAAAAAATAATGGTGATTTGCTGCAGACGGAAAAGAATTATACCACAGTCGTATAATACAAACTGAAAAATGTAGTAAAG
>CM042151.1:15677505-15695005 GCA_023376005.1 Doryteuthis pealeii | reverse complement strand
AGTCTTAATGATGTACAACAATTTTATTAATAATTGAGGTTTAAATAAAAAAATAAAATCATGGAGAATGTCATGTAAATAACAAAGGGAATTGTGACGTATAGTAATATAGTTTCGGTTACAGACAAACAAATCCACAATCTCCATTATAATAAGATTATTATTATTATTATTATCTTTGTAATTTTCCCCATCCATAGTAACGGGTGGTTTTCACGGAAGTCTGCGTGACAGCAAGTCTCCTCAGATTTGGACACTTATGCTAGTTGATCATAGTAGTGATATGGTATGGATGGTTCGATTCTTCCTCTGATCTCCACTTTCAGTCTCTTTCTCAGTTTCTTTTGGACTGTTTCAAGGGCTCTAACTACGATAAGTATTACTGTCACTTTCATGTTGCACAACATCATCAGTTCTTTGGCAAGGTCTAGGTGTTTATTTTGTGTTTCCCTTTATTTTATTTTCATATTGCGGTATGCTAAAAAGACAAAATCCACAAGTTGACATGTTCTTTTCTTCGCGTTAATTCAAACTACGTCTGGTCTACTGGTCTGCATTGGGGAGTCCATTTGTATCTTAAAATATCTTTTTATGGGTCGTTTTACACCAATAGTTACTGATTTCTTTCTTGATAATCGTGTGAAAGAAGGTTTTCCCCAGGAGTCTTCAAGTATTTTAGCCAATGTAAACAGTGCTGTGGTTTGAATAGTCTCAATTCTCATTAGTTTTCCCACATGTATGTGAAAACTCACCCTACAGACAGCATTTAATTAACATAAATTTATCATAAATTTATCCATTCCACTTGTCACTGCAGCAATACACCAAGTCCTAACAGTGAACTAAGTTTTTTGCAAATACTTATAAGTTAATAAATGTCTTTGAAGGTAAGCATTTATGACCCCTATAATCACCACTGCTTGTATTATTAATAATAATACAACAACGTGATTTTTAAAAAGTTTATAACATTTGAGTAAAAAACATTTGCCAATGCATTTGTATAGTAAAAAATATTTCTAATGCATTTTCATAGTAAAATTAATTTCCAGTGCATTTTGCCTGCAAACCCAAAAATCTGCACTCATCTGAACTTGGGTTGACTTATAGGTTGATTATAGAGGTAACAACTATCTGGTTCCACTACCTAAAAAAGTAAAAGTATTTATGGGAAATTGATTTGACCATGGATTCATTTATCCATTTTCTTCACTATCAACAAAAGTGGCATACCAATGACAAAATATCATGTCAGAATATCTGTCAGTAGGGCTAATATAGGGAGAAGTGGATTCGTGACTTTTTCAAGAAGTGAACATAAACAGCATTTGTCAGTAATAGGAAAAAGGTCATAATTTCGGTTTCTCTCAAGAAATTTGTCAGCTTGATGATGTCTACTTTATACAGTCAAAGAAAAAAATTCAGTTTTTATATCTTGATAGGCAAAAAGAATATTCAGTTTTTATATCTTCATAGGCAAATCTGTGGTGGAGGGGTTGGGTAAATACATGCAATAGCAATCTATCACTTTGGAAGGTCAGTTTTCTTTTGAAACGACAGAGTACCTTTTCGAAAAACAGTTGGCGCAACTTCTTACACTTTTAATAACCGAAGGCTCATGATTAGGGCTTTGGTCCAGCAATGACACTTCATGCATTGAGTAGTACATAGCAAATTTCATTAAACTTGATCAACGTTTTTCAAACAATTAACAGTTTTCATCAAAACCATTATTTTAAAATTTATTTCCAAATTATAAAAATTGTTAGCGTACAAAATAATTCATAAAAAAAAAAAAAAAAAAAAAATCACGTAAAAAATCACCGAAGACAATTGCAGTAATTAAAACTTGGGAATCCAAAATTTCAGGGTCCGAATTCAACCCAGAATGTTTTTAGTTTGCTCACGGATTCGGTCTGATTCCAAAATAGTATATGTTGGCCTAAAGCTACTAAGAGTAAAGTTGAAAAAATGTGACACACTGACATTTGCATTTATTATTAAAGATAATTGGTCCATAACAGTTGACTCCGATCAAATTCTGATTTTTCTTTATTTACCCCAGCTATCCACGTTATAATCTGAAATGTTAGTCAATGAATGTTATCTAATAAGCAAATATGATTTGGTCACTAGACGACTGGTAAATTCTCCACATTTGATTCCTTATATTGTTTAATGATTAATGTAACCCTGTAGACAGCTTAGCAAAAGAACTCAGATTTCTGCACGGTATTGATTTTTTTAAACTAATATGTTAAACTTTAAAAAATTTTCTGCAAAATTTAGCGAACTTTTTTATAACAAGATACCGCAGAGAGAGATGTTTTTCAAAGCCCATCGCGTGTCTGCAAAAAACCCCAAAAAACCCATGGTGTGTCACTGCTGATACACAGGTCACTGGTGCGCCATCACTATGCTAGAACGTGCCCCAGGGGTCTCATCAGAAACCACAGAATATGTGGTGGCTATAGCCCTAGTCTTCCTTGAGTTATGCGATGACAGACAAACAAAAAACAAAACAAAAATAAATTTAGTGAATTATAATAAGAGATGATTGTTTAATACTTTGCGAGTTTTCACCAGCTGGTAGCATTCTCTAGTGTCCAAGTGACAGCAAGTCTCTTCAATTATTTAGAATTCTTCTCAGTATTCTAGCCAATTTAATTATGTAGTAGTAGTAGTATTAGTAGTAGTAGTACTTCCGAAATTCGCCATGTTTTGTTAATTCAAATTTTCCAATCTTTTGCGATTTTCATTATTTTGATTCCTGTATAACTTTTTACGGCATATCAACCCTTTTCGGATCATTCAATGCTGAATCATCAAGTCATTTGGTATATTTTGATTACTGTACCTGCTGTTGTTTATGTGGCCAGAGGTTCATCACTGCTTAACTTCGGTGATCTAGTGGGAACCGGTGTGAATCAGCATGACTTGACCGTAATCCTAATTGTTTTCCGTGTCCATTGCTGGAAGAATATTACATAATATCGAATGGTAATGTAAGATTCTAAAGGGAATGATTTCTGCTAGCTGTAATGATGATGACAATTTGAAAATATATAATCGTTATGGTGAAATTTACAACTATTGAAAGAAACACATATCAGTAGCAACAAGGAAAGTTTGACATCATCATCATCATCATCATCATCATCAACACAACAACAACAACAACAACAACACCAAAACAACAACAACACCAAAACAACAACAACATAGAAATACAAAAAAAATCATCATCATCATCACCAAAACAACAACAACACCAAAAACAACAACAACAACATAGAAATACAAAAAATCATCATCATCATCATTAACAACAACAACACCAAAACAACACCAACACCAAAACAACAACAACATAGAAATGCAAAAAAATCATCATCATCATCACCAAAACAACAACAACACCAAAACAACAACAACAACAACATAGAAATACAAAAAAAATCATCATCATCATCATCATCATCATCATTAACAACAACAACAACACCAAAACAACAACAACACCAAAACAACAACAACATAGAAATACAAAAAAATCAAAAGAAACAAAAACAACACAAAACAAAACACAGAAACATCAACATCAACATAATCAACAACCATCATATGATCATATAAATAAAGTAGAAATTTCTGAGTTATGCAATAATTCTATTTCTAAATGTTAAAACAGTCAATTCCCATCATCCAATCAACTTTCTTATCTACCAGACCCTGATTTTCTTTCATATAATAACACTCTCATGATTTTTTTCTGATAACGTTTCGCTTAAAAATAAACCGAGACATTCACCTATCTTTAAGTGCCAATCATTAAAAGTCAAGATGAAAAAACAAATTAAAACTATAACTGATGGCTTGTATTATGTAGAAAGTAAGATTTGAAAACATTAAAATCTAAAATAAAAAAACGTATAGAAACCTCAATGTCAAGTTCTATTCCACATTGCAATTTATTTGTAATTTGGATATAACAGATATTATATAATATCTTATAGTTATGGTGAACATTTTGGCATGACAGAACTCTCTTTTAGCTTTTAGAAAAAATTAAATTGTAAATTGTCACTTAAACTTTCATAAAAAATATTCTATAAATTTCTTAATCATAACAATGAAATAAATAACGTTAAAAAGAGCACATATTTAAGAAAGAAAAAGAAAACGGCAAATGTGCGCCAATTTTGAAAAATACAGATTTTGATTTTAAAGACTGTAAAACATATTCAGAGAGGTTGGTCATTAAACATTACCACAGTTGGTACCACATTCTCCTTTGAAGTAATGATTGATTGATTGGTTGATTTTAATAGCATGTCAACCCGTCTATGGTTATTTCATGCCTAGAAGTAAGGGAACTCCGTTTATTGTACATTTATATTTACATCTTTGTGTAGTTGTTTCTTGGAAGTTTTTTTTTGCACACGGTTCTATGGAATATGAATAATTTTTAAACAGATCTATTTGACCCATAGATGGGGCCCTACGACGTGCTACCACTCCGAGTCAGGGTGGAACCCTTTGAAGTAATCTACTTTGGCATGTATAGAGTGATTCTACCAATCAAGGTAACAAAAGTATATATTGGATATATCCGGCACATGTACTTTAAGGGTTAATGTCGGAGGAAATGTACTCAGCGATGATGACCCATACATTTTACATTTTATATGATTAACCATTATATATATTCATATATTAAAATTCTAATTATGTTGGTAAATGCATGTAGATATGTATATACATATGGGAGTAAATATGGAAATAAATCCGACAATATTAAGAAATTTGAAAAAACAAGTGTTCCAAAAATTAGATGAATTTATTCATCAACGCTTAAACGTTTCGGTTCCTTTAAACCTTCATCAGGATGTATTAAAGGGTGAAGAAATTGATGGATGTTTTATAGATGACAGGAGATAAAAAATCTATAGTATATACATGTGTAATCTTTTGAGTAAATGAATAATGTGACATCGATGTAACGGAAAAAATCAGAATTATTAGGTAGAAGATATTTAAAGGGACCGGATTTAGCATGCTTATTCCTTGAATTCTTAGAATCCGGTCCATTTAAATATATTCTACCTAATAATTCTGATTTTTTTTCCCGTTATATCGATGACACGTTATTCATTTACCAAAAAAAAACAAACTGTAATTTAACTGATAACATATGTAATTGTAACCAAGAAAAATGCACACACATAATAGTGAGACTTTTTATTAGAGCAATAAAATTAAAATACTCTCACTTAGAGAATAAAGTAATTTTACACGGAATTTGAAACTGAATGATTATTTTTTATCTAATCATCATCATCATCATCATCATCATCATCAGTTTAGGCTGACAGCATGGATTCCCATGATTCACTCATCATCCGTCTCTATTGATCATTGTTCATGGCAGGTCTTCTGCATGTCCCTGAATAGGGTTCCACAAGAAAATGTCACTTATGAACTCGTCTTTGCTTCTTGAGCAGTGTCAACATGCCTTGCTTGGATTACTTGGATGGTTTGTGTAATAGGAGGTAAGTGGCCGTACAGCTGCTTTTTGTGGGGTGTTGCTTTCAGGATTTGTTCAAGACAGTATGCAGCATCCCTGGGTGGTTTCCATTTAGTTTTTTCTCTAAGCACTTCATAAGAGTTCAAGAGGTACAGCCATACAATGACACTGACTTGGCGACAGATTGGAAGAATTTTCCCTTTATCTTATCAGAGAGATCATATGACTGATAATCTGTCTATAGCAATCCATGCCTTTCCCATACATATATTGACATCTCTTTCTGTAGCTGAGATATTACTAACAAGATATGTTACTGGTCTACTGATTTCGATTATAGGACTCAGGGCTTAAGGTTAGTAAACATCAGAAGTAATGGTCCTTATTCTACCAAACAAGCTAATGACGTTTTTCTCACCATATATATATATATATATATATATATATATATATATATATATATATATTTCCATAAATACTACATATATATATATATATATATATATATATATATATATAGTATTTGTGGAAAAAAGTAACTTACCGGTGAAAATGGTCACAGTGGTTAGTTGATTCAAGTTTCACAATAATATGGTAGCGATATAACGAATATAAAGTGCTCAATACGTTAGTAGAGCAAATTTATTAACATAAAAGTACATGGTATTAACCTACTCGAGTTTCACCATAAGGATCTTCACGGTGAAACTCGAGTAGGTTAATACCATGTACCTTTACTTTTATATATATATATATATATATATATATTATAATGAAGAAGTCATGCTAACAGCATGTATTCCAATGACCGTCACTTCCTCGTTCATCACCCCAGGCAAGTCCTACTCGTGGCATACAGTGTCCGTATAAAGCTTATCAATGTAAGGTTTTGCTAGTTGGACCACTCTGGTGTGTCCATGTGCCAGAGTCCACAGTAAACGGTCACATGAGTCCAACCTTACCTGTCAGACAGTCTAGTATGTCTTGTTCGGTTTACTTGGATGGATTATTTGATAGGAAGTAGGCGGTTCATCTGCGTCTTTGTGAGGTGATGCTTCACACAGCATATTTGTGTAGTTCCCATCAAACCTTTTCCCCAAGCTTTTTGTAAGATTTCAAGTCTTGCAGCTATACAGGAGCACTGACATGGCTAGAGTTTTGAAAAATTGTCGCTTTATCTTATCAGAGAGATCAGATTTTCATATGATTGATAACACTGGGGAACAATTTCGAACAATTTCTGTTGAGTTTGATTATTCATTTGATCTAGACTAATACTGGCATGCTGATTTCAGAACTGCAGTCAGTTTTCTTCTGTCACGTCAAGTTTTCTTTCTCTACAGCTTATTCCTAAAATAAACAAAATTGTATTGTTTGTCTGTAAGTAATAGGAGTGGTCAACTAATTGCGTTGATTGTTTTATTGAAATTGAAGGAGAATTATTAAGATCTGGTGACTAAGTTGATTCCCAGTCAAAGAACAAACATCAATGCATTAGTAAATCTAGTCTATTTTGCATATTTTAAATTAAAACTTGGGGATTAAGACAAGTCTTGGGCCCCTCACAAAATGTACAAGCAGAGTGTTGAGAATGTATGGATGTGGATCAAGGGAACGTGATAAGTTGGCATTTGGTATACCTATGATTTGGTGAGAGCCAAAATATCATTGCACAGACTGTTATTTTTGTTTAATGAAAACTTCACCATATTACAAGAAAAACAAACGTAACATTGAATATACTAGTCTACCATCAGCTATACGTCCAGTGCCTCACTCAACTAAAATCCCAGTGTTGGACACTAGAGCTTTAATTGGCCTCCAAGATCTGACCTCAAACCTGTTGATTCCAACATTCTACATGAGCCATTTGTTGACAAAAAATATATTCGCACTTTGCATATGAAACTAGGTGTCTTGAAGCAATTCATTAAAGCATTGCCAATTGAAGGCAAGTGTTTCAAGTATTACATTTTGGCATTTCCTGGCCTGCTAATTGAAAAAATCAAGGCCGATGTGTTTGATGATCTACATATTCTGGGAGTTTTCAACGATGAACATTTCATCCGGATAATGTCAGAACTCGAAAAGAATGCTTGGTTTTTGACAAATTCTTTACCTTGTCAAGAACTTTCTTGAAAATGCATGAGCAATGAATTACACTGAAATTGAATAGTCACAAAATGCTTGATCATCTTGAAAAACTTATGAGCAAGAAAAAAACTATGAGCAAAATGAATGATTCCACCAAGATTTGACATTCAGAAAGGAATGCTATCAAAATATATGGAATGTAAATATGATGGCTGACTATGGAGTGTAAAGGTGGAATTGTCAATATTTTGGACACTCTAGAAAACAAAACTATGGGCACATTTTTACCTTAACTACTTGCACACAATTTGACTTGCAGTAATAATATCCTTTGTATGAACAAGATGAATGTGTACAAACATTACAGCCAAGCAATTTCTTAATCATTTTCCATTGTAAATTGTTAAAACATTCTATAAAATAAGCTCTCATTTGTCCCATGCAGTATTTCAATGTTCTTTGAGACCAAGCGAGGGTATCCTGTTACTGAATAAGTTGATGTAATAGAGAAAAAAATGGGAATTTTTTGGATTCAGAGTTTGTCAAAAACGAATGTTAGATCTAGCTCAACAAAATTTGTGATGCCCAGTGTAATATTTTATTATTTCCCATTATATATACATTTTTAAAACCTTCCATAAAATAAGTAACAATTTGTTAGATGCTGTATTTTTACGGTTTTTGAGAAAAATCGAGGGTATCCCGTAACTCAAAAAGTTGACGATATATATAAAAAAGGGGTCATTTTTGGATTAAGTGGTCAAAAAATAGTCAAATACAAGTGTCAGATCCAATTAAAAAATCGTGTTCTCCGGTGTAACCTGTCAAACAGGAGTTCATGCCTTTCCTATGCATATATTGACATATATTTCTGTAGCTGAGATATTACTAACAAAGTATGTAAACTGGTATACTAATTTGAGAAGCTTGTCATCCAGTATGTAAATGTCACCATCTTGTTTAAAACACACGAACTCCGTTTTATCTTAGTTCACATAGAGACCACTGCCTCTTGTTGCTTTTTCTTGACTATGCAGCAATAATTCGCATTGTGCAGGTGTATTTGCAAGAAGTTCTAGATCATCTGCGTTGTTTACATCTGTAATAGTCATCTGCGTTGTCCATATCAACTCAATATAACATTAAGATAAATGTGAAATGCTAATTAGAATCATTCACTCCTTCCTAAAAAGTAGCATCAACATCATCATGGACACTGTTAACTATGAAATATTTATTAGAATCCTTTAGTCCTTCCTAAGTAGAAGAAACAATTTTATCTTACCATGGAAAATCATGTTGACAGGTCATCTACCAAATTTTATAATCAATGTGATTTTACATTGAGTTTCAGGGCGAATCCCCGCGACGTAGTTGCTAGCGCTTTGGATTGCGACTTTGTCGTAAGCGAGTCTGAATTCCAGTCAGACTATTTCATTCAGTTTTAGATTAATATCCTTAGAAATGGGGAATGGTATAAATCCCCTCATCCCCCAGTTATGGGCTAAATAGTATCCCCACTGTCATTCTACAAGAATGGCTTTGGCATTAAATAACCCACGAAAATTAATATGCCATTAAAAAGTAGGCTTAGAAACACATCTTGACAAGTGAAGCAGACATTTTTCTGGAAGGACCATCATAAAAACGTCTATCTTAGTTGTATATTAGGTAGGTATACTTATTATCCATACACAAACAAACTTTGTGTCTTGTCTTGTCATTGTGGAGTGGCAAATAAATACCAGTTCAACTTTAAAATTGCTGAAAGTTAGCAGATATGACATACAACTTAGGAAAGCTGGTAAGAGAACTTCTTGAAGGATAGTTGAAGCTTTCACTACAAACTTAAAATGTTTGAGAATTTCATAATCAATTTGAGTTTTAATAAATATCAAAGACGACCTTTAAGTAATTTGTGTTAAAAGAGGATTTGAAGAAGTTAAATTAGCTGTGAATGTTTTTAGTCGTTTATTCATTCTTTAATTCTTTTTTTATAGATGTTTGCCAAAGGCGATTTTTAGTAAAAATTTAAAGCAACAATGAACAGAGCAAATATTGTATAAGCAATAAATCACTTATGTTTTTAGAAAGGGTTGTTGTACACACTAACATCATTTGCATTCTAATAGAAACTTATTTATTCATATTAGAATATTTGAATGAATAAATCACCGATAAGAGTTTATCTTGGGGGAAAAACACAAGAATCACAATTTCAAAAATATAATGTAAAAACACAACAACAAAAAACAAAAATAAAATCAAAAACAAAAACAAAATAACATTATTTGTTTCTATCCAAACCTTTCAATAAAACACATAAGAAAAAAAAGAAGAAAAAATGAAACATAGCAGTTGAAATATGAAGACTAGACTAGAAAAGATAAACCATTTTAACAATACAATGTTCAACGAAATTCTGAAAAAAGTTGCAATTGTTATTATAAATATATTGTGAGAGAAATCTATTGACGTGGAGCAGAGTTGCTGAAAGTACAACATCAGATGTAGAAAGCACCAAAGAGAGTCAAATACCAATTCTATACTTCCCTTTTACTCAGATATATATAATTGGTAGAGAGTTCATCTCGGGTGTATTATAGAGAGAGGGACAGAGAAATAGATTAGAGAAGATAGGATGATAGTCTTTCTTTATTACTCTGCTTGTTGTTTCTTCGTCTAGTGTTTCTATCTCGTCGGACGTCATTTTCTTTGGGCTGACTTCTATCTGCTGTTAAGGGTTGGTCTTCCTTGTTAATTCTCTTTTGGGCTGGGATGGACTGGTCATTGTCTTCATAATTTAATGAACACACAAGACTTGGTGTTACTTGATCAAGTTTTATTTTTTAGCCCATGATTCCGCCGCAGAGAGAGGTTAGCCCCGTCAGAGCCGACAATTGCGTCTGCTCTCCTTGAAAGCTGGGTCGCCTCAGTTAACTAAACTAACTTATTCTTACGCCTCTGTAATGACGCGTTTTTAAGGGGTCAAAGATTATAACCGTCACCAGTAATTTTCCATGGGGCCCCGTTAATTTTAATCTAACAGAGCTAATTCAAATTCTAACTACAGATACGTTCGCAATTTATGACTGCCCATAAATTGTAACACTAATACGCATGTAAATTTGATCTCTCTGATAAGATAAAGTGACAATTCTTCCAAGCTGTGACCGTGTCAATACTGCTGTATGGCTGCACCACCTGGACTCTAACAATACACTGAAAGAAAAAGCTACATGGGAACTACACAAGAATGCTGCATGCTGTCTTGAACAAATCCTGGAAGCAGCACAAAAAAGAAAACAGCTCTATAGTCACTTGCCTCCCATCACACAAACCATCGGAGTAAGAAAACCAAATAAGAACAGAATGGTCAATTCTTTTGTCAAAAAAATAATTTTTTAAAGAAAGATAGAAACTGGAGGAATAATGCGCCGTTTTTGTAAAGAAATAACTATTCCCATGAAAAATTATCTTGTTTGTATGGTTATCATGTCTCAAGAGTAAAGCAAAAAGAAGTGCATAACTATGATTTGTGAATTTAGTGCAATTGTGCATTACTCTCCTTCTACAATGATGTTTTGACATTAAATAACCCATAAAGGTTGATATGACATTAAACAAAGAAACCCAACCCAACCACTGTCACTTGAGCCATCATCTTAAACTCCGTAGAACATTTGTGAGACATTAAGGGTCATAAAGTACAATAAAGGGTCCTTCTTGTTCAAACGTAGAACTTTCCCATACATCCCAGCGAATAGTCAAAAATAAAAATACGATGTAGTTGAATAAATTATATGAAGAAGTTTAACTTAACATTTCATATATAAACAGTGTTTGAAATGTTAAGTTAAGCTTTGTTTTTTTCGTGTTTATTAAACACTAAACAAACTAATGTACGTAACTTGAATAATAACATTTTTTATTTAATTTATCATAATTCTAATGATAAATAAATAGGCAGATTTAAAAAAAAAAGTCACCACTTCCTTTTTATTCTATTTCTTTTTTTTACTAAAAACCGTAAAAAATAGTCTTTGAACTTATCTCGGCTGAACCGGAAAAACGGTCGGAAAATTAGGGTGACCCAGAAAAAACAGAACCCACACATTTTGTAATAACTTAGGGGGGTTTAGGGTTAGGGTTAGGGTTAGGGTTTGGGTTGTGGTTTAGGGTTAGTTTAATGGGAAAATAAATAAATAATTTGGGTTCTGTTTTTTTGGGGGGTGGGGGATCACCCTAATTTTCGAACCGTTTTTCAAGTTCAGCCCTTATCTCGAGATTCCTTTTAATCATTTATTAACATTTTTTTTAAACTTTAGAAGTGACTTTAATTCATTCATATTAATGTCGTCTCGAATATAACATTTATTTCGACCGTTTATTCATTAGACAATTCTCGGCGATTTAAAAAAAATATTTGATAAGTAATTATCTCTTATTACTACTTACCACCAATTTTACCTGTGAAATTCCCCCCCCCCTTATATTTAACACAATGAAACTTGCATAAAAATTAATATTATCTTGAAAAAAAATTATTCCCCTCGAAAGAAGATACATTAAAGAAACTCCTGATGATTTAAAAAAAAAATTTCAGCTTTCGGAAATAATGAAAATTATGATTGAAAGACAATGTTTTCATTTTTGCACCGTTAAATCAACTGAAATTTAACTTAGCCAAAAACGACTTACGACAAGAGGATTTTAAAAATATACTATGAAAAATGATCCGATTTTCACGAAAATATATTAGGGGAAATATTTTTTACGAGGTCTACCCCCCATCCCCTATTTTATTTTGTGAGATATTAAAAAAATTAACCGAAATTGGGTATACCTATCTCTTATTTTCTTTCCACTCACTTTACTTGGTACTTTAGCTAGTATATATATATATAAGAATGTCATGGTACGTGCATGTCGTCTTATAACTCCGAAAAGAAATGTCATTCAGCATTGAAATCTCGTATATACCTTAATATGTTTATAATTGAAAAACGTACCAACAGTTTTTTATTTTTACTGATTAAGTGATATAATTCAATAATTAAACAAAAATCAATCAATATATGGAACTCTTTCCAGTTCTTCATAAGCGAGTAGAAAAAGATACGCCATTGTTTTAACCTATGCAACCTATCATTGGACTCGTCTAGGTGAATATATTTTGCCATACGTTGTCTTTAGTTTCAGTCGAAGTTTATTTCGACATCATCATATGCTTCCCAGGCGTTTGGGTCCTGTGTATTCGGCCATTGGATCGGTAAGTTATATAATACTGGCGTGAATCCCATACGAAATCCCCCCCAGGCAACACCTGCTCTCCCTCATTTAAAAGGGGCAAAAGAGGAATGCTGAGGGGATACACGGAATCTTTAACACTGGCCACCGCCCGAGCTTCGGTTTGTGTGTGACTCTGCACGTAGATCTGACTTTGTGTTCATTTGGCATGGTGGGGTGTCGGAAAATAACTACTTTGACAACAGCTGCCCGAAAAAATATATTCATTTTTAGCACTGGCTAAGCTGGACCCCATTTTTATCAAGACTTCGAATGCGAATTTTGCGAGATTCTTACTTGTTATTAGAAAATAAGCCTTGGAAAATCAGAATGACATTGCATGAGACTCGAAAGACTAAGACGGGATTGCAATTTCTAAGATCGTAAGCTAAACAATTATAAGAACCGCTTTCATTTGTGTAATTGCAAGAATACAACGATAATAGCTAGAATATAAAATACTGAATTTACAGACGGCTTTCAGCCAAGTTTCACACTTAGGTTTAGTAAATAAGAAAAATAAAACTTATGTTACTTCACTGGTAGTTGCACTTTCAGAATGACTTTAGTAATGACAATAAAATATAAATTGTAAACTAGAAAACTTTCATTGTTATTTATATTCTATAGTGATGCAATTTTTCTTTGTCTGAGTGCAATGAATTTATTGAAAGAAAAAGGGTATTTACCTCATACCCCACCTGTATGGACTGGGCACAAGGCCTCGTTTTAACGAGGGCCCACCCACAAGCCGAAGCACATGGGTGGGAAAGAACAAAAATTGCGTCGATCCCTTCGGCATTCCTCCTCGAGGGGGCGCCCCAGGCGCTGGGCAATAAACCCAGCCCAGCCCAGCCCATTTAAGTCAAGGGGGCAGGTGTTGCCTGGGGGGTGGGGAGCCCCCTGGGATCGACGCTATTATTTGTACTTTACCCTGATCCAGTGGCCGAAGCACACTGGACAGCCCGGAAAGGCAGGGAAAGAGTCAGCTGATTGAACAGAAATAAAATTTATATAAAATAGTTTTACCTACATAGTACAGGTGGTTTGCGTAATTTGCATACTACTTTGAACAATCACGGTTTAATAAATGATTATTGGATGTAATTGACTTCTAATATCAATGTTTTATTTTCAAACGTATTCAAAGTAATCCTATGTATAATTTTAAATCGAAATCAATTTAAATTAAATTGAAAATTTCAATGCTGAATAACGTGTATTTTATGAGTTATAAGACAAAACGGAAGTACTACGACATTTTGTTATATAGAGATTAGAATAAACTAATGAAACTGTATAAGAGAATGGTAATGCAGGTGTTAGTCCAGAATGTTGGAGTGTAAGGATTGGTCAAGATAAATATGTATGTGCATGTGTGTGTGTCTGTTTTAATTGTTTTTTTATATACGTGTGTTGAGGTACTGGACTAACACCTGCATTAGCATTCTAACACTTCCCATCTAGAGAGAAGAAAATCCACTACCCACCCACAACCACCCCTACCCCTACTGACAACCTACTGTTTTCACCATTTTGAGAATGTCCATCATTGAAGCAAGAACTATATTCAAGTCCTGAAGAAGGTCTAATAGTCCGAAACGTTGCATCGTCGACAATAAACATCCAGTTTCCATAACATCCCGTGTTTGTCTACCTTTCTCCATATATATATATATATATATATATATATATATATATATATAATAGTGTGTGTGTGTGTGTACGTGTGCGTGCGTGCGTGCGTGCGTGTGTGTGTGTGTGTGTGTGTGTGGCCTTGACTTACGAGTTTAATTCGTTCAGCTCATAACTGAATTTCCTCGTATATCAAATCAATTTCCCCCATGGAAATAAACTGAAATGCCATTAATCCGTTCTAAACCCCACCAAAATACCCCAATTTAAATTGTTTTTTAATAACAAAAATAGCACTGTATTATATAAAAATAAGAAAATAGACTAATGATTTTTATATGATATATTTTAATGATTATTATTATGAATATTCTTTTGGTGAAATGAATTTGGAAACAAATGTTTTTAGGGAACTTAATAACATAAGCATATCTGAAGCTCGCTTGTTCATCATATTTTAGCTCACAACACAAAGTAAAAAAAATCGACCGAGTGATACTACGTCATACTACATTAGTCGGGGCAGTCAAGATACCACTGTATATATATATATATATATATATATATATATATATATATAGAGAGAGAGAGAGAGAGAGAGAGCAGACAGACAGACAGACAGATATATATATTTTGTGAGTGTGTAGGTGTATATATACGTATACGTGTATATAGACGATGATATATAAAAATATATGTAAATACAGCTATATATGTGTGTGTGTATTTATATACGTCTGTATATAAATATACTCACGTATGTATATTAATGCATTGTTCCTTACTGTTTTCGTACACAATATATGTGTATGTATGTGTATGCTTTTATATAGAATAAGGTAAATTCCTTTGGGTCCATTCACGGGGAGACAAAATGATACATAATAAAAAAAAAACTGAAAATGTTTTGTTGGAATGACTTTGCAATAATATTTTTCTCCATCTTACTTGATTTAGATATGCTAATGTCACTCCTCAGAGAGTACATGGAGGAGAGGTTGGTCACAACCAAATTTGGAACAAAATATAGAATCAATAGAAACAATACAAGTGGGAAAGCATTTTCACTTTTTTTTAGGGACTAAAGACTTGTTTAGTAATGCCAAGATATTTTTTTTATCAGAATTGTTTTTTTCTTTCTCTTTCTCATATTACAAATGCTGTTTCAGAAAATGATTTATCAATTATTTTGCTGATCAATTAAACTTTTTTAACATGAAAACTGGACTAAAGTTGTATTATCTACTGTTATCATATTCAAATAGAGTCAAAGAAAAATATCTGCCGTGATTGTGATTATTGAGTCCCTAAGAGCCATTAATGATCTTTATTTGTTGTATTGCAAGTTTTGCATTAGCCCTATGTTGTAGCCTTCTTGTTCTTATGTTTTAGGTAGTGAGCAATTGGAAAATATTTTAAAACATTTCAACAAACGTTAAAACAATCAGAACAAAATGGGATTTCCTAATTCAAGCGAATAAACTTTGCTGTCAAAAAATTTCAGAATTGTTATTATTACACATATTTGTATCTGAACATTTGAGTTCAGTTGGAAACATGACACAACTGATATAAGAACTGAGTTAATACAGTTCTAATTGAAAATCACCAGTCGGTTGCAGATTCAATCCTGATCATGGGCGATAATAATGTATAATACTTAACATAGCTTTATACTTGTTCCTGGTCATGGTTAGCGAAATGAGAACAATCTACCCTGGTGGATTGAATAAAGGGTACGGTTCGAAGTTTCACAAAGTCTCCCGATTACGACATGGAGGCTCCCAAGTTCGACAAAAAGCACATTAAAAAGACCGGGGGGGGGGACATTAGCCGAAACGCTGTGTGTATAACAATAAAGATGTGGACAACAGTCCAAAAATCCAAATGATAAATATTATCTTTGTCATGTAACTCTTTCAACTACGTATTACAAATTTCATTTGATCTAATGAAGGAAAAAGCTAGATGGGAACTACACAAGAATACTGCGTGCTGTCTTTAACAGCTAACAAAAGAGCAATTGTACGAACATTTGCCTCTTATCACACAAATGATTCGGGTAAGACAAACAAGACGGAGAGGCAAGGACAACTTCATGAGTGAGGTTTTCCTATGGGCACACACTAGTGTGGGTTGGCTAGCAAAAAACTTACATCAATCAGATCTGCATGTATACTGAATGCTGTGCAGAAAACCTTTCAGGAGTGGTAACCGTAGAGACAGGTGGCAAGGAAGAGTTATAATCCGTGCTGTCGGCACTTGATGATAATAATGAAGGATTGTATAAGGATAGATATATAAATAGTAAGATCGATAGATATAAAAAAGAGTGATAAATATTGTAAAAGTACAAATATATAGTGTTTATATAACACTCATAGATATACATACAAAATAGACAGGTATATAAATTTTAAATTAACATATAGATTAATGGCACATTTCTTTTTTAAGCAAAACAAAATTCAATAAATTATCTACCGACTTTTCTTTATAATGAATAAATCTTTTAAACAAATAAATAATTTTTGAATCAGGTAAAGAAACCAATAAAAAATTCTATGATCAGTTGCAAATAATGAATAATTCATGATAAGAGATTTGTTTGAATTTTTAAGATGAGGTTTGATAATTTGTATTATTTAGATTTTTTGGTATGTTGTCCTCATCTTTTTGGTTGACGTGCCATCCGACCTTCTTCAGGTGTTTAAAAAATCAACGCCAATTGAGTAAATAAAGGGTTCGGTTCGAAGTTCTGCGAAGGCTCCTGATTTCGACATGAAGGTTCTAGAGTTTTACAAGAAACACCTAAATTAGACCAGAGAGTACATCAGTCGAAACTTTGTGTATATAACAATAAAGATGAGAACAACAGTCCGAAAAATCTAAATAATACAAATGCAACAGATAATGACGAAAAGGCAGATCGAAGGCAGTGTCAGTTTGACCCGT
>CM042151.1:15647505-15672505 GCA_023376005.1 Doryteuthis pealeii | reverse complement strand
TGTGGTTTGTTATCCACAATCCTTCACTATTGTTGACAATCAACCTTATTAGCTGTTTCTCTCGGTTAAACAGTCATAAGTCGTGCGCGATGGGAGAACATCAAAGCAAAGAATATAACCTAGTTAGGGATAACGACTTTCACTCTTTGATTTGGATTGTTTTAATATGCTGTCTATCCCACGCATCGTATAACGTTGATTATTTTCAAGTTTAAACATGGCTTTATGACAGGGAAAGGCGTGTCAATGTCAGTTGATTGACAACTGAAACTGTAAGCAGAGATGTTTGGATTTGAACATAATTTTTCAACGAAACGCTTGGAGACAAAGCTAAATGGGAACCACACAAGGATGCTGATTGTTGTTTTGAACAAATCCTGGAAGCAACAGTCCACAAAAAGCTGTTGTATTGCCGCTTACCTTCTATCACACAAACTATCCAAGTAAGAAGAACAAGACATGCTGGATATTGAGGAGAAATAATAGACGTTCTTCTGTGGGCACGTACACATGGGCACACCAGTGTAGGCCGACCTGCAAGAACTGTATGGATACAGCTCTGTATAGATACAGGGCGCCATGCAAAGGACTTGCGATGATCGATTGAAAGAGGGAGTCATGGGAATCCCTGTTGTCAGGGGGACTTGATGTTTGGCTTGCTTATTCAGCAGACCAAAGAAATCGTAGAAAACCCGAAGAAAATCGCGAACGAGGCAGGAAGATCAAAGAACACCAGAGATGGTAAAGACCCAACCAGAAGAATATGTCAACATGGAGGATATTCTCTCTTTTTTGAGAGAAATAAAATTATACCATAAAATATAGAATGAAACAAATCAATACCATACAACACAGTCCCCAATAATGCTAACAAATTGTTAAAACAAATTGTTAAAACCAATTACTAAAACGTATAAATATAAATACACGATATGTATAACTTCCTAACCGTTAGGCATAACATAACTCCAGATGGGTTGATATGCCGTTAAAATCAACAAACAAACAAACAAACAAACCAATCAGAAGAAAATAGCTGTTTTTTTTACCTTTACTTCAAGTGACTCAAAATTCTTCCTTTTCAACAACATCTAAAGAAATATTGAAGTAAAAAAGTAAAAAAAAAAAAAAAAAAATAAAAAAAATAGAAATAAAAAAATAAAATAAACATAAAATACAAACGAAGCTGTAGTGGCAGTAGTTGGTCCCGCGATCGAAACTACATCGAGTAGCCTGCGACATTATTTTGCGACATTATTTTCAGACGTCGTGGCGTCCATAAGAACAGACGGTTTTTGGCAGGCCAGTGCATGAGAAGAAGCGAGCTTCAAATACGCTTATATAAGTTCACTAAAAACATTTAGGCACTAATATAGGCACTACAACATCCGAAAATCGTGGCACAGGCAATTTTATGTCATTTAGGGTGGTGTGTGTGTGTGTGTGTGGGGGGGCTTCTGTCGCCACTACAGAAGTTCCTATGTTTACGAAGGTTATTGTGTTGTTGTTCCGTTTTCTTTCTACCACAAGTTACCATGCCACTGTTTGCTTCTCGCAAAAAGGGATGTCGCCGGAAGGTATCATAATAATAAGAACCTCCTATTGACGCATTCGTTTTTGGGGCTATGCAAACAGATAATACATGAGCAACCGTTTCCCTAATATTCTACAAAGATAGTTCTTTTTTCGTAGTTTGTATTCTTCAGTGTAAGTCCTGAAACACACGAACATAATATACAAGTTCCTCATTTTGCTACTTCTTTTCACTGTGAGCCTCGGCTATCGACAAAAGTGCGCCAGAAATTTCACACTGATATCTTGACTATTGCTTGTTATACTCTTTTCACCACAATACCTTCACATTCTGACAAGAAATAATTGCGTTATTAACCAGTAAACAGTGAATGATTTTGGATAATAGCTTGAAATCATTTGAAAAGAAAAAAAAAATACAAGAAAAAAATGTAAGTAGAGTCCCATACAAGATGGCTGCCAAAGTGGGGGAAATTATCCAATTTCATTTTGACATTCATATCTCTTTCTTACATTCCTTTTCCCCTCGCTCTTTTGCTTTTTGCTATTTTCTCTCCCTAAAAAAAAAAGTCATCTGTCTGAGATATTTTCCGAGAAATATTTCTCTTCGTTGTATCCTGAATCATTTTCAATCAAATTATTTCTCTTGAAATCGAGATCCATAGAAAGAAAGAAAAAAAAGAAAATGGCAGCGGGGCTGGGGAGAAAATATCTATTCTTTTTGTCACTTGTTTCGCGTTTGATACGAGAAAAACATTCTTAGATTTGCCAATTCTGCCAAACATTAAAAAAATAGAAATAAAAATAAAAAATAAATAAAGACAAAAACACAAGAAAAATATCAAGAAATACATAAATAAAAATATAAATATACAGCAATTCTTGTATCCTAAAATGATTCAAAATAATTGATATCGGATATTGATCGAATAATGATCAAGTATAAAAGTCTTACACTGGGGAAACCACTAAAAAAAAATGAAAAGAAAAATCTTCTCCTGTACCCTGCATTTGATTATATGATATGAATTAGATTCAGCTCTAAATACTGGAGAGTATAATGTGATTCTTTAGACACCAAAATTCTGCGAAAAATTCTATTAAGCGTGTGCAAAACTTCCCAGCACTCTTTCTTTCTTTCTTTTTTTTTTTTTTTGAAAAGTAGAGACTGAATGTAGTCGCTACTTTTCTCTGAAAACTTTTTCACATACCTAATATAAAATTTAGTGGTTAAAGGTTTATAATGGTGACAATTATTGTCATTCAAACTCCAATATTGAAAAATTTTGACGGAAAATTAAACCGCAGCCGTTTAAATATGTTTCAATTTACCCAAGATTAAACGCACACATAATACAGCTGGATTGTCGCAAATGGGCACATATACCTCTCAGTACATTCACAAGTTAAAAAATAACGACTGTATTAACAATAATGAGCCCAGTCGACTTGGGCTTTAGAATACACCGACTGCACCTCTACAGAGGGGTTAGACTCTTCTAAATGGGGTCACCTGTTGGCCATAGTTGGCGACCCGGGATGCTTAAAGACGGAACCCTGGTGGATGAGCAGTTCATGACATGCAACACTCCACTTTGGTGGCCCTTACTTAGACTAGACGGGTGGTCGGAGAGGCCCCCTCCGATCAATCGGCTGGCCATGTCAAGCTCTAGCACCTCTATGATTGTCCCAACCCTATTGCCCTAATGGCAACCACAACACTTTTTATCATATATGTGCTAGAAGGCAATGGCTGAGGGTCTTCACGTCCTGAGAATGACGTTAAACTCTATCTGATGGTGAGGTTCCAATTTTTGGGAAATGTGGAGTGCCCCATTATCACCAATGCTCCCAGGTCCACTCTGACCCGGAGTGGTAGTACTTATTAGGGTACCATCTATGGGTTAAATAGAAATATGTGTTTATAAAAAAAATTCAGTATCCATTAAGAATGAATTTATTCCAAAACTTTGTCGGCATTAAATGATCCACCAAGGTTGATATGGCATAAAAAAACAAAAAACAAACAATAATCAGATCTTATATTCATTGGCGTATCAAGAGAGAAGACGGAACAGTAACGACACATCCTCGAGTAAACCTATTTTATTTTTGTACCACCTCCACTAACTACTTGTTCATGGAACAATGTTGCATACCCTTCTTACTTCTTTCTTTTTCTCTATTCCTCTGGCCGTTTTGGAATCTTATAACATCTTGTCTTGGTCTGGAATCTTCTAAGGTCTGGACTTTCTTGGGGACTTCGGGTCTGGTCTTCTATTGGAGATTTCTCTTTATCAGAAGCCCTGTGTCATTGTTAGTTTTTAGAGGTAATAACACAAGACTCCTATTTGCTTTGATCTTACTTTATTTTTAAATCCCCAACCAGACATCTGCGCAGAGTGAGTCGGAGCGTGTATAACACGACTCACCACCGTCGTGGTTTCTCGCCGACTGACTAAAATCTATTTCTAATCTAAACCGGAAGAGGGTCTCCTCCACCGATTCTCACGGTATCCACCGGAAGGAAGGATCAGGACAGGTCAAGCCTTGTCATTCAAATCCTTCAAGGCCATGGGCTGCAGCTTATAACGGCCATTTTGATTTCTACACTATTGCACATAAATATTAGGTATCTAATAATTATGTAACAACAATATGTGCGTATTTCTAGCTGTTGTGGGACATTTTTGTATTCTTTCCAGTATTACTTTTATTCATATTATGCATATCTAACCCCTCCGCATGAGTAGAAAGGGACACAAGGTCAATTTCTTGAGCGGAGTTTAAAAGGTTTGAAACTGGTTGCCTAGTCAAGGTTAAAAGCTCCGTCTTCTTTACTATTTACTCATAACCAGATTGAATAATTGGATGTATACCTTTTCCAGGAGTATTAGGGCTATGTGAAATGCAAACAGCCTCGTCCAGGATCTGAATTTCTTTCAATGGTACCCATTACACAACGAGTTCTCCCCTGTCAATTGTGATATGTAAATCGAAAATAAGTCCGAATGATATTTGGTAAAACGAAAATGCACATTGTGCTCACTTCTTTCTTGTCGGTGATTGTCTAAGACTGTGTTCTATCTGAGAAACAAGAAGTCTTGTATCACATAAGGCTGTGGAAGAGAGGTCGGATAAATACACATTCACAAGATAAGAGAGAGAGAGAGAGAGAGAGAGAGAGAGAGAGAGAGAGAGAGAGAGAGAGAGAGAGAGGGGGGGCAATATTGCTCTGCTTGCTGGTTGCCAAACCGGTAGGAGAAATGATTTTTAAAAAATAGAAGAAAGGGGTACATTTTATGTATAGAAGTATACAATACAATTCTATGATATGAATGTTTGTCTCGCCGAGACTAAAATTTCGACGAGACTCTATTTCAGACTTCGAGGAATGGATTTCATGTTGCATATGATTAACCACTCCTCCGCATGAGTAGGATATGACATAAGGAAATTTCTTTAACTTTAACGGAAAGTCAAGCCATGTAGAGTTATTTTATGCCTAAGGGTTAGGGAATCGCGTTCATTGAACATTCATATTTATATTTTTTATATAGTTTTTCTAAAGAGTTTTTTTTTTAAAATACATGGTCCTATCGAATACGAATAATTTGTAAATAGATCTATTTGACCCATAGTCAAATCCTTCTGGGTTATAGAGAACAGCCCTTTTTTGAATGGGTCTTATCCCTCTGCTGGGGACACAGTCAGTGTATTCTAAGCCTCTAGGGCCGATAGGATAACTGGCTTTTACGAGAATTTTGTGTACGTGAAAGTTGTAGCTAGGTGGACCCAAAGGATGTGTAAGAAAGCTTTTGTTTATAGAAAGGAAGGTTGGTTTTGGAGAATAGACTTACTTTGTGGAGTTCATCGTGTAGCTACTGTGGTCACAGATAGAGCCGTTAGTGTAGTACATGAGTTGATATTGTAAGAGGCGTTGGTGGAGATCTCATGATGACGTGGTGATGTGATGACTTGGATAGGGTCGTTAGTGAAGATGAGAATGGTGCTTCTGCGTGCGAGTAGCCATAAAGTCTGTATGATTGGTCATGTGTTTGATTGGCGTCGCCGTAAGAAAGAGATATTATGTGCTTGAAAGTGCAAGGGCCTACTAGTGAGTTGGTCAGACTAGGAGAAAATGGTATTGTGTGTGGCTAGACCGTAAAGTCTAGCGTGTATCAATAAGGTCCCATAAAAGATGCAATTTGTGAGGTTAGGCTGAAAGGCCTCCTGTGTGTGTGTGGCTGGAGAAGTTGCACAAAAATGAGGGAGATAATGAAAAAAAAAAAAAGAAAAAAAAAGAAAAGAAAACGGCATAATATTGTAAACAAGTGCTGGTTGCAGGGTGCAAATAGATAGATAACAAAAAAGTCAGCAGCCGGAAGAGAGACGAGCTGACAAAACAAACAATTTGATCAAAAAGGTAAATGCGAAAAAATTCGCGATAGCAACCTAAAATAGTATCGGTCTCGCTGTAATGACACAATATAGCTTCGCATCTTCTCTTAAATGAATTTTCACTAGTTCACCTTTAATGCAGCCTCCTTGGTCAAATAGGTTTTGGATTAAGTTCACTTTGTTTAACATTCCCATGAAATGGGTAACCACTCTGGACAGTAAATTTTCTATGTCCCGACAATTTAGTATATATATCTCGAAAAAGTAATCTTTCCTTTATACGACGTGGAAGACCTGAATTTTCCACGCCCTGTCGTCTGGGGCGTTAGAATGCACCGACTGTACCTCTGCAGAGGGGTAAGACTCCCCCAATGGGGCCACCTGTTGGCCGTGGGTGGTGACCCGTGATGCTTAAGGATAGAACCCAGGTAGAAGAGCAGTTCATGACTTGCAATAATCAACTTTGGCCCTATCTTGGGCTAGACGGGCGGTCGGAGCCCCCCCCCCGCCTGATCAATCGGCTGGTCACGTCAAGCCCTAGTACCTATAAGATTTTCCCAACCCTATTGCCCTTATGGCAAGCCCCAACCCCTTTTTATCATATGGGTGCTAGAAGGCAGTGACTGAGAGTCTACATGTCCTGGGACTGACGTTAAACTCTGATGGTGAGGTTCCAGTTTTGGAGGTTTGGGGAATGTGGAGCGCCCCTTCATCACCATTACTCCCTGGACACTCTGACCCGGAGTGGTAGTACCTGAAGGAGCTTGGTTTTGCCAAGTAGGAGACATTGTGACTGCAGACAGTGGAGCAAATGACTCCGTAGCGAGAACTGAGAGGAAAGAAACTTTAAAGATAAAATCGATAGATCACAATTCACCAAAAAAGAAAGACCTACTTAAACGTGAAAAACTGTCGAAAATCACCCGGAAGCATTATTGGCCATATGACTCGCTTAACACTGAGTCTGCACAGTAGACGCCATCGTCTCGAATCGGCTTCGAATACGCTGACTGTATCCCCTGCAGAGAGTTACGACCTCCCTAAAAGAGGCGTCTTGAGTATGACAGTAAATTGTATCTAATAGTGACATTCCAGTTGTAGAGCTCTGAGGAGCGTGGAGTACCTCTTCATTGACATTACTCACAGGTCCACTATGCTCCAGAATGGTAGTACCTGTTAGAGTCCCATCTATGGGACAAATAGATCGGTTTGCAAATTATTTGTATTAGATAGGAATACCTAGTATCATATCACCATGTGCATAACAAGCTATTAGGAAACTACGCAAAAATGTAAGTATATACGCATAAAATAACCCTAGACAGGTTGATAAGCCGTTAAATGAAAATATATCTGAGAATTAACGATGTCGGGAACATAAATTAATGGCCGATCTATCCACAAGATTGACTAATACATGAGCCGATAATACACACACACACACACACACACATATATATATATATATATATAATATATATATATATATATATATATATATATATATATATATATATATATATATATATATATATATATATATATATATATATATATATATATAATCAGGTTATTCATTACTTTGGATTAAAGCTGAATTCTTCAGTAAAGTCTTATGGAAAAAAATCTATTGATAAATCTTTGAGGACATCTATCTTATGAAGCAGATGGAGGGTAAAACTATTACCTCGTTCCTTCCTTTCATCATTGGCGGAGATAATAATAATGATATTCGAATCATCAAATTCTGACTTGTGGGCTCACAAACAACCGTAATAAAAATCAGCCTGTGATTGTATGACGTGAATAGAGACAGACAATAGCCTATAATAAGGAAAGGGGAAAAATGACAGTGTTGGCCGATATATGTGTCTGCTAATTCTTTTTCTGTAGTTTGGTGTGAATATACGCGCGCGCACATTCTATTCTACAGTGGACGGACATCTTTTTACGTGCATTCTTCTTTCCTTTCAGGACGTAATTTTTTTTTTCTTCGATTTATAATTTATTTAATGAAGACCTTACAAAAACAACAAGCAAACAACAAATATAATCAATAAACTGAAATAAATTTTGCAAACTCAAAATAAGATAAAGACGCATCGCGTAGCATAATGATTAGCGAGCTGACTTCACAGGCCATTAGTTATTGAGTTCGATTCTCACTGGTTCCACCATATTTCTGACATTTGTTAAGCTTAGTAAATAATGACCCCCCCCAAAAAAAACCCTCCGTTATTTCATTTTGATGAAACTCTGATTGATTGATTTATTTTAATAGCATGTCAACAAGTCTAGGGTTATCTTATGTCTAGAGGTTAGGAAGTCGCATTCATTGTATATTGAAATTTACATTTTGTGTAGTTTTTTTTTTTATTACACACGGTCCTATCAAATACAAATGATTTACATATAGATCTATTTCACCCATAGATATTAGTAATCAGTCAGATTAAACACCCCCCTTTTTGCGCGGGGGGTGTTATCCTTCTGCAGGGGATATTTTCAGCGTATTAAAACCCCGCCAATAGGATAGCAGACTTTTGAGGAGAATTTTGTCTGTATGAAAGGTGTAACTAGTTTGACTCGAATTATACATTGAAATTTACATTTTTGTGTAATTGTTTCTTAAGTGTTTATCAAAGGTCATATCAAATACGAATCATTTTTAAATATATCTATTTGACCCATAGATGGGACCCTAATATGTATTACCTCTCCGGTCAGAGTGGACCTGAGAATCAGTAGATGGCAATGAAGGGGCACTCCACGCTCCTCAAATCTCCAGAAGTGGAGCTTTACCATCAGATTCAGTTTATTTTCATACCTAGGACAACCCTCGTCAGGGAATACAGTAAACCCCGTCGATTGGGCGAATGGAATTTTGTCAGTCCTTATAATACTAGGTGTATGCCCTCCGACCTTGCTCGAGTTATCCGGCTCGATCAAATCAACATCAGCATATGTCAATGTGTCTTTAGTCACGTAACTCTGTCACAAGTTTGAAATTTTGTGATCTTCGAAATAATAATTTTTCTTGGTTACAAATTCTAGATCATCGCTTTCAAATAACAATGGAGTTTTCACGGGTATAGACAGCACAATGTGACTAGTGGCAGAAGTGCCAATCCACAGATAAATACAATGTTTAGCTATTAAGTAGTTTTTGATGTCGATATTCAAATCTAACAGTCCATCGAAGCGAAAGTGCCGGATCTAGTATAAGGATCGTGGGTGAAGATAAAAGAAAGCAAAGATTTGTAACTATATTGAGCTTTTACGGAATATGAGAAATACCTGAGACATGATAGGTAGTTCGAGCACATAATAAGTGGTAAACTTGGAACCAAACCAAAAGATCCGAATTAAGATTGAATAAAAATGACCTCAAAATATTAAGATTATTCTGGTCATGGAGAAATTTCTAGGCTTTGCGAAGATTCTGAGAATGATCTTGGAGATTTGAGGAAGTATTATACCACCAAACTGCATTTATAACTAGCAGAGATCTATTGTGAAAATGTAAAAGGATAAAATGATATGGATGATATTAAGATATTTGCCAAAAATAAAAAAGAACTTGAAAGGCTTTTACAAAACATTAGAATCTGCTTCCAGGATGTAGGAATGGAATTTTGGTTTGAAAATGTGCCATGCTTATAATGAAAAAAAGGGAAAAGAGAAACCACGGAATAGAACTACCCAACCAAGAAAACATCAGAAGTAATTGGGAATATTGGAAGGGGGCACCATCAAGTAAACACAGATAAAAGAGAAAGTAAGAAAATAGATTTCAGAAAAAATAAACCCTTGAAACTAAAATCTGCAGCTGAACACTCATTAAAGGAATAAATACCTTGTAAGATACTCCACTCAGAGTTTATAAGTTTAAGTGGTGGAATTCAGCACACAGGTTCGGATTCGCCCCGGAATGTTTTTAATTTGCTAATGGAGTTGGCTTATTTCAAAATGGTATGATATATTGGTCTAAGGTCTCAAGAAGTAAAGTTGAAAAAATGTTACACACTGACATACTGACATTCGCATTTATTATTAGAGATGGTAATCTTTGATGTTGCCAAATTCAAAAGACATCTAGGACACCTGGGTGACTAGTGAGTAATGTAATGATCTAGAAATGACCCCGATGTCGTCATTTTCAGATTTAAAAAGTACTGCTTCATGAAAGACACTGGGAAAGAAATTGCAGTGTAAACAATGTCTCGGAAACCTGGCATGAATATAGCCTCACCTGGAGATAGACACTCATACACTGGTAAGAAGCGTGCCAACCGGAAAAGAACGAACGACTCAAAGATATGAGACGAAAGAAGTTCTACTTAGGGTTAGAATTAACTGATAATTGAAATGTGCTCTCATCCAGACAACTGGCCTGAAGATCCTCAACCAGCATCTGAAAATAATAGTCAATTTCTACAATTGTTCAAAAGACTTTTGTGTCTCAGTTTCCTCTCATCAACAGACGATTACAGTACTCGTGTTCCGTTGTTTACAATGCAACAATAAGTTGTGCTTTCATTTATTTCTTATTTAATGGAAAATTTATTTATTGAATCAAATTTTGGAGACGCATGTTGCGTAACGGTTTTTATCGTAGAAAAGGGTCATAGCGAACCAAGTTCAAACCCTGGACAAGGCGGTTTGTGTTTCACTTTGATAATGCCTCTAGGAAAGACAGGAATCCAATCTATTCTCCATTTAGCTATGAGTAGTACTGGGCTCTTTAGTCTTAGTTAGGCAACCAGTTTTGGAGAAGGAAAACCTGAATTCCTATCAGCTTTACTCTGCTTGAAAATTGATCTTCTGTCGCATCCTATCCAAAACGGATGGATTGAATAAATACATATTTATTGAACAATGTATTGACCATCCTTATTACTGTGAGTTCGATCTCACTATTATGAGTCAGTGCTAGTAGTCAGTGCATGCTAATAAGTATCAACATTTATATGTCGTGAAACAACGTTGCTATTTTCTCAAAAATTTGACACAGACGTCCGTATTAATTCATGAACAAAGAAAACTAGAATTCGAGTTCTCTTGGGACCACTCTTAGATAATATCAGAATACCGATATATATTTTAACCTAGGCATAAATTTCTCACAAGAATAACTATTACAGAAAATCTGTAGGGTGATTTGGTTTCTTTGTTTGATGGTATATTAACCTTCGTGGGCTATTTAATGCCAAATATATCCTTGTAGAAGAACAGTAGTGGAATTATTTAACCCATAGCTGGGCGATGAGGGGGTTCATAACTTTCCCTAGGGTGAACGGAATAGTGCAACTGGAGTTTCAACTCACTTACTACGATGTCGCAGTTCAGCACGTTAACTACCACGCTACGTGAACCTCACCCATAAGTTCGTATCTGATGCTGAAAAGCAGTGTATTTTCATATTTTCACTATCTGCTGTCGAAAATATTAAAATATGGAGATTTATTTTTTTATTTTAAAATCCCGGTTAACGCCGGGTAGCTCCTCTTGTATGCACGCACACACACACACACACGCACACACACACATATATATATATTTGTATATATATATTTATACTTACATATGTATATATGTAAGTAGATAGTTACACATGAATACTTTGCTCTGTTTTGTAACTAAAATCATTAAAGATAAATATATGTGATTTTCACAGGGGTAAAAAGAAAAACTAACTCAAGAAATGTCCACTTTCGCCTATCGTAACCAGTATGGTCGCCAAGATCAAAGCACAGACACTTCATTATATTCCATTGTATTTTATTGAACCTAACCAGACAAAAAGATGCCATAGACATTACCATATATGCCGCTATATGTTGACTTTTGAAGGAAGATAGTCAAGAAAAACATTACTATTGAGTATTGAGTTCTTTATTTACTGAGTACATGAAACTTGTAGCCATGTACCAGATTAAGAGGATGAGTCCTTCTGGCGTAGTGACTAACATGCTGGACAGCGATATCGTAGTAAGCGAGTTTAAACTCCAGTCGCATTATTACGTTCATTTTCGAATTAATATCATTGGGAAAGGTATGAACCCCTTTATCACCCTAGCAATGTGTTAAGTAGCTCCACTACTATTGCTCTAAAAGGATGGATTTGGCACTAAATAACCCATGAATGTTGATATGCCATAAAACAAAGAAACTAAACCAAACCAAACCAAACTAAACCAGTATAGCTTAGTATATATGAGCACTTAGCTTTCCACAGAACAATGGTTATATATATATATATATATATATATATATATATATATATATATATATATATATATATATATATACTAGACAAAAATTGACCCGTTGAGTCACCCGTTAAGTTCTCGCTAGATGATTGGGATTAGGAAAAAGAGTAGGATCTGCCAAAATATTGTCTGTTTTTCATATTAAAAACGAATTAAAATTTATTAAACAGATTATTTAAGGTCAAATTTTTGTCTAAGTCGAAAAAGTAACATAATGAGCATCAGTAAAAAAGCAAAATAATATTACACATGTAATTTATTTTTGATACATTTAAAACATTGTTTTCGGTCAATTTTGATCAAGATGCCGGCAAAGACGCTACTTAAAATCCGTTTTTACAAAATAAATTGTAACTTTTGCGATTGAAAAAAATTCACACTGAATTGTCCAATTAGACACATCACCTAGTAGATAAAGGAGTTAGGTTAAGACAGTTCTAATGACAGTTATCTCTAGACTGCAAGTTCAATCCTGGTCAGGGGCAGCAGTAACATAGAATAATTAACACCTGTATCCCAGCTATGGTTTGTGGAATGAAAACAGGATACCCCCGTGGGCTGAATAAAGGGTTAGGTTCAAAGTTCCGTGATGGCTCCCTATTACAAGAAGGTTCCTGTTTCCGACAAGAAATACCGGAAGAAAGTCGGACGGCACATCGACCGAGACGTTATACAGATAACAATGAAGACGAGGACAATAGTCTGAATAAAACAAATAATGGTAATCTTTGCAGAGTTTCGTCCTGGTCTCCTGCCTCAAAAACTGCTCGCCACAGACAGATGAAAAAACAACACCAGCTACGATTGAAGCCCGTAGCCGATGCGGTATCACTTGAAAAAAAAACAACAACAAAAAACAAAAACAAAAAAAAAAAAACCAACTTAAGGCGTTTTTCCCGAAAACCCAACCCCAACACCCCTAGTTAAAATTAAGTTTTATTACAAAATTTGTGGTTCTGTTTTTCCTGGGTCACCCAAATTATTTATTTATTTTCCATTAAACTAACCCTAAAGGATTCCAGGATGAGGCAGGATTCCAGGACAGAACTCCGCAAATATTACCCAAATAATACTCCAAAAATTATTTTTTAGTTTTTATTTTCAATTTATTTTTCGATTTTTGGTACTTATTTACTACTCGAGCAGATTCTTAAAAAAAAGTACTCTTCGCGGAGAACCGTCCCCGCATACTGCCTCAAAAAACGCTAGCCGGTGGCTGCTGAAAAAACCCCACCAGCTACGATTGAAATTCGTAGACGAAGCGGTGTCACTTGCAAAAAACAACAACAACAAAGCAAAAAAAAACAAAAACAAAGAAAAACAACCAACTTAAGACTTAACTCTAAACCCTAACACCACCCCTAGTTAAAATTAACAGTTTTATTACAAAATTTCTGCGTTCTGTTTTTTCTGGGTTAGAAAAAACGGAGCCCAAATTATTTATTTTCCCATTAAAGTAACCCTAAACACCAACCCCAACCTCAAACCCAAATCCTAACCAGAGTTTTTTTTTTATTCAAGTAACACCGCTTCGGCTACGGACTTCAATCGTAGCTGGTGTTTTTTTTTCTTTTTTTTTTCAGCAGCCATCGGCAAGCATTTTTTGAGCAGGGGCAGGGACGGTTCTCCGCGAAGAGTACAAAAAAAAAAAAAAACAACAACTTTTTCTTCTATAGTCTTTAGTCTTTTTATTTATGAAGAAAATAGTATCAATCACATATATATATACACACCGATATTTTGCACCCCAAAAACAGGGAGGTCAAAGTTAAGTGACTTGAAAAAAATCAGAAAGTTTTAAAATAAAATAAAAAATTAATTCATTGCTAAATCAGCACTGAAAATTTAATTAAAATCGAATATTTCCCTGAGTTTTGGTACATTTTTTTTTTTCAAACGTGGGGTCAGAGTTGTATAAAAAAACCCGAATTGACCTAGTTTTAAATTGAAATAGACATTATAACCTGGCTGCTGATTTTACATGTTGTGATCACTTTCACTCCCCTTCAGTGGGATATAGAGAATAAAAAAGAGAGTTATGTATAATGTACAGACAGAGATGGGTCAGGTTTTGACTTAATTGCAAATTACGAATAATTAGAACCAATTAAAGGTTTTTTTTAAACATTTAGTAATCCTAAAACTAAGGAATGATTTAGGACAAATTTCGTGTGATCAATGTCACCAGCAAAAAAGCTTTTAGAGATTGAAAGCTCAAAATCTCAGTTTTAGTATAATAATATATATATATCCTTACAATCCGTAGTTGTGTCAGTGCTACTGCATGGCTGCACCATCTGGACCCTAACGAAGCGCCTAGAGAATAAGCTGGATGAAAGCTGCACAAGAATGCTATGTGCGATCTGAAACAAATAGTGGAAAAAGTACCCCACGAGGAAGCCGCTGTACGGCCACTTGCTCCCTTTCACACAAACCATCCGAGTGAGACGAACAAGAAATGCTGGACACTGCTGGTGAAGCAAAGACAAACGCCTAAGTGACATTCTATGGAAGACAGCACATGGGAACGCAAGTGCAGGCCGACCAGCAAAGACTTACATTAACCAGCTCTGTGTGAATACTGAATGCTGCACAGAGGACCTGCCGGGAGCAATGAATGATTGAGACAATTGGCGTGTGATTGTCATGGATATCCGTACTGCTAGCACGACATGATACACACACACACACACACACACACACACACATATATATATATATATATATATATATATATATATATATAGTGGCAGACTAGCAAAGCATTATTACTGTGTAGTTCGACCATACGTTACTGTGCTTTACAATTGGGGCCTTGTACGTGACTTAGTAAATACTTTTTTATGAGTAATGATTAAGAAGCTGGTCAAGCAAATCAATATATTTGTGTACATTCCTAAATAGATGCCTTTTCATAGATTCACTATACACATTTACTAGCTCACTGCGTTGGGGGCGCTTAGAATATATCGACTGTATCTCTTCAGGGGGGGGGGGTAAACCCACACCAAAAATGGGTGCCTCGGGTTTGACTTTAAATTGTGTAATTTGTGTGCGAGACACTCAATTGCATATGGTGGTGAGGCTCTGATTCTGGATCTCTGGAAAGTGTGGAGTACCCCTTTATTGTAATTACTACCAAACCCACTCTAATCCGGAGTAGTAGCACTTGCTAGGTTTGCATCTATGGATCAAATAAATCTATTTGAATACTATTGTTTTAGGATTGGTTTGTTTTCTTTATTTAATGGCATATTTAATCCATTGCTAGGGTATGAGCGAGTTCATGCCTTTCTCAAGAGGATTCTTGATTCGAACGTGAACGTAATAGCGTAGCTGGAAACACCACCATGAGACACCATATGTATGTATGCATGCATGTAAAGGGTCTACCGGATGCGTCAAGTAGTAATAAAAAATATAATATAAAAACACAATATTCAGCTTAAAACAGTTTTTAAAATGTATATATATGTTCAACAAAGAAAAACAAAAAATATTCAATAACTGTGATTTAATTTTATCGATTTCAACAGCATGTCAACTTGTCTAGGGTTATTTTATGTTTAGAGGCAAGAGAATTGCGTTCAATTTACGTTTGTATTTATATTTTATGTGTAGATGTTGAGAGTCTTTTTACATACAGTTATAAAATATCAAATATTTCTATCTAATACAAATAATTTTCACACAATTGTATCATAATGTTCTATGAGAAATACAACTCTGAATTAAAAAAGTTATATAGGTAAGATCAGAGATTTTCTGGTACCATATAACCCAGTACAACCTGTTACATGTTACTTTGAGAGCACTGTCAATTAAACCTGAGATGAAATGAAGACTAAATCTGATTACCAAGTAACCTTGAAAGATGTCTTGAAGTGTATTACTCGACGTATTACCCCGACGACAATATAAAGATAAAGATGAAGATAGACACATTTAAACATGAATGCAATCAAGAGCCTTCCGCAGCAGCAGTAGCAAGCTTAATTATCGTCCGATGGGGAGACTTTTAAGCTAGTTATTAAATAATTCTCAGAAATAATGAATGGAAATAAAAACATCCTCAACAATAAATATGACATTTATTAATTAACTGCTAAGAAAAAGAAAAAAACAACAGAACAATAGATTTAATGTAGAATAGGACCTGAGACTGGCATTGATACAATCAGTTGAGCTAGGAATTAAACCGTAATTTAAAAAAATATGTCACAAACTCACAAACAAGTAAGCAAAATTTTAGTTTAAAGAAATAAATATCTGCAAGAAGGTTTCTGAAGTCCTGTGTCAGAGATTTGGAGATTAGATTTTGCCCAAAATCAAGAAGGTCTCACCTAAAAAAAAAACAAACAAACAAAAAAGAACAGTCTGAGGACAAAGGCCATACGACGATGGTGACCAAGTAATGTCAGTGTTGTAGTGAGTTCGGTCTTTACTATAGACCCAGGTTTTATGGGCTTGTGCCTGACTTATCGAATTTGTTGATTTTAGCTTCGTGAATCACATAATTGCTAATCTTGTCAGTTTGTGTCAAGCTAGTAAATAGTTTGGTCTGGTTTATTTGTTTAAGGGAATATCAATTCCTTATGGGTTATTTAAGGCAGCATTTGATAAATTTCTAAGTATCTGATTGTACTCATAATTATTCATAGAGTTGGTTTGGTTTATTTGATTAAAGCATGGCATAACCTTATGGTTTATTTAATGCTGAAATTTGCTTCATTTATAAATATTTGATTGTAATCATAACATTTTTTTCAATGTTCCATTCTAGTTTTTAATTGCACTTTTTATTGGCTATAATCATTTATTCTCACACAATAATATGATATCATATATTAATATCTCATACAAATAATTTTCTCGTAGTTGTATTGTTTCAAGTGATCCTAAACCTAATAATTTATACACAAATGGTTTAAAGAAAGATTTCCTGTTTATAACAATCATTTTTGCACACATTTATATGGTTCCTATCTAACACCAATAATTTGTAAGCAATTATATGGTTTCAAGTAATTAGTAATAATAGTCATTAGTAAACAATTATATCTACAAGTAACTATTAATACAACTAATTTGCACTCAGTTATATGGTATCAAGTATTCCCATCTAACACAAAGAGAGGGAGTCCCTGTGGCAAAATGGCGAAGTGGCTAAAGCGCTGGACTACAGTTCAAGTTCCAGTCGCACTAATACGTTCACTTTATGATTAATACTCTCAGGAAAGATATGAACCCCCCCCCCCATTCCCCAGCAATGAATTAAACTAGCAGGACCTGTAGATATATCACAGTATGATAATCTAATTATTAAACGTTTGATATGTTTACTTGAACTATTGTTCAATATGTAAAAAAATATAATCTTGATTTAACTCTCTCACTCTTTCTTAAAAGTGTGAGGGGGGTGATTTTCCGTTTAAAATATCTACATTAATTTGTCGAGAAAAAAGTGACAAAAAACGACTCGGAAAATATCAAGTTGGACTGGAAATTCGCTGATGCCGGTTCGCTAAAGCATAGAGTAAATTAAGATAGGAGGCCGGAACGACATGCGATCAAAATTACCAAAATTATTTCTGTAATTCACAATTTCAATATTACAAATAAAACATACATGTAACTTCTTTTTTTTTTCAATTCATTTTAATTTTACGTTGGGAATTTAAGCGACGCAAGACCATTTGGAATGTTTCATTTTTAAAATGGGTGAAATAAAATGGGAAAAAAAGAAATTTGCAATTAAGCAACACCACATGATTAGATTTAAATTTTTGCATTGCATCTTGAATAATTTTAACCAGAGGGAGTTGCAGGATGATAACGGACGGAAGATTTAGGAACACCAGTATTATAGGAATTAAATAGGGGCCGGGTTAGCTCAGTCGGTAGAGCGTTCGGTTAGAAACCACAAGGTTCCTAGTTCGATATCGGTCCTCACCAACTCAGCGTATGAGTAGCACAGGGATCTGTGCGGGAAAGTAAGGAGCTGGTGGTAGGTGTGGCGCTCCACCTCAGATGCTTAAACAATCTCCTTGGTCTAGCGCTATTGAAAAGGGGATAGACTCCCTCGCTGATTGGCTGATACCGACTTTAGGCCGCCCCGACGACTTTACTTTTTTTTACTGTTTTTCTACAATTATGGTTTTGGCATTAAATAATCCACGAAGGTTGATACGTCATTAAACAATAAAACCAAATCCATCGAGGAGTAAAGGTCAGCAAACTAGGCACGCTGATCCATTACTACTGAATAGCGAATTTGATCCTCACTGGATACCCCATTACTGCGACCTTGTGTCACATCCTACTCATGACGAACGGTTTGTGTAAATAAATGATTAATACATACATGCACATCCATCCTCTCCTTTTCCTCAAACTCCCCTAAAAAACAAAAACAAAAAAATCAAAAAACAAAAACAAACAAACAAACAAATAAACAAACAAAGGAAAACTGTACTGTTGATTCTTTTCATGTCTCAATCTCTTTGTTTCTCATCTCTCCTCTCCAATACAAAACAGGGCAAAACTACTTGCCACCTCCATTCTTCAAACTGTTTAAAGACAGGACTAGAAATATTTTGGCTATGGCGAGACCCTTCTATTTTGGGCTGAGGTGAAGCCCCACTCTTGAGGTGAGGTCCTTGTCTCTTTTAAAATGTCTTTCTCACACTTGATGTCTGCAGTACATACATTCTCCCTTACAAATACAACTCGACACATTTGTCCAAATCAATTAGAGTTATAGACACTTTCCTTCTGCTATGTCTGCCTAGTGCTTTAGTAAACAAATGGACAAACGTAGTTATATGGTACATAGATTCCTATTCAGTGGTCATTTGGCGTTAAGCCAGTTTATTTTACTTTAACCTGTTTTTGTTCGGTAGTCTCACCATTTCTTCTATCTGGGGCAAAATAATACACCGACTCTCCAATGGGGCCACCTGTTGGCCGTGGGTAGTGTCCCGTGATGCTTAAGGATGGAATCTTCGTGGCTGAGCAATCCATAGGATGCAACACTCTTACTGTGGCCAACTATTTACGCACTAAAAGTTCGTATCTCGCGTGTGGCGCTAATCCCTAATATTTGTAGAATTCCAATTACCATCGAATTGGCAGACAAGGCAACAAGGTAAGATCTGTATTGAGCTACGGCTTCCTTGTTGCCTTGTCTGCCAATTCGATGGTAATTGGAATTCTTCTACAATATTAAGATTAAATGTAGGTCTCAAAAAGTCGCATGATACGCGAATGTATACGGTATGTATTTATCTAATTCCTCCCCCACGGTGGTTCCTCTCTCCTACACTGGTTGCCTAACCAAGGCTAAAGAACCTAGACTGTCGTACTATTTACCCTACCTGGGGCGGAGAATAACAGGATTAACGCGAAGTGAAACACAAACAGCCTCGTCCAGGATTTGTATTCGGATCACTGATTCCATTTTCTATGATGATAACCGTTACGCTCGATGTACCACTTTCATCAAATGTATCATCTTATCAAGTAATCACTAGTTGGATAAAATGTCAATATTAGAGTCTCTTTCTTGTCAATCAAAATACCACACTGAAGAGTTACAAATTGTTGCTATACGAGATAAAATAAACGCATCCAAAAGGAAATTAACTGATTATATATCTATATAATCTTATACATATCAATATTATTTCGTGAAAAATATCATCGATTTTTTGAGGGGAAATATATATATATATATATTATATATATATATATATATATATATATATCTTATTTGATCAACATTCTTAAAATATACGAGTATTTTGTTGGAAATCGCCGCGGGTTTCTTGTTTTTCAAAATGCCTAATCTTTCGCACAAACAAATCTCTCCCCTCTTCCACTAATCCTATATTTGGCTCCATCGCCGTAAGTTTTGTGTGGCATAACGTTAAACTGTAAATATTATTATTATTATTATTATTATTATTATTATTATTATTATTATTATTATTTGAATAAAAAGTGAGCAGTAATTTTTAATTATTGCTACCTGATCATGTTTACCAGATATTGTCAGTCGGTTTTTATTAGTTTTCAAAGCCAAATCAAACGATGTTGCAAACAGTGACGTGCAGATTTAAACTGAACACAAGTCTGTTTGATCTTGCAATTCTCCATTAGTCATTCTCTGTTGTCATCTTTTAACTTTGACCTTTTTTGGTGGGGGAGTTTGATTCCAACTGTGAAATTGAAACATTCGGAAAAAGGAAATTACGACAAAAACAACAACAATAAAGCACAAAACAAGAAACAAATCCTCTTATTATTTGTATGAAATTTCGAGATGAGGCTTGATAATTTGTAATGATAATAAGAACATTTGTAATGATAATAAGAACTATTTGAAAGCAACCATAGATTAGACACAACGGAATAGCAAATGTAGTATGTGTGGAGACAAAGATGAAACAGTTAATCATATAATAAGCGAATGTAGCAAATTAGCACAAAGAGAGTACAAGTCTAGACACGACTGGGTGGGGGAAAGGTGATCCACTGGGAATTGTGCAAGAAATTAAATTTTCACCATACTATTAAATGGTATATGCACAAACCGGAAGCTGTCCTAGAGAATGAGACTCATAAAATTTTTTGGGACTCAGAGATACAGACGGATCAACTAATCACATCTAGGAGACCAAACTTAGTGTTAATTAACAAGAAAAGGAAAACATCATTTTGTGGATTTTGCGTTTCCGGCGGATCATAAAGTGAAAGTGAAATAGATCGAAAAGAGACAAATACTCGGACCTTGCCAGAGAACTGAAAAAAAAAAAAACAAACTGTGGAACATGCAGGTAAAAGTCGTAGCAATTGTAATTGGTGTCCTTGGAACAACCCCAAAAGTTTTGGAAAAGAATCTGGATGAGTTGGAAATCAAAGAAAGAATAGAGACCATCTAACCTAAGCATTGTTAAAAAGCGCTAGAATACTCAGAAGTGTCCTGGGGACTTGAGGAGACTTGCTGTCACTCAGCCTCTAGTGAACCACCAGCTAAGGCAGGAGTGAAAAACATCGAGTGAAATGATAATAATAATCTATATATTGATACTCTTGTTCCTTAATCTTCCGACCGTTATCTTCTGGCAACATCCTCTAGTTAAATATGAGACCACCCAATTCGATGAAATGCAAAAATGTAAATTCTGAATATCTGGTGTTGCTTAACCACCGAATTCTTATTTCTTATGCGTGTCGTCACCTCAGCTAAATAATAGACCATTCCGTTTTTATTATAAAGAATGAAAGGGAAGAAAAAGGTCATGCTAAACAGAAAAAATATAAGAGGAAAAAAAGAAAGAAAGAGAGTAGCAGAAAGATAGAGAGGGGAGGTAGACACACGGATGCGATAACGAAAATCTGATGAAAAGAAAGAAAGAAAAAACGAGAGCGTGTGTGTGTGTGTGTGTGTGTGTGTGTGTGTGTGTGTGTGTGTGTGTGTGTGTGTGTGTGTGTGAGTGAGAGAGAGAGAGAGAGAGAGAGAGAGAGAGAGAGAGAGTTAAATCATATTATTATACTTTTTATTACATATTGAACTACCTAGTAATAGCTCTTAAATAAACTTATCAAACTTGTAATAATCAAATTATCATACTGTGTTATATTCACAGGTCCTGCTAATAATAATAATACAAAATATCCCAAAAGGTATTTTCCAATAAGACTCACTATCGCCACTACTATTTGTTATAGCAATGATGTCACTCCATCAGATACTTAGAAAATGTACAGGGGGCTACAAATTCACTAACTCACAGGAAGAAAATAACACACCTTATGCAAATAGATAATATAAAGATTTTTGCAAAAAATGAAAAAGAACTTGAAACACTTGTACAAACCATAAGAATATACAGCCAGGATATAGGAATGGAATTCGACATTGAAAAATGTGCCATGTTAGTGATAAAAAAAGGGGGAAAGAGAAACAGTAGACAGAATAGAACTAAAAAATCAAGACAATATAAGAACACTTAAAGAAAAGGAAATTTTAAAAATACTTAGGAATTTTAGAAACGAGCACCATCAAGCAAATACAGATGAAAGAAAATATTTAAAAAGAATACCTTCGAAGAACAAGAAAACACCTAGAAACCAAGCTCTGTAGCAGAAATCTTATCAAGGGAATACATACATGGGCCGTCCCCATTATACGTTGGACCATTCTTGAAATAGACAAAAGAGGAACCCAAACAGATTGACCAAAAGACAAGAAAATTAATGACTATGCTCAAGGCATTACACCCTAGAGATGATAGAGCCTGGCTATATGTATCAAGAATGAAAGGTGGAAGAGGTCTTGCCAACGTAGAGGATTGCATAGATTCCTCAATCCAATGACTCGAAGAATACACAAAAAAGATTAATTACGACAGCTAATAACAGCAGCTGAAACATATGGACAAACAGAAAAACAACAAAAAACAAGAAAACAAAAACGGGAAGAAAAACAATTATATGGATACTTCAAACGACAAATTGGGATAACACATGAAAAAGACTTAGACATGGGTAAGAAGAGGAAACCTCAAAAGAGAAACCGAATCATTAATAATTGTTGCACAAAACAATGCCATAAGAACAAGTTATATCAAAGCAAAAATTGATAAGACACAACAAACAGCAAATATAGGGTGTATGGTAACCGACCATTAAACACGTATTAACCGAATGCAACAAACTAGCTCAACGAGAATACAAGGCTTGGCACGACTAGGTTGGAAAGGGGATCCACTGGGAATTCTGAAAAAAATTTGGCCATACAACAAAATCGTATAAGCATAAACCAGAATCTGTTCCTGAGAATGAAACACATAAAATTCTCTGGGACTTTGAGATAAAGACTCATCGCCTTATTCTAGCCAGAAGACCAAACCTAGTATTGATTAACAAGAAAAAGAGAACTTGTCAACTAGTAGACTTTGCAGTTCCAGTAGTTCACAGGGTGAGGATGAAAGAAAACGAGAAAATGCCTGAACCTTGCTAGAGAATTGAAAACGCTGTGGAATATGAGGGTGAAAGTGATACCAATTGTAATTGCTGCACATCGAACGATCCCCAACATTTTAGAAAACAGACTGGAGCAATTAGAAATCAGAGGAAGAATTGAGACCATCTACCAGCAGGGTTGAAATCGGCTAGAATACTCAGGCGAGTCCTAGAGACCTGAGGAGACTTGTTGTCACTCAGTGAAAGACCATCAGCTAACGCTGGTGTGAAAAACTCATAATAATGGGGGCCCTGGGTTTGGAAAAGAGTGTGGGTAAATTGGAAATCAGAGGAAGAATCGAGACCATCCAAACTACAGTATTGTTAAGATCGGATATAATACTCAGAAAAGTTCTGGATACCTTGCTGTCACTTAACCTTAAGGAACCAACGGCTAAGGCAGGTGGGAATAATAATAATAATAATAATAATAATAATAAAATAATAATAATAATAATAATAAATACCTACCTTGTCAGAGAATTGAAAAAACCAATTGTAGTTGGTGCACTTGGAACGGTCCCCAAAAACTTGGAAAAAAGACTGGGGGATCTAGAAATCAGAGGAAGAATTAAGACCATCTAGACTACTGCACTGCTTCAATCGGTTTCAGAAGAGTCCTGGAGACCAGAGGAGACTTGTTGTCACTCAGAATCCAGTGAAATTTCATCAGCTAACGCTGATGTGAAAAACTCAAAAGGAGTGATAATAATAATAAATAATAATAATAATAATAATAATAATGGCATAACGACGCATTGGTAGACCTTACAATTTTCTTTTAAAAAAATGGGTGGCATAAGACGTAAGGAAGAAGAGGTTCAGAAAGAAGTTCATGGGGCGACTCGCTATGAATGGAGTTGAGGATCTTTTTCCCTGGAAGAGTGTCTTCTTCATTGATGTTCACGACAGCATCGTGCATGAATAGTTTTTGGAGTGGGAGTGGTGGAGATAAAGCGGGAAAAAAGAGAATGTTGTGGTGGTGACAAAATTAGAAAGCAGACAAGGAAGGAAGAGAGTGGGTGTTGACAGTGGTGAACTTTCTTGGAAATCAGTCTTTTGTTTGGCGATGAAGAATGGAACGCACAGCTTTGTCGGACCGAAAATATCTGGTTTGGCGCATTTACAGAAGGATAAAAAATGTCTCAATCTCCATCTAACTTTCTTCCTCTTTTTCTTTTCTGACTTCTTGGATAATAATAATAATAATAATAATAATAATAATAATAATTTGGAAACCCAAAGACGAATTGAAATCCTCCTTCATTATAAAAATCAGCGAGAATAATAAGGAAAGTACTGATGCCTTCAAAAGTCTTGCTGTCATTTGATCTCTCCAGCAAGAACCATCGATTTTCATTGGTGTAAATAAACTTAGCTAACACTAAATAGTCTACTTATGTTTTCCTCATTTTCTCCTGTTTTTTTATTATATATATATATATATATATATATAATATATATATATATATATATATATATATATATATATATATATATCCGTTTGTAACAATCATATTCAGTCAAAGTTTTCATGAGGATTTTTCTCGGTGAAACTTGGGTAGACAACTTCTCCAGCTAATGCGGTTTTATATATATATATATATATATATATATATATATATATATATGTGTGTGTGTGTGTGTGTGTGTGTGTGTGTGTGTATGTATGTCTTAGTATACACTGACATTATCCCCTGCAGAGAGGTAACACCCCCTCAAAGGGTCGTCCTGCATATAATACTAAACCGTATCTGGTAATGAGG
>CM042151.1:15587505-15642505 GCA_023376005.1 Doryteuthis pealeii | reverse complement strand
CGTTTTTTTCTTTTTTCTGTGTCTGTCAACCTTCCTATACATCTTTGTATACGTTATTTTAAACAAATTAATATTATTTGATATTATGTGTTTAATAATATCATTAAAATTCTATGTTTAATGTTTAAACGACTTTTATTTTTCAGTGGATTGCATTTCTATACTTAAAAGAAAAAATATATAACATTAAACACAGAGTTGTTTCTGCACATGAGGTTAAATTGTGTTATCATTTGAATGAGAATTGGTTTAATTAATAGATTACGAAATTATATCATTTTTTTCTTAAACTTCCTTTACTTTAGTCTTCTTTATTTTTATTTTATCCTTTCTTACCTTTTTTTCTTTCTTTGTGTTTGTTTTCTTCTCTCTTCACTGATTCGTCTCTTTTTTATATATCTTCCTTATGTATCTTTAACATCTCTTTTTTTCTTTATCTTTCCTTTTCTCTCCCATTTCCCTCTTCCTCCCTCCCCCTCTCTCTCTTTGTCTCTCTATCTCTATTTTTCTTCTATTCTTTTAGTCTTTTTTTACTCTCATTCACATATTCTTACTTATTTTGTCTTACTTCTTTCCTTCTTATTTATCGCTGCATCATTGTATTTCTTTCTTTCTTTCTTTCTTTCTTTCTTTATTTATTTATTTATTTATTTATTTACTTGTTTCTTTTTAATATCACCTTCACCCTACCCGACTTCTTTCTGCCTTTTCTCTATCTCTCCTTCTCCCCCTCTCTCTCTTTATCTCTGTTTTTCTTCTATTCTTTTAGTCTTATTTTTTTACTCTCACTCACATATTCTTATCTATTTTTTGTCTTCATTTATTTATTTTCTTCTTTCTTTCTTTCTTTAATTCTTTCTAATTGATATTGCCCTACCCGACTTCCTTCTGCCTTTTCTTTATCTCTCCTTCTCCTCCTCCTTCTTCCTACCAATATTTGTCTATTTCTTTCATGTTTTTTGTTTCCTTCCTTCTTTTCTTTTACCTGCGTCTTATTTCTCTTCTATTTCTCTACTTTACATTTATCTGGTTCTTCTCATTTTTTCTTTCACTCTTATTTTTTCTTTTTTCTTCTTTCATTTTAATCTTTTCCCTAACGTTTCACATATTCTTTTTCGCGTTTTTCTTTACCTTCTTAATTCTTCCCCATACTTCTACTGTTTAATACTTACTTTCTACGTCTACTTTTTTCCTCCTTTATTTCTGCCCCTTACTCAATTTACTTACTTTTTTTCATCTACTTTACTCTCTCTCTCTCTCTCTCTCTCTCTCACTCTCTCTCATATTTCATTAACTGTTTTTATTATGCCACCTGATGCCTCATTTCCATCCCTTTACTGCTTTATTTCTTTATTTTTTATCTGTCTTTTTTCTCTCTTAATTTATGTCTTTCTTTTTCTTTCTTTCTTTCTTTCTTTCTTTTTCTTTCTTCTTTCTTTCTTAAGGTGTGTATGTCTGTCTGTATATGTCTGTCAGTCTTTTTCTCTCTCTTAATATCTATCTTTCTTTCTAATTTATGTCTGTCTTTAAAAAAATCTTTCTTTCTTTCTTTCTTTCGTGTTTTTTCATTCCTCTATCACTAATTATATTTCATTTTTGTGTGCCCTTTTGTTTGTGCTGCTGTTTCTTTTACCAATCAATTTTTAAAAAGGTAATACCACTCAGGGTCACAGTGAACTGAAAAATAATGAAAATTTAAAAAAAAACTTTTCTCTCTTTTTAAAGATCTACTTTAGATTGTTTTTCTTTTCACTTCTCACGGATCCTGTTTTCTCTTTTGTCGTCTCTCCTTCTTCATGTTTCCCACCAACCTCATGTATTTGGTTTCTTTTTTTTTTTCGTCTCATTTTTCCTTTTCTTATGCTCGTTCTCTTTTTATCTAACCATTTTTACTTTAATTTTCTTCGTGTACTGACCTTACTAGCCACCCACTCAACGTTTATTATTTCTTCCTTTCTTTATATCCCATCTCTTTTTTCTCTTTTTAAATTTCTTCTATTATCCTCACCGTTTCTTTTTCCGACCTCCATATCGATTTTAATTCATTTTTCACCTTCCTCTACTTTCACACCATTATTTGAATTCTTTTATTCTTCGACTCTTCTACCTTATCACACTCGTCTCTCATATTCTTTACTCTCAAAGAGCGCTTTGGGTTTAAGGGTTCCCATAGCGATCAACGTGGATCATTCGTCTGAAAACACCTGGGAAGTGTTTCTCTATTGAAAAGAATTCAGAACCAACCATTTATGACAGGAAGCGTACTGTGTTCCCGCCAAAATCCATTGTGTTTCTTTCTAATTGCCGCTTGATGCATTTTTGAGTATTTTCACGTTGTCCCTTAGCCTTCTCTCAATTCCCGAGATTTACTTGGCCGGTAAAAAGCTGGAAGAATAATACGATGCAATGCAGAGTCAATACATTGATTCCAGCAAATTCAGAGACGTATAACCAAATAATGGAATCGAGCTTCTAGTTTAGCGAATTGACCATTCAGTCATAAAAAAGATAGGCAAGACAGTTCGGTGGAGGTTCAGATTCAGTTGGTTAACTCTTAACAGTACGAAGAATGGAATCGGCGAACCAAGTTCAAATACTGGCATGGGCAGTTTAAGTCCACTTCGCATTAATGCCGTTAGGAGAGGCCTGAATCCATTTCAACTCCCCGCAAATATATGGGTTTATATACACTATATAAGGGTTATATGTGGGTATATTAAATTATATCTGCCATTGAAACGAAATACTATTAATCCGTTCCAGCCCCTACCCATCCCCTAAAAAAACCCTACATTTTTATTACGTATTTTTTTAATAAGAAAAATAGTGAATAATTTTGATTTTTCGGACTGTTGTCCTTATCTTGCTTGTGGTATGTATAAACACAACATTTCGGTTACTGTATCCCCGGCCTTTTTCAGATGTTTCCTGTATATCCGAGTATTGTAATGATCCAACCTGGGAAATCATTTTTAATAGTTTGACAGTTGATCAAACAGGCCTCGAAAACTTTTGAAGATCTCATTAAAAAATACAGACAGAATAGCGCGGTATTGTATCAACAACAACAAAAAAAAATACTAAAATAGAATGTAATGAATTATGTGCTACAATACGTCTAAATATTTTTTTACAAATGATATTTTTCTTTGGCGTAATAAATTTGTTTTTAGTGAACTTATTAACATAAGCGTGTTTGGATCTCACTCGTAATTCAAATTTTAGCTTGCAACACAAAGCAAAAAATCGACCATGTGACAACTCGTAACTCAGAAAACTCGTAATTTGAAGTACTTGTAATACACTGTATTATTCGTAATAACTCTGGAAGGTTGATACGCCATTAAGTAAAGAAACCAAATCTATTTTGTCCTGTCAAGTTACAATTTTGAATATATTACACTAGTTTCCTACAACGCCTTCAACGTACACCCTTGTTAACTGGTTATACATTGGAAAACAAAAAAGTTCTGCCCACACGGCAAGTGATTGTTGGTGTGTCCTGCTGTCACGTGTTCTCGGATAGTAACTTTTATCTGGGTGATGAGAAAAAGTGATAAATCCGTGTTCAAAGTGTTTAAATTCCGACTTTTATTTTGGTGTTTTCAATTTATCCTTGTAAAGCCAATCCATTTTAGATATTCGATAATAGGACAGGTAAAGGATTGCTGCTGGTACCATGTGACCCTCAGGAAAATGTTTCATGCCTCTTGGAGAGGGGATTGGCATCATCAATTAATCCCCGTTGTTCTGAGAGTTGGCATGAAGGTGAATTACCCAGCATGCACCTCCGAAGACCTAATAGACGATAGGACATGTCCATCTCTAATAGGGTTTGAATATTCGCCCAGGCTAATTTTCATTTATTGCAAAAGACACAAGGTGGAATGAGGTTTCTTCATCACATTTCCATCAGGATCCGAATAAGATCCAACGTTCACATTTCTACTGACACTGGCACTAACCTGGCATTGCTTCCTTCGGGTGACCGCTGAGCGAGTGAAGACTGTCTAAATGACAAATGGTTGAATCACCAATGTGATTAGCTCGTTGCCCTATTATATATACTAGAAGCGGCAACCCAGTGTCACCTGGGTAGAGGGGCGACAAAAATACATGGTGTATTGATTTGTTTACTTTCGAGATTTATAAATGTTGGACATTTTAAGTAGAATTTCAATGCTATTTCTATGTATATTTTAGTTTTTAAATATCTTCAAATATAAATCAAATCTCCGTAATTTTCCCACAAAAAACATGAACTGGTGATATCTAATGTGTATATATATTTTCTTTTAGTAAATATTTAGTTTTTAGTTGTTGTACTTTTTTTTAGTTTCATCCGGATATAAATACATACACATCATCTGCCATATATATATATATATATATATATAATATATATATATATATATATATAGAGAAGAGAGAGAGAGAGAGAGAAAGAGAGAGAGCGTTCGGATAGAAACCACAAGGTTCCTAGTTCGATACCACCCTCGCCAACTCAGCGTATGAGTAGCACAGGGATCTGTGCGGTAAAGTAAGGAACTAATGGTAGGTGTGGCGCTCCACCTCAGACGCTAAAATAATCTCCTTGGTCTAGCGCTAGTGAAAAGGGGATAGACTCCCTCGCTGTCTGGCTGATACCGACATTAGGCCGCCCGACGACTTTACTTTTTTTTACTTATATATATATATATATATATATATGTGTGTGTGTGTGTGTGTGTGTGTGTGTTGTGTGTGTGTATGTGTGTATATATATATGTGCGTGTGTGTGTATATATATTTGAATTGTTGAATTATTGTTATTATTATCATAAATAAGGTTATTATTATCATAAATAACGTTTTTTATGTGAGCGTATGAGAAGAGAGAATTTCTATTGGGGATATTTTTCTCTATTCGATTTCTTCAGTATTTTGTAAAAACTATCTAATGAAACTAGACTCATATTGAGTCCCTGGTCAAAATAAATTTACTATAGTAAAATGATGGTTTGTTAAGGCTTTCTTTCTTTGAAAGTTATATATATATATATATATATATATATATATATATATATATATATATATATATATATAGTAGTAAAAACAAACAAATACATAAGCTCAAATCTACAAAAACCTCGTGACCTGATTACATGATTTAATTTCATTTGACTACATATAACATATTTCCCTATCAAGGGAGTCCCCGTGGCGTAGTGGTTAACGTGCTAGACTGCAACATCATTGTAAGCGAGTTCGAATTTCTGTTGTGCTATTACATTCACTTTCGGATTAATACCCTTAGGAAGGTATGAATCCCCTTATCCTTTAAAGCTATAGGTAAAATAATGCCACGACTGTTCTTCTACAATGATGGCTTCATCAATCAACGTAAGTTTATATGCCATTAAATAAAGAAACAAAACTTATCTCGTCTTGTCAAGTTACATTGTTGAATATATTTCACTAGTTTCCACCTTGGCAAATAAAAATGTTCTGCCCACACGGGTAGCGGCAAGTCACGTGTTGGTGTGTCATGCTGTCACTTGTGGTCGAAAGCTGTGGCTCTTTACTTTTATCTGGGTGATGAGAAGATGTGACAAATACTATCAACCTTCGTGGGTTATTTAATGCCAAAGCCATATTTGTACAATAGTAATACTATTTGATCCATTTTTTTTCCAAAGGTATTAGTCAGAAAGTGAAAGTAAATGCATGCCTGGAGTTCGAACTCGCCTACTACGATACCGCAGTCCAGCACGTTAGCCACTACACCACGGTGACTTCTCCAGTTCATTTTGGATTTTAGCGGATAGAATATTCATTTCTAACACGCAGTAACAAAATGTGCACATGAATAAGCTGAAGATCATATTGCTAAAATTTGAATTGATTTTTAACACACGAAAAGATTTCCAGACTACTAATTTCATTTTTATATGCGATAAAAATTGTAATTGAGATGTAAGAAATATTATCCAAACATTGATAATGAACTAGGTTTGATATAATAAGAAAAATCAAAGATAATATCATTACTAAAAGGTTTAACTGTAGAAAGATAACATCTCCAGCTTTCAGGCACAAGAAAAGGATTTGAGTTTCATGCCTATTGCATATTGCCTGTTTTAAAACTTTACTTAATCTGTGTGCGTGGGTCAGTATTACAGTGTATCAAAGACGTATTGATTGATTTTGACGGCAGGTCTGCATGCCTAGGGTTATTTTATGCCTAGAAATTAGGAAATCGTGTTCATTGTAGTTATTTACCTAACCTGTAGGATGTGACATAATGTTGCAAGCATCCAGCGAAGATCGAACTCACTATTCAAAAGTAATGAATATAAAAGACTAGCTTGCTAACCATTACACAACGATGGAACTCCTGTGAGACGTGTTCATTGTACGTTTATATTTATATATTTTGTGCAGTTATTTCTTAAGAGTATTTTTTAATGATCCAATAGAATACGAATGTTTTTAAACGTATTTATATTTAGAGAATATAGAGAGAGAAAGAAAGGGGGAAAGAGAATAGATAGAGAAAAAACAGAGAGGAGATAAGAGAATAGATAGTGAGAAAAAGAGAGTGGGAAGGGAACAGATATAGAGAAACAGAGAGGGAAAGGGAACAGATAGAGAAAAACAGAGAGGGGTAAAGAGAATAGATAGAGAAAAACAGAAAGGGAGAAAGGGAATAGATAGAGAGAAAGAGTGGGACAAGGAGAATAGATAGAGAGAAACTGGGAGGGGGAAAGAGAATAGATTGAGAGAAACAGTGAATATTTCTTTCTGTTCTCTTCCCCTCTCTGTTTCTCTCTCTCTCTATTCTCTTTCCCCTTCTCTGTTACTCACTATCTATTCTCTTCCCCCCTCTCTGTTTCTCTCTATATTCTCTTTCCCTCTCTGTTTTCCTCTATCTATTCTCTTTACCCCTTTCTGTTTCTCTCTATCAGTTCCCTTTCCCTCTCTCTGTTTCTCACTAACTAATCTAACACACACACACACACACACACACACACACAGAAGAGAGAGAGAGAGAGAGAGAGAGAGAGAAGAGAGGAGAGAGAGAGAGAGAGAGAGAGAGAGAGAGAGAGAGAGAGAGAGAATAGATAGGGAGTAACAGAGAAGGGGAAAGAGAATATATAGAGAGAAACAGAGTGGGGGAAAGAGAATAGAGAGAAATAGAGAGGGGTAAAGAGAATAGATAAAGAAAAACGGTGATGGGGAAAAGAATAAAGAAATACAGATAGGGAGAAAGAGAATAGATGGAGAAAAACGGAGGAGATATAGCATAAATAGAGAGAAACAGAGAAATAGGTACCACCAAAATCACGTCACGTGATCAGTTTAGGTAATATTGAAGAAACAAACATAAATATTTTTGAACTTTCTAAATGCTGTTTATCGTTATTAAATTCTAAAATGATTTGATTAAGTTAAAAGTTAAAGTTAATAGAAAAACGATATTTTAAAAATACTGAAATAATTTATAATAGATTATTTAATTTATTATCTAGATACATGAATAAATTTATCAAGATTTAAAGTGGGGAGCTGATGGTAAGTGTGGCGCTCCACCTCAGAGGTAAAACAACCTCTCTGGTCTAGCGCTAGTGGGAAGGGGTTAGACTACCTTGCTGTTCGGCTTATACCGACTATAAGCCTCTCAGCCTACTAATATAGTCTGAAGTAACTATTCCTATCTAATAATAATCACTGAAGGGGTATTCCACATTCCCCAGATATCTAAAAGTGGACCCTCAGTATTAAATACAGTTTAGTGCCATACCCAGGACACTCCTTTGTGATTTGCAAGGGTGTATTCTAAGCCCCTCCGACAGAGCGTCCCAAAAATTATAAAGTGAGGGCGTCAGAAACTTACCAGAATACTTATCTTTGTGTTTAAAGCTATTTCTTGTCTTATTTATCATGTTCATATTTTATTAAAAATATATAGGAGAATTGTTTTATTAAAAATGTTTTCTTAACTTTTTTTTCTCTGAGCAACGCTAATGCTTAATTTTCAACTATCTTTAATTGTAAGTGCATTATATCTTTTCAGTGCTTTCTTTTAATTATTAACATTAATTGAATATATAGACCATAGAATTTTGATATCACACACACACACACACACACACACACACACACACACACACACACACATACATATATATATATATATATATAATTGGAAAAGGAATTGAATCCGACAATATGAGGAAAAATGAGTAAAGAAAAGAAAAGTAAATGGATAAAATTAATTTAATCGATATCATATTAATCGATATCACTTACACATGTGTTTCGGTCAGTTTATGTATGTGAAAATATTTCGCACACATACAAGAATCGACCTTCATTATTTTCACACACATAAACTGACCGAAACACATGTGTAAGTGATATCGATTAATATGATATCGATTAAATTCATTTTATCCATTTACTTTTCTTTTCTTTACTCATTTTTCCTCATATATATATATATATATATATATATATATATATATATAAAAGTCGTCGGGCGGCCTAAAGTCAGCGAGGGAGTCTATCCCCTTTTCAATAGCGCTAGACCAAGGAGATTGTTTGGCGTTTGAGATGGAGCGCCACACCTACCATCAGCTCCTTACTTTACCGCACAGATCCCTGTGCTACTCATACGCTGAGTTGGCGAGGACCGGGATCGAACTAGGAACCTTGTGGTTTCTATCCGAACGCTCTACCGACTGAGCTAACCCAGCCCATTACAAATATCAAAACATTTTGTCTTTTAGCTCAATATTAATAAATAAATAAAAAACAGTTTATATATATACATATATATATATATATATATATATATATATATATGTACACACACACACACACACACACACACACACACACACACACACACATATATAATATATATATATATATATATATATATATATATAACATTTTGCTAAAAGAATAGAATAATTAGTTTATCAAAACATTTTGTCTCTTAGCTCTTTGTTAATAAATAGATAAAAAACAGCTTACATATACACACACACACACACACACACACACACATACACACACACACACACACACACACACACACATATATATATATATATATATATATATATAAACATACCATTTTCTAGCTTCATTTCCGTTACCCAATTTAGATGATATACTTAAGAATACCCCATTGTTTTAAAGTTTCGAGGTCGCACTTAAGACCAATTACTTCTCAATAATCACAGAACTATTATTTTTTTTCTTTCTTTTTATTTCATTTAGCAGACACGTCCATTTCTTTTTATTGTCATTCGATTTCCAGTTTTAGATGCAACGTTTTTAACTCGGTTTCATTGTTTTTTAAGTGTCAGTCACGAACGGTGATTATCTTGCGATAACTTTAAAATAAAATTCAATTTAAAAAGTTCACACAATAAGAATCTTTTTTCTCTAAATTTTACAACCGTTTTATTTGTCGTTCTATTTTAGTGGTTCCATTTCTGTGACTGTCATCAAAGAGAAGAATTCTTTTTAATTGCTTGCCCTGTTCAACAAGGCTTAGAATACACTGACTATCCTCATTCAGAGGGATAATACCCCTTCAAATAAAAGGGGTGTTTTGGATATGACATAAACTACGTCTGATGATAAGGCTTCAAAACATTCGTAGACGTTCCTGCAATTGTTCTTATTTGATAGGACAATATGCGAGAAAAAAAACCTCTTAAAAAACAGCACAATAAATGTCAATATGAACGTACAATGAATATGATTCCTTTAACCACTAGACATAAGATAATCCTAGACTGATTGACGTGTCGTTAAAATCAACCAATCAATCTTTAATTGTGATATCGTATAAAATTATCAACACAATTTCAATTAAAGTGCTACCGAAAAGTTCGTTAAAATTAACGCATGATGTGACTTCATTAAAAAAAGATTTACAAAAAAACTTTTTGTATTATTTAGATTTTTCGGACTGTTGGCCCATCTTTATTGTTATATACACAGCGTTTAGGTCGGTGTGGCCTCCGGCCTTCTTCAAGTGTTTCTTGTCGAAAGATAATTGAATACCAGACAATAATGAATGGAACAAAGCGTCTTCGACATGCCATGGAATCCAACCAAACAATATACTTGATAAATAAAATACTTAAACTATTCGCTTACAAATCATACATACCTCCCAAAAGATTTGGCATTACATAACCCACAAGAGTTGTGATGCCTAAAAAAAAAAAAAAAAAAAAAAAACAACCAAAAAAAGCCTATATTACTGGAAGCTCGTAATGATGCGCCTGAGAATTATTTGTTTCTCTTGGAACTGTAGAATTTTAATAAGATAAACGCTAAGACGGGCAAAGATGAAAAAATAATCATTAAGGATTATATTAATTTAATTTATCTGGAGTTAAGTATCCGACCAGCAAACAATTTTATACTTAATAGTTTTTTTTCTTATTCTTTTTTATTATGTGCATGTGTGTGTGTGTGTGTGTGTGTGTGTGTGTGTGTGTGCGTGCGCGCGTGTGGGGAAAGGGGTTTCTGTCTTTATTTCTCCTTTAAATACTCTATGTGTGTTTCTTTGTCTTTTTTTCCAAAACTGTTTTCTTTTTCTTGAGTTTTTAAAAACATTGCTGTTTTCTACATGTCAAATTTCTAAGACTTTCATTTGAAGTCAGTCTTCACATGACATCTCCGATAATCCCACTGAAGTTTATGACGGAAAAGTTTGAAGGTTTATTTTCTTTTTAATTTTTATTTCTATTTAGTTATTTATCTTTTGTTTATATCCTTTTCTTTAATTCTATTATCTAATTTTCTTTTCTTTTATTTGCCTATTTTACGCTTCTTTTTTGTTTCGCCTATTTTACTTTTTTGTTCGTGTTTATTTATCGTCTTATTTACTCATTTATGTATTCGTTTCATTGAATCACTGTTTATATACTTTTTCTTTCTTTTTCATTCGTGTTTTTATTTGTTCTTAATTTTATTTTTTGCCTACTTATTTGCCTTTCTTTCTTTTTGTCTGTTTCAGACTATTTTTTCTCTTTATTCTGCCTGACTATTTACTCTTTCTTTCTTTCTTTCTTTCTTTCTGTTAAAATGCACATCTTTCTTTATCCTGCTTTACTTTTTCTTTACTTAGCCAGAGTATTTCTTTCTTTCTTTCTCTCTTTCTTTCTTCTTTCTTTCTTTCTTTCTTTCTTTCTTTCTACCTGTTTTTTCTTTTTTTGTTTTTAGTTTTCTTTTCGTCTTTTATGCATTTGTTCCCACGTCCTTTCATTTCTGTCTTTTCTTTCTTCTCTCACCTGCCTATTTACTCTTTGATTTTTTTCCTTTTTTCGTTTCTCTCGAGATATTCTTCATCCATTCTTTTATTCATATACCCTTTATTTCATCAAGAGACTGTTGGTTCATTTTTTTCTGTGTTTTTTTTCTTTCCCTCTATCTTTCCGCCTATATAGTCTCTTTCTTTTTTTCTTTCCTATTTATACACTCTTTATTTATCTATTTCTGTTGAAATGCTCTTCTTTCCTTTTTCTTTCTGGTGAAATGACCGTCATTCTTTCTTTCTTTCTTTCTTTCTTTCTTTCTTTCTTTCTTTCTTTCTGTTAAAAGTGTTTTCTTTCTTTTTAATACTTCTTTCTTTCTTTTTTTTATTGAAATTCTCATCTTTCTTTCGTTCTTTTCTTTCTTTCTTTCTTTCTTTCTTTATGTTTAAATGCACTTGTTTCTTTACTCTTTTCTTTACTTTGCCAGACTCTTTCTTTCTTTCTTTCTTTCTTTCTTTCTTTCTTCTTTCTTTCCTTCTTTCTTTTAAAATGTCATTCCTTCATTTATTTGAAATGCCCTTCTTCTTTCTTTTTCTTTCTTTCTTTCTTTCTTTCTCTCAGTTAAATGCCATTCCTTCATTTACTTGAAATGCACATCTTCTTCTTTCTTTCTTCTTCTTCTTTCTTTCTTTCTTCTTCTTCTTTCTTTCTTTCTTTTCTTTCTTTCTTCTTTTTTAAAATGTCATTCCTTCATTTATTTGAAATGCCCTTCTTTCTTCTTTCTTTCTTTCTTTCTTTTTTTCAGTTAAATGCCATTCCTTCATTTACTTGAAATGCACATCTTTCTTTCTTTCTTTCTTTCTTTCCGTTGAAATGCTCTTCTATTTTTATTCTGTTTTACTTTTTCTTTTTCTTTTACTTTCTTTCTTTCATTTCATTCTCTCGTAATACTTCCCCATCCGCTAGTGTCTTTTATCTTTAGCAATACAAATTACAAGCAACAACAAGAACAATACCAAGCATATAAACTCAGAACAATTAAACCCCAAACAGCACCCAACACGAACATCTTTTTGCTTCCCCCAAGATGACATTTCTAAGAAAATGGCGCAAAGAAATATCAAATCTTATTATCTCTTCGAATTCACTACTTCGCCACAAATACACCCCCCCCCAAAAAAAAACACACAAAACAAATGAAATAAAAATAATACATTTTTCGTTTTTGTGCTTTATTTGTTATTTTTTTTTAACTGTGTTCTCAGTTTTCAAATTCATTTTTTTCTATAACTTAAAAAAATTTTCTTCTCGTTTTGTGCATGACCGGAAGGCAAACTTCTTACACTGCTTCGGAAAAAAAAGTTATGTATCAGGTTTTGAACTTTGATAATATAATGGACAGAAAAAAAAGGAGGAGTCGGAAAAAATAGATAAATAAAAGAACATGGGATTGGAACAATTGTAATTTTGGCCTGAAGAAGAACAGTCGAAACTTCATTAATATAATCAGATCAAACAAAATATCTTAGGTGAATACATGTGTGTGTGTGTGTGTGTATGTATGTTTGTCTGTGAGTGTGTGTGCGCGCGCACGCGCGCGTGTGTGTGTATGAAGCCGCATGCCTAGTGCATATCCATACGTGCATAGTCAAGTGCACCTTTAGCCTAATATCTGAGCTCACGATTAAAGTTATGTGTTGTCATTGTTGCTTCCTTTATTAAACAGTTTTTGTTCTTATATCTGAGGAAAGTCATTAACATTCATTTTTTTTCCTGAAAACTGGATTCCTTCTTTGAATCCCTACTGTTTTTTCTTTATGTCTCCCTTTTTCTTTCTTTGCATCAGATTTCTTTCTTTCCTTTATGTATTTGTTCCTGTATCATTTCCTTCTTGTTCTCCTTTTTTTCTTTGTTTCATCTGCTTTACTCTTCTTAATTTCATATGAATATTTACTCTTCTTTGCTTGTATATTTCTATACCCTTTTTTTCTTTCTGTAGAGAACACATCGATCATTTATATATTTCTGTCTATAGACTGTTTATCGACTAAAACTTTGTGTTTATATATATATATATATATATATATTAGGGAGTAGCAAAAAAATTTACAAAAAATCAGGTAATTATCCGATTTTAATGAAATTTTCAGTATTGATTTAACAATTAATGAATTTTATAATGCATCAGTTATTTTATTTCAAAACTTTAATTTAGTATTTTTGCTATGAAAAATTAATATATAAAATTCATTTAAAATATGAAAACCCTGATGTTAAGTTTAAAATATTATATTTTTAGATTTTAAAAATAAATATCTACTTAATGCAAACCTTATTTTAGGCGCCAAAAGTAATAAGTTTTGAAGAAAAACTTGATTGAAAATGTACCCTCTCCCCTTTTTAAGCAGAAAAAACATCGATGTATGATTTTTTTCTTTTATAAAATAATAGCCAATTAAATAATTATCGAAATGAGTAAAAAAGAAATCTCCAAAAATTAATTATTTATTATTTTTTTACATTTTATTTTTCGAATTTCGGTACTTATTTTCTCATAGAAAAGCCACCGTAATTTTTTTTTTGTTTCTATTCATAACTTCGGTCTTTTATCTCTTTATTTATACTGTAAATTAGTATCAGGTAAGGACCGACTCGAAACAATTTTACGCCCCCAGCATAAGGGGGGTCAAAATTAAGTGACCTGAAAAAAATGAGAAAGTTTTGAAATAAAATAAATAATGCATTATAAAGATCATTCATTGATACATAAACACTGAAAATTTCATTAAAATCCGATAATTCCCTGATTTTTGGTAAATTATTTTCTGTAGGGGGGCTAAAGTCATTTTGTCAAAAACGAATTTTAGGCTCCGTTTGCCAGACACAAATATATATATTGATAACATACTTTGCTCGATTATAAAGATTTATAAGTAAAGAGTTTTGAATATCATGAATAGAATATATATCTAAGTGAGTGTGTGTAAAATTGACCCATACACACCTAATCTTTTTGTCAACGTTTTTTAAACAAAACATGCTCTTTACACACATACAAACACACACACACACACACACACACACACACACACACACACATATATATATATATATATATGTGTGTGTAATATTCTTCTTACATTGATATATCAACCCTAATATGCTAATCTCCATCTGTGTTGAATATATATATATATATATATATATAGTGGCTATATCAGTATCAGTCGATAGCGACTTTTTGCTAGCGCTAGACCAGGGAGGTGGAGCGCCACACCAACCGTCAGCTCCCCTCTTTACTGTACAGATCAGATTACCTAATTTGTGCTACTCATACGCTGAGTTGGCGAGATCGGTATTGCTCAGAACCTTGCGATTCCAAGGTGAGTGTTCTAACTGAGCTAAATGATATATATATATATATATATATATGCATATTTCGTTAAAAACCATTGATAGTGTTCTTTTTAACAAATTCTTATTGATTTTTTTCTTGCCGTCTGCCAAGACAACATTTTTTTCTTCTCCCGACCACTTTCGACTATCACAATTTTTTTCAAGGATATGATCGAAATGTTATTTTTTTAAATTGCATTGAAATATTTCTTTCGAAGAAACTGATTTACTTTGTCACTTGATTGTAGAGAAATTTTAAATATTCTCTCTTGCATTTTGACGCATTTGTTACATTATTAAGATTTTTTTTTATGAGCCGTTGGGGCCGGGGTAAATTGTTGACAGTAATATTAGATAAACGTTCAATAAACTAGTTTGAATTATTCAAATTGATATGATAATGTTTTTCCTGGATATGGAAAGTAAAATATTCCTAAAATAAATACCGGCAGAAGCCTCGGTAGACGTACCAACATGGCGTGATGGTTAGCAAACTAGTCTTGCAAATCCCTTAATACTGAATAGCGAGTTGGATCCTCAGTGAATGCTTCATACTTGCGTCCTTGTGTCATATTCTACCCAGAGTTGAACGGGTTGGGTAAAAACCTACCAACAGAAGCCTAGATGAGTAAATCGGTCTAAAGTTAAAATAAGGTTTTTGCATATCTAAACAAGTGGTTATGTAGGTCTAATTGAACGGATTTGTTATGTTATGTAATTCATAGGCAGCTTATGAATTATGTACAATACGTACATAATTCATAATTATAGTAGTAAAATATTTTGAATCAGTTCGTTAGATTAAAAATAACGGGGGTCCAGTTGAAAATTATCAACCGTTATGACATTCCGCTTGACCCATCGAAAAACGCGCCAGAAGGGCGTGAGATAGTTTTAGTTTAGATGCGACAAGAAATTTAGAGTGAGCGGATGTATAGGTCCACTCACTCTGAGAATCACTTCTCCACTGCGCAGTTAAATCCAGGGCTGGGTTATTTAATAAAGCTTAAAAGAAAAACAACAAGTCTTATTAATTGATTATCAAAAACAAGAAATGACCAGCCCGAAGAAATATGCCCGAACGAACAAGAAGTAAAAGCAACTCGGAGAAACAGCCCGAGAGTCAGCCCTGAAGAATATGGCGGCCGAGTTAACAAGTAAGACATCAGCATCTATTATCTCCTCGTCTCTCTCTCTCTCTCTCTCTCTCTCTCTCTCTCTCTCTCTCTCTCACCGATTATATCCTACTCTAGTGGGTATATAAAGTAATTTACTGCTAAAAAAAAAAAACAACAAACTAAGCGAACTTACTCTAAATGTGTTAATTCCATAGTTAGTGTATTACAGTTTTCTATTAATAATAGTTATAACTGCTGTTATAACGAAAGAAAAACTCCGGAGATTATAATTAGGTTTATATGTAATCCCTTATTTGGTTTATGCAGCCTTTGTATGCAGAGGATATAAGTCGATTATAATGGAGCCCTCAGTGCACGCGTAGTTAACTGTCCACCATTAAATGTTTCTTTACTCCCCAGCATCTCACGTGTAGGGAAGATGACTCTTTACCGATTATGTCCTTTGTTGAATCGCATTAGGAATATATATATATATGTATGTATGTGTATATATACATACGTGTCCATGGGTCGCAGTAGCAAATACTGTTCTACGTCAAATGAACATAGAAAATTTAATACCAATATGGCAGACGGCACAAGGTCCAATATGTTTAAAATTCCGGGAAAATCAAGCTTGCAAATCAAGTAAAAAGCTTTTGTTTGTGTATATTAATGTATGTATATATGAATATGTTTTATCCCTGCTAAACTATCGAATTAATATAAGCCTGAGAGATTCATCAAAATTGAAGAAAAAAACAGAATATACAACATCTGATATATTCAAAATTGCGGAAAAATCAACCTTACAAATCCAGTTAGAAGCTTTCCAAATTTTCTATATCACTTCGTTTGTATATATTAATGAATGCATTAAGCAGGTTTTTATGCCTGATAAACTATCGAAGTAATATAATCTTCAATATATTCATCAAAACTGAAATCTCACAAGAAGATGGCGGATGATAGAACATCTGATATGTTTAAGATTGCTGAAAAATATAGCTTTTAAATTTGGTTTGAATCTTTTCAAAGGTACTATATTACTTTGATTATGCATATTAATGTGTGTATATGTATTTTATACTTGGTAAATAAAATTGCGTACGAAGTCCCATGTAATCATGAAAAGATTTACCCCACCTCACTGAGGACTATTTGCATTTTCAAAGTAAATATCATATCTAATGCTTTTCATAGTAAAACCCATTACCAATAATTTTCATAGTATAATCCATTTCCAAGCAGTTTCATAGTAAAACCCATTTCCAATGTAGTACGACACATTTCCAATGCATTTTTATAATAAGAGCTAAAACGACCCCTTTCTATGACTTCAATATCACACCGGGACGTTCACCCCACTCATGATATTTTGTACAAGTATTATATTTACCGCTTTCATGTTTATATATTGCGATAATCGACCTAACTAATTTTTGGATCGTTTTTAAATTATTATTAATAAAAAGATAAATGCCCGAATTTTTTTTTGCTTGTTCAAAATTAGTTGTGATCATAGCTAGATTTGATTTAAACTTCAACTATTTTATTCATTAATAAATTAATTCTATAATGAATAGCTTTTTTTCTTTAAACCTTGAGAAACTTATTTATACCTAACAGGAGGGTTTCAACGTCTGGTCATTTCAATAAGAAAAATTCCAATCGCTAATTTTTACATTTCTAGAAATATAGAAAACAACACTACTTATAAAAAGAATTAGATTTACTATGTGAACAGCCAAAAATGTTTATTTGAAAATGTTAATACCTTTTTTTTATACTTTTTTTTTTCATCCCAAACAAAGTTTCCTCTGCAATTCATCTACATTTACATTGTATTTTGAGAGCCTTCAAACTAAGGGGACATTCCTTAAGAAATAACTGCAAAATTCGGGAGTGTGTATCTTGAAGATTACCAATCATTTGCTTTTTTTATTGGAAAACATTTTGATATAAAATATTAGATCAGTTGAAGAATCTCCCCCGACTAATCAACATCAGATCTTTGAAACTTGTTAAAAATGAATGTTATTTCTTTTTTTAATAGATTGTTTTTGTAGATAAAAGATTGTTTTTAGATTAGGAAAACATTTGTAGTAAAGTAGAACTAAAAATACACGTGATTTAATGTTTGTTTACATTTCGAAAGTTTTTACAAAAGTTTCAATTTTCAAAGTTCTAAAATTGTCTAAATATTAGAGATTTCAATAGATTTTCTATAAAATCACTATTTTAGAATTATGTGAAAATAACATTCTGTATTAATTTTTTAGATTTTTAAATTAAACATTTTCACAGTAAATATAACGTAAAATCTATTGAATATTTACAAGATTAACTTTTTATATTACAAACTAAGAATCTTTAATTTCTAGAATAAAAAAAGTTAAGGTTGTTTAGATATGACATGTTCAAATATACTGGTTTAAAGTCTTCAGGAATGATTTAAAAAATATTTTAAAATATTTATTTAGGATGAACTTTAGAATCTCTATCCAACTTAACTCAATTGCAGAATCTCCTCAAGCCCGTCTGGAAGGTGGAAGATACTTTAATTGATCCAAATTAATTTTACAACGAGTCGTAGAAACACAAAAAAAGATTAAAGATTTGTTTCTCTAAAAAAAAAATGACGTCAGAAGAATAATTACTTAATATTAACTTTTAATGTTTATTGTTCAAAAATCATATATATATATATATATATATATATATATATATATATATATATATATATATATATATATGAAGTTAAGTAAACAAACAAATGTGTTTATTTTTTATATGGCTTTAAGCCGAAATTTTTTTTGAGGATATGTGCCTAATTGATGTCATACCTAATTTTGAAAATTAATTGGTTAATAATTTATGAATTTAGGCGGGCATATATGTTCAAATGTAAGGCTAAACGAATCGAGAAACTTACATTTGAACATATATGCCCGCCTAAATTCATTAATTTTTAACTAATTAATTTTCAAAATTAGGTACGACTTCAATTAAGCACATATCCTCCAAATATATATATATATATATATGAAATGAACAAACAGCGTGTTTGAAAAATGGCGAAAAAAAAAAAAATATATATATATATATATATATATATATATCATTTTTTTTAAATGTAGAGGATTCCCGTATGCATCAAGTATTCGATGACAAGGTTACATAAAAATTTTCTAGACATTAGATCAAAATTAGCAACAAAACATTGTCTTCCCCAACAGGAAACAGACAAGTACCAATTATTATATGAAAATACTATATAAATACTTTACACTAATGTCGTTCAAACAAATAATCAAAATCAAATGGTAAGTTAGTTGAATGATCGCTTATTTCAATCTTTAGTTTTATTATTCTTTCATGCTTCTAAAAATCCAGTACATTTATTATCTTTTTATATGAACTTGTCATATATATATCTTATATGTATACGATGTGTAATGAATGTAAAGGATATTTAATATTACATTTAGTTATTGTTTTTCAACAATTAAAAAAAAATGTCATTATTGTTATTAGTTATTTTAAGTAAAAAGGAGCATGTCTTCAATATAAAACGAAAAAGAAGCAAATACTAATCAAATTCTGTGAAATGATGCAAGATGTAACAAAAAACAAAACAAAGAAACTTTTACCGTAGGTGACAACGGTTAATTCTGATGACCTTTTGGTGTTTTCATGCAGATTTTAAAGGTCAGACAAATTAAGATTTTAAATTTCATCAACATTTCCTTTTTCTCTGCGAGTTTGTTTTATGTTCTTTTTCTTTCTTAAATTTTTAAAATTATTATTATTTTAATTTCGTCACGTTGCACTTAGACGATGTCATTTGTCAGGAAATGAAGAAATCCGGGTTTGAAGCTGTATGGTGAACTTCACCTTATAACATAGCTCAGTGGTTATAATACAAAATTAGAAAATGAAAGATTCACTCTTATAGGCGTAGGAGCAGTCTGGGTGCGTGCTTGAAATATTTCGATATAACACTGCAGACTGTAGTGGTATCAGATGAATGAAAATAAGTAACACTAACAGAGACAAAGGAACCCTATATACATCATCATCAACAAGGCGTTGACAGCACGGATTCCCTTGACTTTATCTCTCTCTCCCCCCCCCCTCTCTCTCTATCTATCTATCTCTCTCATACGTCCCTATCGGTCCTCCATCTTAGTAAGTCCACTAGCCGGCATCGTGTGTCTGTACATAGCCGATGAATGAAAGTTTTTGCTGGTCGGCTAATGCATTGGAGAACGTTGCTAATTAGTTGGTCCTTTCTTCTCCAGCATGTCCTGTATGCATTATTTGGATAATTACACGAACCAATAAATCTAAAACGATATTTTCTACTGAACGAATAATTTTGTCTTTTCCTATTTTGCATAATTCGCAAAACAACTTTTGGGTTTATATTAACCTCGTGAAACAGTTTTTGTGCAGTTCTCCGTGACAATTTGGGTTTTCTTCGACGCACAGGCAAATTCTCTGTCGTGTCAAACTGTTTAAACTTTTTTTTTAATAACAGGCTGTAACATAGATTTAAGGATAACTAACCTGTTTGAAATAGTGCTGTAACTATTTCCTGAATCGTGGAAGTTATTAATTGTCAGTCTCTAGTCAACCCTGAGCTCTTTTTTCTTCCCATCGTGTTGTTAAAGAAAGATTAACAATGGTGACATTATATGTATCACGTGATGATCGTTATTGGAATTATCACAAATATTCTACAGAATAAATCGTCTGGAGGCTTCACCGATAAAATAAATTATGCGAATTACTTATAATTACACGAATCAATAGATTTTAAATTATATTTTCTACAGTACGAATAATTTTGTCTTTTCCTATTTTACATAATTCGCCCATCAAATTTGTTGTATTTAACTTATTGTTCTGAAAATTAGTTTTATATTCTTTTTTGTACTTATTAACACACACACACACACACACACGCACACACGCACACGCGCACACACACACATATATATATATCTTTTTTTTTTAGGATATGTGCTTAATTGAAGTCGTACCTAATTTTGAAAATTAATTAGTTAATAATTAATGAATTTTAGGCGGGCATATATGCTCAAATGTAAGGCTAAACGAATCGAGAAAATGTCAATCCCTGAATGTACATATTGGCATATTCTCGATTCATTTAGCCTTACATTTGAACATATATGTCCGCCTAAAATTCATTAATTATTAACTAATTAATTTTCAAAATTAGGTACGACTTCAATTAAGCACATATCCTCCAAAAATTGTCGGCTTAAAGCCATATAAAAATAAACACATTTGTTTGTTTACTTAACTCATATATATATATATATATATATATATATATATATATATATATATATATATATATATATATAAACTTGGCATCATACAGCATTAGATTTTGAGAAATTGATAAAAATATTAAAATCAATGGTTGTACGAATAATTTTATCGTTGATATATATATATATATATATATATATATATATATATATATATATATATATATATTGAAGAACTGCAAATAAGACTGTTCAATGCTATTATAGCAGAATAGGTATAAACCATAGAATTAGCCTCAAAATGGTCAGATACGTTGACGAGGAGACCATCTTTAGTTTTCTCGTCCATACATGCAGGTCTTACATTTTATTTTGTAATATTGGTCCCGGGCAGCATCTTGCCCGATGTGCATACATTTTATGAGGGAAACTCATCTTTGTAGTTATTCTGGGCATCGTGTTTTCAATGAGTGAAGGTTGTTATGGCTGTTTTTACTTGCGGCTAATGTTTATTGGTTATCAACATAGTCGAGGAAGGAAGAAATGAACGCAAGGAAGGAAGGAAGACTAAAGACATATCTCGACTTGTTTGTATGTCTGGCCAGGAAACACAAGATAAAAAGAGAGAACGGCTATGCAATAGTTCTAGTAACAGACGGTGGGTTATTAGATAAACTGTGTGTGTGACAGGCCGTCAAAGACAATTAAGGAAAAAAAATCGAGAATATAGAAAGTCATGTGCTATCGAAATGTTTTCTCCTTCTTTACGATTCAAAGTGAAAACAAATAAACATAAAAATAATAAGTAGCCTAGCTAAAGGGAGGGGTCAGGAAGGGAACTGTCGCCCCACCCACCGAGTATAATGTTCAAGACTCGTATCTTTTCAACAATTTTTCAACTTGTGCGAAAAAAGATGAATCTCCTTGTTAACTGGCATAAGACAAACCGTTGAAGAACCCATGATGATGATGGTGCTTCTATTTGGCATTGAGTGGATGCTTCTAATTAGGATTTCATAGTTATATACAATTTTGTTGACCAAACGAGGCGTGGGAGAATTTTTGAAGATCACATTCAAATAATAACATTCGTGTTTTTGCACGTCTATAATTCTGACATGCGTCACGATAAGCATCACAATCAACAGTCAAACTATTTAAAATGATTTCCCAGGTTGGGTCATTGCTATGCTGGGATACACAGAGAACACCTGTGGAATTCCGGAAAATAAAGTGGCCGAAACGCAGTGTTTTTACATACCAGAATAAAGATGAGGACAACAGTCCTAAAAATCAAAATCATACACATCAAACCTCATTTAGAAAAATTCAGACAAATAATTACATATAACTGCTTGCAACAAATAAATAAATAAATAAGAATATTGATTGAAGGATTACTTGATTGATTGATTTTAACGGCATGTCAACCCATTTAGGGTTATTTTATGCCTCGATATTGGGGAATCGCGTTCATTGTACATTCATATTTATATTTTTGTGCAGTTATTGCTTAAGCGTTGTCTTTTTTGTTTTTGTTTTTACACACGGTCCTCTTAAATAAGAATAATTTTTGAACAGATATGTTAGACTCAAAAATGGAACCATAACAGGTACTACCACTCGTCAGAATGGGCTTGGAATAATGGCAAGAATGGTACTCCTCATTTCTCAGATCTCCAGAACTGGAACCTCGTCATCAGATGTTGATTAGTATTATACCCAAGACCCTCTTTATGGGTGGGCCATATTCCTCTGCGGGGGATACAGTGAGCATATTCTAAGCTCCGTTGACAGGGCAGGCATTGGTTTGAGGGAAACTTCTGTATTCATTGTCTTATTCCACGAAATATCCTGTGTTTTGAATTGTGTCATTCTGAACGTGAATGTAATAGTGCAACTGGAGTTCGAACTTGACGTTAGTCAATAGGCCAAATCAAATTATTTGTATTTTAAACTATAATTGTTAACAATGATTTTTATCAGTTACTTTAAGCCATATATATTTGTTTGCACACAAAAACCACCCCAAACAAACAAAAAACAAAATACTGACTTAAGCCTTGTTTGATTGATTTTAACGGCATGTCGTATGTGTTCTAATCTCTGATAGTCTCAGTCTCATATCAGTAGGTATGTCCAAAGATCACAGGGAAAGATAATAAGAAATAATTAACATATTTCAGGAAATTGTTTGATTTTAATGAGATTTTCAGCACTTTATTCATTAAAGACTTAATTTAATAAGGAATAGCTTATTTTTTTTAAAAAATTTTTTTTATCAATTCAGATTGTAGAGGGGTAACCTTTTATCATTTGAATAAAAAAAATCCAGTCCTAATTTTGACATTTCTAGAAAAATTAAATCCTAAAAACCACACACACACACACACACACACACACACACACACACACACACACACACACACACACAAATAAATAAATAAATAAAATCATCAGCCGAAAAAAGTTATATTTAAATATTTAAAAGTTATTGTCTTAAAATTCAAAAATTATGTTTGTATCGTGTTTTTAAAAGCAATATTTTTCTTTGGATTGAAGCAAAAAATAAAAAGGATTTTCTCAAATTCAATTGGTCTATTTTTATTTACTTAGAATTTGATAGTGAATTTTAAACGTCTGGAAGGTGGCATATTACACTCAATATTTTCACTGCAGATCAAACTTTATTTAATCTATCTAAAAATGAAAGTTTAAACTGAGCAATTTTGCGTAACATATTTTCCGAGATTTTTAATATATATTTGAGAAATTATTACGAACGAACTTTTTCGTTTACGGATCACCAAACCTATTGAAAAAAAAGTTCCCTCCCCTTATGACCGGAACTAACAATACGTAGTATAATTTTACCGTACGGGCTACCATAGATTTTTACTTATTTACACGCAAAAATCTTGTCAAATTTTACGTGATGTACACGCATTTATCTTCCTTACATATTATGATTCCACGTCCCTACATAACAATATTACGGAAATTTGAAATTTATGCACGTCCATTAACTTTTGACAAGGCAACATACATTGAGAAAAACGTCGGAAACTTGTCACTAAATGTTAATTTCATCGTAACAATTATGTACTTCCGTTAAAACTATTTTCCTTATGTTTTGATTTTAAGTACAAAATAAAAATGAAGAATACATCATTTTATGTGTCCCGACACCTTTTTATATGCTTGCTTGCTCTCTCTCCTTTTCAAAAACTGACTATGTTGATGAGGTGAAAGGGGAAAGGAAGGTATTTGAAAGCATCAGTCGAAACCACTCAATGGAGGATATTCACAAGCTTTTTCCCGCGTAGCTTTGACACAAGGACACTTATGGAGGCGCTTGTGTGTAATGGTCATCGTCGTGGGAAATAGACACGACGAATCGAGTTCAAATCCTGAAACAAATCTCTTTGCATTTTACATAGCACTAATGCCCTTTGAAAAGGTGTATATCCACCTATTCTCCTTCCAAATAGTAGGGCAGACTGGGCTCTTTAACGTTGGTAAGGCAACCGGTCTAGGAGAAGGAAAATTCTGAATTCAAACCTGTTACTCCATTTAAAAAATGACCTTGTGTCACATCTGCTCGTGTGGAAGAGTTGAAAATTATGCATACGGTGCAAAAGAAAAAGGAAAACACAGAGACCTCAATCCTCAGGTCGTATCTCCTAATCTAACATCCACTATGTTGTGAGTTGACGTTTTAGTTGATGCTCATCCTTGCGGCCTTATACCTGACTAAGATAAACTACGATGCCAAACTTCATCAATGCACAGATTAGGGAAAACTTGGACACATCGAATGATATAAGCAGTTTGTGGCCTTTTGTCTGACTAATCAACGCTTAGTAAATAATTACAGTAGTCAGTATTTAAATCTTAGAAGATAATGTAAGTAGCTTGTGACCTTTAAGGAGAAGAAGGAAAAGTTCGATCTACACTTCTGGCTTTGGGCTAAATAGGTAATTAGAGTAAATAAATATATAGGCATTCTGTTCTGGGTTAAGGGTTAGCGAGCAAGAAGAGCAATAAGAATGTGAGTTCGATTCTCACTGAGTGCTCTACACATAGCCTAGCACCGGAGTGATATGTTTACTAAACTGTTATGGGTACCTTGCTACGGGTTAATACTTAACGGTTTAGTTTAACATATCAGTAATACTGTCTAATAAATTTAATCCTCACTGGGTGCTCCAAACTTGTTGTATTGAGCCAGATTAAGATAAGCTTAAAATATGTCCACTTTGTCACAGGTGAATGATAAAGATTATGTAAAAGATAATTACTACAGTTTAGTAGGTTCAGTCCTATATAAACGCTCAACACTTTGTGGCCTTGTGCCAGACCACGCCCAGCGAAGTAAATACCTAGAGGTGCAGATAGATAAAATAGAGAGATTAAAATAGATGAGTATTAGCTGGATAGCTGTGATATAGATAAATCATTTATTTAGTTTTCCTTTTTCTTTTTTGCTTTTTGTCTATTTGATCAAGTCATCATTTATTAATTTAAAAAAAAAACCCTCTTTTAATAATTTAGAAAATTAGAAATATAACGTTTGTAGAAATTTCTATTGGGGGGGGGGCACAAGAGGGAAAATGTTCTGCCTCACCCTTTCAACTAAGCAGTGCACGACAATGATGACACCAAACTGGATATTAAACCCCAAAATTGGGTCGTTAATTATCTTTTATTTGATTTTCTATTGTCAGGTGTTGATATAAAATAAAATAATTTTCCTCAATTTTTTCAGGTATTTTAAACCTTTCCCTTTAATCATGTATTCTATTTCCTGACTAATGTTACTGTATATGATATTAAATTGCATCTGATAATGAGGCTTCAGTTCTGGGGTTCCGGGGAGTGTAGAGTAACCCATTATTTCCCTGGTTCACTCTGTTAGAGTCGCATGCATGGGTCAGATAGATCTGTTAAAATCATTTGTATTCGACAGAACTATGATAAAAAAAACTTCTTATTTACTTACTGGATTTTCAATCTTCATTTCAATAATAATTTTTTGACAATAATGGTTCAATAAGTCTGACACCTTATACGCAGTTAACAGCTAAATTTTGATCTGAAATTCTCACTATATAATGAACGTAATCACGAACAAAAATTCTCCTAGAAATCTCTCCCCTTAGATTTGAAATTCTATAGAAACTGATATGTATCGAATTCTGGCTATGACACTAAACTGCATTCATTGGTGAGGCTTCACTTCTGTACATCTGGGGAGTGGGAATACCCCTTCATTGTCATTACTGCTAAATCTATTCAGACCCGGAGTGGTACTACTTGTTCACATTATATCTATGGGTTAAATACATCCCATATAACTGTGTGCACATTATTTTTAATAACAGTTAATTGAAGTATAATTGTTTACTCAGGATTATTATTATTATTATTATTATTATTATTATTGTTGTTGTTTTGTTGTTGTTGTTATTTTCTTGAAACCATATTAGTGTTTGTATATTATTAGTGTTGGATAGGGATACTTTTACATGAGCAAACATAAATATTATCAAATAGTTGAAATATACGAATCACAAGCCAATATTAGAACTTTTTCAATGCCTTTTTCTCCTACAACTTTTTCTCTGGCCATAGAAATATCAAGACTTTAAAAATTGTGTTTGTTTACAGTAGTATGAGCAATGGCTACTAGGCTGTCATAAATATTAACCTCGAAAGCGTTTATGAACTTCTAAGTCCTCACAAAATCAGTTCAGTATTAACTTAAAATCCTTCCCACGGAGCGGATTTACTGTCAGTTTAATCACTGAAGAAATACCCTTAACCTTTAAATGTTTACAATTCTTTTATCTCTTGTGTTTTTTTAGTTTGTCTTTAATTTTTTTTAATTCTATAACCTTTTCAATCTAAGAATGGTAAGAGATAATGCTGACGTCGGAAGAGGATTAGAATTACAGGAGCAAAATCTGATCTTGTTACTTCAAGAAATACGAAGGTGTTGATATATGACAAGATGTGACAATGAAAACTTGAGCGTTTCTTTTTTATTTACAGAACGCGGACATTGTTGTTTCTTTCACATGATCACCACTCACATACGAGTCTACTGATAGGTCTACATGAGTGTAATTTTACGGTGTACTGTCGTTTTGTAAAGGTTAGCAATCTGGTCTCGCAGATTCATCACTACTGAAAAGCGAGCTCCCTCCATATGATCTTGTGTCAAATCCTGCCCATGAGAGACATGTTGGTTTAATGATATTTTTAATGCTGTGTAAATCTTATAAAAATATAAAAGGTTATTTTAGTTAACAAGAGTGGGTTCTCAAAAAAAATCTTCCGGTAGGAGGATGGATAAATATATTCACTACAAAGATTAACGGATATGGTATCAATGAAGACAAGGACACACATCCGAATACTTAATAAAATATACATAATTGAAAATTGAATTTTGACTATTCCTTTTAAAATTTTCGTAACTATTTTTTCTATCGAAGTGTTTTTTTTTTTCTTTTTTTGAATTACTGAGTTTTAGGAAAGACTTGTTCTTTTCAATGAACTGTAGGAATGTTAAGCTTATAAAATGCTCAACATATGAAATCTTACAATGATCGTTGCTTGAATGCAAATGATCAGGTTCACTTCTGTCTTGTGTGCATTAAAACACCATAATCAATAAGTGGTTCTTATTCCCTTAGGGGCTTTATTTCAAAACTTCAGTCACTACTCTTCAAATGCTTTAACCTGTAAGGGTCAGATATCATTTCTCTTGCTTCTATTTTCCGAATTCTGAAAGCAATTTGAGCGACTTAGTTTAAAATAATGCCTTCAAATTGCCAGAATCTCAATATTTGTATCCACCAATATAGCATCGTAAATAAAAAAGATGTAGCAGTATAGTATTGATAATGACACACACACACACACACACACACACACACACACACACACACACACACACACATATATATATATATATATATATATATATGGTTGGTACGATTATCTTGGTCTTTTCTTTTTAAAAAAAATTTTTTTCTCCCCGGGTAATGTTTGATAGTATATTTTTACAATCAAACTATTTGCTGTTTTTTTTTCTTACCGCGAGGATTTACCAACAAGTTTGGTATATTAAATATTATATATATATATATATATATATATATATATATATATATATATATATATATATATTAATATACCAAACTTGTTGGTATATTAAATATATATATATATATATATATATATATATATATATATATATATATATATATATTTAATATACAAAGCGTGTTGGTAGATCCTTGCGGAGAGAAAAAACCCAGCAGAGAGTTTGATTGTAAAAATATACTACCAAACATCAACCAGGAAGAAAAAAATTTTTGAAAAAAAGAAAAGACCAAGATAATCGTACCATCTAAAAATAATCTATTGGTATAATATTTGGCCAAAAGAAAAAACAATTTATATGTATATATATGTATATAAGATATATATATATTCATATAACCGCTAGGAGAAGCTAATTTGTAAAAAGTGCTCGATACCTAAGTAGAGCCAAGTAATAAAGATAATCTACTGAGTCAGACGAACCTACTATTAGTTTCGCATAAAGCTCTTCAGGGCTAAAATCTGACTCTAAAAAAAAGTCAGATTTTAGCCCTGAAGAGCTTTATGCGAAACTAATAGTAGGTTCATCTGACTCAGTAGATTATCTTTATATATATATATATATATATATATATATTTTAATATACCAAACTTGTTGGTAAATCCTCGCGGTAAGAAAAAAACCCAGCAAATAGTTTGATTGTAAAAATATACTATCAAACATTACCCGGGGAGAAAATTTATATATATATATATATTAATATACCAAACTTTTTGTATATTATATATATATATATATATATATATATATATATATATATATATATATATATATTGATTGTAAAAAAACCAAAAAAAAACCAAGATAATCGTACCAACCAAAAATAATCTATTGGTACAATATTTAGCCAAAAGAAAAAACAATTTATATATATATATATATATATATATATATATATATATATATATATATATTATATAAAATTCGAAGGCAATACAATGCGTAAAAAATAAAGACAAAAAGATGTTTATATGTCTAATCGATTTCAAAGCGAAGCTTTATCATCAGAGTTTTATTTCAGAAATGACGTGCTTATGTTTTTTTTTATTTGTGTGGTTATAATTTCTCTTCTTATTTCCTTTTCCTCTCCTTTTTTTCCTCTCTTTCTTCTTCTCCTCCTTTATGAATGGGCGAATAACTGTAATTTCTTATTTCTCTCTTTCTTTTTTTTTCTTTCTTAAAAGTTTGTTGAGAACAAGGCTGACATCCGGTAAGATGTTGCAATGTGTTGCAATGTGTTGCAACCGTGTGAGCATGTCATAATTTCAAAAGCAACAATGAACAAATAAATAAAAACCGTTAATAGAAATTTTTTTTTACATACTTAGCTTTTGTTTCGCTTTCACCTTTCATTTCCTATTCTTTCTCCCTCTCTTTCTTTTTTTGTGTTATTTCTCTTCTTTTTCTTTTTTTTCCCTTTATCCCCTTTGTTCTCTAATTTAAATTATTTTTTTATAGTAAATAAGTAAATAAAAGATTATCTTAAATTTGTATTAGTATTGATAGAAAAAATAATTCTTTATTATTTTTTTTTAAGAAAATATCTTTATGAGTACTTTTTTTCTTTTTCTTTTAAACTTAAATAGATTAAATATTATATTAATTATATATTAAAATATCATATAATAATTACATTAGGATTGATGCAAAATTCAAAACAATAAAAATAAACAAACTATTCTCCCTTAAATTTCAAATAGATTAAATCATAAATCAAATATTTGAATTACAAAAGGCATAATGTTTTGCTTCAATTATATATTTTATTTAACTATTTTTTTTCATTCTTTTGTTGTTATTATTTATTCTTATTTTTTTCCCCCACTTTTCCTTAAAATTTATTAATAGTTCTAGACTGACCGTAATCCTAAGAGGGTATTATGGTTTAAAGAAATAGTGTCATGGTTTAAAGAAATAATGTCATGTAAAGGAGTTAATAAGTATGTCAATATTGTTAAATTAATCGTAATTAATTTTTTTATATTTCTCTGTTATCAACACATTGCAATACATTGCAACATCTTACCGGATGTCAGCCTTGTTCTCAACAAACTTTTAAGAAAGAAAAAAAAAGAAAGAGAGAAATAAGAAATTACAGTTATTCGCCCATTCATAAAGGAGGAGAAGAAGAAAGAGAGGAAAAAAAGGAGAGGAAAAGGAAATAAGAAGAGAATTATAACCACACAAATAAAAAAAAACATAAGCACTCATTTCTGAAATAAAACTCTGATGATAAAGCTTCGCTTTGAAATCGATTAGACATATAAACATCTTTTTGTCTTTATTTTTTACGCATTGTATTGCCTTCGAATTTTATTATTTTATAACATACTTAACAATGCTTCAAGCAAATTACCAATTACTTATATATATATATATATATATATATATATAATATATATAAGATATATATATTCATACAAAACTGCCAGGAAACTAAAGCTAATAAATAAAAAGTGCTCAATACCTAAGTAGAGCAAATAATAAAGATAAATCTAATGAGTCAGACAAACCTACTAAAAGTTTCGCTTAATGCTCTTCAGGGCTTATATCTGACTAAAGAGACGTGGAGCAAACGTATTAAATATAGTACCTACCACCGTGAATCAAAAACATTAGCATAAACTAAAATGACCAATAGAAAAACAACAAACACTATTAAATCTATTATTTTATTATATTTTATTTATTTAATTAAAAACATTTTATTTCTTAATGTATTTTATTATTATTAAGTAAATTTGAATCTACTACTTCAGTTCTAATGTATACCCTAAATAACACTATTATCCCATGTACAAACAGGTACCCTGTCGCTATTGTTATCCCCTCAACGAATGGAAACTCAGCACGCCGACGGCAGTACGCATCTCTGCCTGTAATACGGTTTATGCGACTTAATCTAGGGAGACAGGGTTTATTTGGTGAACCTCGACATCCCGAAAACCCATCATGGGAGAAGTAGCAAATGAATTCGGGATCGGGCATGGCTCCTGTTGCTGGCACATAAACCAATACACCTTTCCAATCTTGCTACCAAACCCCTGAGGACTAGGTTTTTTTTCCACTGCTGTCATTACCCCTTTATATGGCGAGCAGTCAGAAAGGCACACGTTTAATACAGTCGGGATGCATCCTTTTATTCGAGCGGGTATATATAATATATATATATATATATATATATATATATATATATATATATATATATGTCTGTGTGTGTGTGCAAATGAGTAGTAGTCGATTAGGTTTTCAATCACATAAATATATATATATATATACATATATTTGTAGAAAAAGTGTTTTTCTCCACTACGGTTTTAGTGTTCTAGGTATACATTCTTCAGGAAGGCCCTAAAGAATGTGTACCTTGAACCCCGTTGTCGAGAGAAAACCCTTTTCTACTACTATTAATGCTCTATATTTTACGAAATATGAAGTGTGTGTTATGGTAGCGAAGATATGGAATCAGCGGCGCTTGGTAACTGACAATTTCTTGCATATACGATTTTCAAACCAAATGAATTATTTGTGTTCGTGTTTTTCCTTATATGCTTTTGTGTGATGTATCATAAAAAGAGTCAAACACTTAATTCTAATTTAGTTTGTGGGGCATGATGGGGAGGCTGGTTTTTTGTGTGGTGCATCATGGGAAGGTTCAATTAACGCAGTACTGTTTTCTGGGTACTAATTTGTAGTTGGAGAGTTGGAGGGTATGGATGTGTTAGGGGGTATTTGAAGTTGTTAATCTTCATATCAGCTACCAATAAAATACAGCTAGAGTGATTTACTAGTTTTCTTGGAGTGATATATCAATATTCTTAACAGTTTATATATATATATATATATATATATATTTGTTTGATTGATTAATATCTAATTAACACAGGTATAAAAACAGCAATATATATATATATCTTATTATAATGGAGATTGTGGGTTTGTCTGTCTGTAACCGAAACTATATTACTATACAAGTCACAATTCCCTTTATTATTTACATCACAATCTCCATGATTTTATTTATATTTAAACCTCAATTATTAATAAAATTGCTTCACCTTTTTATTAGTGTTTTCCATATCTACATACAAATAACATGCTATTGCATTTATATATACAAAAAAATAGCGGTTTACAGTGTGAATGGGAAGGCTAATTTGCATATTGATATTAAAAATGTGATTTTATTAAATATGTGCTTAGTATTATTGATTTCTAATTGTTTGGTTTTATTTTAATGAATATAAGCAAAAATCTCTTCAATGAATCTTAAATGAAATCCAATAATAAGAAAAAATAACTGTCATTTTATTCTTTATTTCCTGATTTAACTAAATAGTTAAATAAGTAAAATTCAGCAATGAAAGACGGGAGTGATGGAAGAGTAAGTTTCATTTCTATTTTTCTATTATACCCCCACTCTGTTACATATCTTTTTATCTGCCTTCTTATTAGACTTTCTAATTTAATACGATATTTCATTACATTAAAACTTAAATACATATATTTGCTAGTATATATAAGTAATGTAAAAATTAATGTCGTCGGGGTGGCCTAAAGTCGGTATTAGCCAGACAGCGAGAGACTATATTCCTTTTCACTAGCGCTACAGCAAGGAGATTATTTGGGTGTCTGAAGGGGAGCGTCACACCTACCATCAGCTCCCCACTTTACTGCACGGATCCCTGTGTTACTCATACTCTGTTAGCGAGGGCTGGTTCATTTATATCTGGTTTGTACTTAAAAAATTTAAATTAAAAACATCTGAGTTGTTAACATATAACCATTTCTGCCTGATTTGTATTTCAAAAGGTGCAGCGACACCTATTGACGTCCAGGTCAGCCGGAAATGTTTGTAGCTAAATCCTTCTCTTTAAGGAAAATACATATGTATCTATATTAGGTATGTGTTTGTATGGGTACAATTTTTGAATCCGCTTTCTTTCTTTTTTTGGATTGATTGTGAGGTGTATTACATGTGGTGTATTGAGCTATTTATTTAAATAATATCGGTATCCCTTTAAGAAGCTCATATCTAAATTAAGCCCATGTTTGCGTGCATGCGATTTGTGAACTCATTTAATCTCTTGTTTTCTATGTGTGTCTATTAGGATGCATTTGATATTGTCCAGAGTGTCTTCATACATAAACTTTTATAATATAAATCCAAAAATCACAAAATAATCACCATGAACCCTCATGGTCGTTGATTTTGAACATAACACGTATAAACTCACTGACATATTAATTAAAGATTTCTAAGATCTCAAAACAGACCCTATAATCTACTCTATATACTATGAACTACCCATCAACGCTGAACAACAACCACCCAATTTATCTTCACGTCTCACGTCATCTTTTCATATTTATAGTGAGTATTATGCACAATTATTATTATTTACAAGTATTATGCACAGTGTTATGCACATATGTAATGTTGTATTCAATATAAATATGTAAAGAGAGACAAATCTTAGTATTCTATTTCAAAACTATGTGACGTAATATGTGTTCAAAATTAACTAAATTGTCAATATATATATATATATATATATATATATATATATATATATATATATAATGTGTGTGTGTATTTATATATTTGTGTGTCTAACAAAACACTTATACATATATACTAGTGTATGTATGTACACACATATTCACACATACAGATAAACACCTAATTCTGTAGTACACCGGAACAGGCGAACATGTAAATATATTTAAGACAATGGTTCTTTCTAGTTCATTTCATTATGTTTGAATTTCAACCTTACAATTTTACTCCTGTATCCATCGACACCAATTCTTTTTTTGCCAAAAATTACGTCTTTAAAATTCGACTTATACTCAAGTAATTGCTATGCACACACACACACACACACACACACACACAAAAACACACACAAAAAAAAAAAAAAAAAAAACAAAAACACAAACACATGTATATCTATATCAATGTGGGCATGTTTACTTGACTATAAGTCTATAAAGAGAGAAGTCCCGATGCCAACAATTCCAGTGTCTCTTTGGTCGACCCAACATACCTTCCGCCATTACTCTATAAGAATATAATGTTGTTGAGCTGATCGGTAGGAAAAAGGAAGAAAAGATCTGAAAAAACTTTGGCCACACCAAAATGGCACAATTCCTGGGTTATCTCATAAGAATTCGGTCCAGAGAGGATCGGTGTTACTTAACGGCGTGGAAGAAAATCCGATAATACTTTTGTCTTCCAGTCTAGAAGTGACTGACCACTAAGCCCTGACTTTATTTTGGCTTCGACGATAAGAGAGAGAGAGAGAGAGAGAGAAGAGAGAGAGAGAGAGAGAGGGGGGGTAGGTGGTGGTGGAGAGAGACGCGCAATTTAAGAGATACAGAAAGAAGGGAAGAGAAAGAGATAAAATGATGAAGCACATACATGCCTGAGAGGTGGAGAGAAATAGATAGAGAAGGTGACACGTAATGTAAAAGACACAAAAAGAAGGGGAGATAAAGAAAGATAAAAAGCTGAGGCACATAGATACATGACAGAGAGAGAGAAGGAGAGAAGGTAACGAGCAATGTGAAAGACACAAAGAGAGAGAGAGAGAGAGAGAGAGAGAGAGAGAGAAAGAAAGAGAGAGAGAGAGAGAGAGATAGAGAACGAGAGAGAGAGAGATAGAGGGGGAGGGGGAAGTAAGAACTTGGTAAACACACACACGCGCGCAAGGAAGATAGGGAGATCAAAGGTGACCCATACAGAAAAATTCTGAAAAAATAAAGCAAAAGGTAAAGTACAATTAAGACAGAAAAAAGGAGAGAAAAAGTAAAAAGATGGTGAAAATCGAAAAAAAAACTGTGACTCGGAGGGAAGCGGGGGAGTACAATATGAGAGAGAGAGAGAGAGAGAGAGAGAGAGAGAGAGAGAGAGAGAGAGAGAGAGGAGAGAGAGAGATTGGGGCTTCAGTAAGTTATCAATGGAGCATTTTTTACGTACCTTAACTCACTCAGATGGTTTCTTGCCTCTGTTATTATTTACCAAAATTACAAGAATAAGCACAATAGGTCAGCCATTCGAACCTAAGAATTATTTCCCCCCTACATTTACGGTTTAAACACACACACACACACACACACGTATATATATATATATATATATATATATATATATATATATATATAGAGAGAGAGAGAGAGAGAGAGAGAGAGAGGGAGGAGAGATTTACGTACAAATATATTATAATCTACAAATGTAAATGAATTCCGGTCTAAGGACGTATTCTTTTTAGATATTCAGATGAATATAGATGCATATCCACATAACACGCACATTGGTGTGTAGCTGTGTATATTCATACATATACATATGTGTGTGTATGTGTGAAGATATCTATATGTTTAAGATATGTATCATGCTCGATGAATCCACAGACATTCACACCTATTTGATATATATATATATATATATATATATATATATATATATATGTGTGTGTGTGTATGTGTGTGTGTGTGTGTGTGTGTGTATATATATATATATAAACATTCTAGGTACATTGCAAACATATAATAGGTGAGTGCAAAAGTTCACAGCGCCCTCTTCTTTAAACTTAAATATGAAAACACAGTAAAATATATATATGTGAGCGATTTGTATGCGATATGTAAATTGTCGTCTAAGTTATGCAAAAATGAAAGTAACATCAACATCTCATTCTGTCAGATTTATTTACCAACATGACATGAAAATATCTTGAAATACCATTGCTTAAATTTATTCAAATAAATCGCCATTAGCTTCAACGATTGCGTTCAGACGACATCGGAATCTCTTGCTAGCCTTTCTGTCAGTCTCCTTTAAATTGGTAAATTTTACCGTTATCCTTGCCTGATCGTTTCGTTGGTTTTTTGCTCAGCCGTACACATAATAATCAAGGGGATTGCAATTTGGAAAGTTAGGTTGACAGATGTTAGGGGTGATGTTGTAGTAGAAATTTTCTCATAGCCAACACGGTTTCTCTTGTTTATGTGGCATGGCACAATCCTGTTGCCAGATGTAGGTTCTTCCAGCAGCCACCCTCTCGACTTAGGGCTGCACTACCTTCTCCATGCACTTGATGTAGGCCTCAGTGTTGATTTTAAATCCATGTGGGAAGATGAATGGAGACATAATATCACCATCGCTAGTGACCACCCCAAACAGCATAATGTGGACGCTGTTTGCTCTTCATCACTATCGGGATATAGCAAGCCAACAGTTGTCCTGCGAGTTCAACATCTGATCCTGGCTGAATTTTTCTCATCTGAGAAAAAACAAAGCATGTTCGATTGGAGGGGATGCTTGAGTGCTGAAAAGCTTTGCAGCACGGTCTTTCTTCTCGTCCTTTATGGACTGTGATAATAAATCTTTTTTTTCTCATCTTGTATGAGAAATACCGAATGTTGTCATGTACTAAAGCCATATTAGAAACTCAGACACTCCGATACCCCTGGCTGTGGACCTGATTGACTCACCGGGATCTTTGGCTTGGATCTCAGAATCAAATTCGAGACTTCTTTTCTCATCAGAACGATCAGAATGAGGCTTCCAAGTTGCCGTATATTCGTAATCAACTCTTTTAGAATCCTCAGTAGTGTACTCAGATGGAACACCCAAACATTCTGACATCTTCGTATTGAAGTTTCCAATGGGAATGCCAAGCAGTACAACATGACGTTTTTCAATTTCTAGGGCAGGGAATTGTCATGATGCTGCTTTCCTCACAGCTAGTGCCCAACTGACTCGAGTTTGCAGCATTAGACAAAACCTGAAACAAACAAAGCGAGTGCGCGAAATAAATAATTTATAAATATGAAATTTACCTATTGCACCTTGTATAAAAAATGTGTGTATGTGCAAATATATAATTTATAAGAAATGGTTATGCATATGTATATATGCGAATGTATCTATATATTAATAGGGTTGTTCCTAAATCTCCCGTCCGTTATCATCTCTCTGTTTTAAAATTAGACCGTCCAAATCGTCCAATATTCAATGCAAATATGTAAATAGAGATTACCTGGTGTCGCTAAATCGAATATTTCTTATTTGTCCCATTTAATTTCCTCCAATTTTAAGAAGGAAACATTACAAATGGTCTTGCGTCGCTTAAATGTCCAACGTAATTTTTTTTTTAAATTAAAAAAAAAGAAGTTACATTTTTTTTTATTTGTAATATTCAAATTGTGAATTACGGAATATATTTTGGTAATTTTTATCTTATGTCGTCCAAGCCTCCTGCCATAAATTACGCTATGTTTTACCGAGCCAGCGCCAGGCGAATTTCCAGCCCAACTTTTTCCGTGTCATGATTTTGTCGCTTTTATTTTTGTATCATTCATTGCAAAGAAAACAGTAGGATTTATATGTAATGAAATTGCAAATCATCGTTTGTGGCTAAAATAGCTTCCCTTGATTTTTGTTTCGTTTCGTGGTAATTCTACGGATCCCGTTAGTAATAATAATCATTGTGTTTGGCTATATATACATAATTTATGTCGATCAACGAGAACAAACGTCCATGACCTGATGTTTTCAGGTGGCAGGACTGGAAGTGGGTGAAGACACTGCCAGGGGCGATGAAGAAGTGTCTGGGATTTTGACTTTCCATGGTCGATATCTACATTGAAGAAACGGATAAAACTTAATAGCTCAAGAACTCATGAAAAGAGAGAAGCAGCTGGGATCCGTTGACAATGCCATTGTAGTACAGGCTGTGCATATATATATATATATATATATATATATATATATATATATATATATATATGTGTGTGTTGTGTGTGTGTGTGTGTGTGTGTGTGTGTAAAATTAATAGATAAATGGGAAAATAAGAGTCGTGAGGTTGATGTATTAATATTTTTAAATTATTTTCGATGTTTAAAATGTTTGATTATTAAATATACTAGCAAATATATGCACCCTCCGGGTGCAAGTATTTAAGTTTTAATGTAATAGAATATACTAAATTAGAAAGGCTAATGAAACTAAATAAGAATGCAGATAAAATGATTTGAAACAGAGGGGTGTATAATCGAAAAATAGAACAACTGAAACTTGCACTTCTATCACTCTCGTCTTTCATTACTAAATTTTCCTAATTTAATAACTTAGTTAAAATAGGAAGTAAAGAATAAAATCAGAATTATTTCTTCTCGTTAATCGATTTCTTTTAAGATTTATTGAAGAGATTTTTGATCATATTCATTAAGATAAAACCATACGATTAAAAATCAATAATACTAAGCATATATTTATTAAAATCAAATTTGTAATTTCAATATGCAAATAAGCCCTCCTGTTCACACTGTAAACTGCTATTTTAGTGTATATATAAATACAATTGCAGATTATTCATTTGTAGATATGATTAACAGTATTAATAATGTAAAACAATTTTATTAGGGATTGAGGTTTAAATAAAAATAAAATCATGGAGAATGTGACGTAAATAACAAAGGGAATTGTGACTTGAGTAGTGATATAGTTTCGGTTACAGACAGAAAAGCAAACAATCTCCATTATAATAAGATATTAAATATATATCCATAATATTCCCCAAAGCATTAAAATATCACCTGGTGATGTTGACATATTTATTCATCAAGTTATCCGAGGAAAAGGGGTTGAGAACTTTCATACGTTTGAATTGCGTCATGATAATGTTTTAAATGTATGAAAGTTCTACATCCCTTTTCCTTATATAATTTGATAAATAAATACGCCAATATGACTAGGCACTATTTAAATGTCCTGATAAAGATTATAGATATATATCTAATATATATTCAATAATCGAAACGTTTTAAACGTCGACAACAATTTTCAAATAATAATAAGTCATTCTCGCGACTTATTTTACCCATTTATTTATTACTTTTCCACATATCGTCGGATCCATGTCTATCCCTTCCAAACGCGCGCGCACGTACACACACGCCCACCCCCACGCACACACACACACACACGCACACACACACACACACACATATATATATATATAACTGATGAAAATTGCATGGTCTACATATGGAAATAATGATAATAACTCAAAAGAAAGCCTAGAAATAAATACAATGTACTTACATTAAAAACCATTGAAAATTAAGCATAAGAAATTAATTTTAATAATTTGCAATGTTTCTAGAAATACTTCCCCCTTCATCTGATATGAAATGATACTATTGTATTGACTTAGAAAGTAAGTCCGGATTGAATTGTTAATATTCGTTCATTGCTATTTGGTTTCTTGTTCAAAAATGTAACATCCGAATCGTTAATATGTATCCATTTCTGCCTGATTTGTATTTCAATATATATATATATATATATATATATATATATAATATATATATATATATATATATATTCGGTTAAACGCCACAGACAATTCAAGTCTGAGGAGTTTTTTCATGGTCCTTTCTATTTTTTTGCGATCTTTTTTGTGTTTGGGTGGAGAAGTTGTAATAGTCCACCAAATCCTTTTATTCGAGCGCTTTCGGCTGGTTTATCAGCCATCATCAGGTGGGGAAACGATGTTAAGTTTTTTTTCCAAGTGCCTCGTTTTTATAGAAGAACGAGTAGTAGCTTAAAAAATGGTGGTGGTAGTTAGTACGAAACAATGGATTAATGTTTTTTTTTTTTTTTTTTTTTGAGGGGGTACAGAATTGTGAGGAAGGGAGGGGGAATGGTTAGAGTGGGATTGTTTATAAGCATTGGAGGATGTGTCTACTGGTTTGAAAGTTTATTTTGTTTAAGGTAGGTCTTTTTAATTTGATATAGAGTGCTTCCATTATTTGCAATTTTTGTTTGTTTTTTTCTTTATGGAGTGTGAGTGTGTTTTCTGTTAACATTTTCCTGTAGGTTGAGGGGGGGGGCATGAATGTGTCTTTAAGTGTTGACTAATGGAGCTGGTGTCAGATAAGTGCATTGTTAAACGGCGGGATAATGTGGTCGTCGTATGGCCAATATATGTATTGCTGATATTGGAGAGACAATCTCCTATAGGACATGTAAACTCATATACAACATTGGTCTCATTTAAAAAAAACTCCTCAGACTTGAATTGTCTGTGGCGTTTAACCGAACTTGTATAAAAGAAAAAATGCTGCCGAAGTATACATATATATATATATATACCTCTGAGTGTGCACTTTTGTGTATATAAGTATATCAGTAATTTTGTAGCTTAATGATAAAAACATCTATTTTATAGAAATATTTATTTTTCAGTTAAATTTCCTATAGGGTCAATGCACTTATTTCAAGCTATATAAACTAAATATATGCATGAGGTTATAGTGATCGTTTAATGAATGGTATTTTCAAGTTGGTAATGGAAAAATGAATTATTTCACAATTCGTAATCCTCCATTCATGGCGGGCTTCGGTTTTCCAAATTCCGAAATGACCTGTTGAGCTCCCGGCAACAAACTGGCTGACTTTTCAATAATCCTCAAGTCTCATCTCTGAGGGTCTCTCGCACCTACAGCAAGATCTTTCGTAATCGACCTTTTGTTGTCGGTCACACAGATGGGTACCAGGATCACTGCACACTCAGAATAATACATCTGTGTGTTCGGGTACTCTCTTTCTGAGCGTGACATTTTCGGGTAAATAGACAAACATATTTAATGACAAAAGCTCTTGTATAGATTGATGTCGAGATATTTCGACTTTGTTTTGGAATCTCGAATATCAGCATCCTTATCTATATTATATCACTTGCCAACAAGACGACTTCTTCGTCATCATACCACATAAAGAGATGGAAGAACGATAGTTACATATATTGTTTCCACGTACGGATTAATTTTGAGAAAATTCCAAGGGTATTTTATTGCTAGAGCAAACTTAACAGAAAAGAATACAAACATGACCAGATACAAGGAAGAGCTTATACAGAGTTGTATAAGCGAAATATTTTGATATGAAAATAATGCTTTCTCTTCTAAGAAAAACGTATCGAATCCTTGATATGCAGCTGGTAGATAAGTAAAGTTTAAAGATTTACATGTTAAGCATGTTATCGTGTGCCATGCAATACGGGGTTGCTGGTGGACAGGAGTGCATCTTTGTGCGTTGTTATTTCTCCCGATGCTGGAAAATGAAAGAGGATTTTGACTTTGCTGCTTCCACTTTAATACTGCTGCTCGCTACGACACTTAGTGCCTACCAGCAGACAAAAGAGTTAATAACCCCTAGTGTCCATTAGAAGAATCATGGCAAGTAAGGAATGTAAGTCCTACAAAGGAGTTAAGAGAGTTTCTTTTTTATAACAAAAAAGCAAGATACATATTTTGTGTAAATCTGGCTTTTTATGTAACATTGTCGGGTCTTAAATGTTGTCACTTGACCCCGACAGCAAGAAGGAAACGACAAACACATTGTGTATTAAAAACTCACTGACGTTTATTTTGCTATTCTTTCTTCTTTTTTTTTTTTACTATTTCTTTTTAATTTTTGTTATTTAAAATTTTTTTTTTTACATTTCTATGGACCAGTCTCACAAAAAGGAAAACGTGGTGTTTTTTAAAAATTTGTTGATTGATTCAGTTGAGGAGTTGTTCTTTCGTTTATTTATAAATTTTATTTATAAGACATCGCTCTCTTCCATGGAGGACAGTTTTGCTTAAACACCAAATTAATTGTTTCTCTTTGTGTCTCTTTTTGAATCTGACTAAAACATTCAATATACCATGTGACTGCACATAGCCATTCAATGAGCGCTTATATGATTTTTAATTATTTTCCATGGCTGCCTCAGCAGCGATTGATCCTTTGACCTGGCCCTGTCAATCATTCCTAAATACTCTACAAATGTTCGAATATATCCGACACACCAGGGCGTCGATGGTGGTGGGGGACATTATATAACATTGGATAATAAAAATAAACCTCTCACCGGGGCGGTTAATTCCTTATTTTCAATTGCTTACTTAATAATTGAACAACATAATAACAAAGAAGGAACACTCTTCATTATGATAATATGTTCACCTTTTCCAATGTTTGATCTAAGAAATGCAATCACTGTTAAAAAAACGATTCCATTGCTCTTTTATTTATTTATGCTAAAATGCACCTTTAACACAGATCTTCAAATATATATGCTGACGCAGCGTAGAAAACGGCCGCACGGGTAGGAGTGGTCGGGATGTAAGATAATGAGTCGACCTTCCCCGTTAAGCAAGACCACAAAGGAGGGAATCCGTAGGAAAACGCCGGGATTCAACCGAACCTTTCTTCGTTGAAGCTTCCCTTTCCCAAAAGAGCGGCTTGAAGGGGGGATTATGACAGGCTTTAAGAGCGTCATTATCATTATTATCATTGCTGTTTATCGGGATTATTGCCTGTAATCAGATCTCACCAGTCGCTAATTTCTGCTGCTCTGCACACGGACGCAGATCTGGCAGGATCCACGGCGGCAAAGGAATTCGACGCCGATCCGTCCAATGATGAGTCAGAAATGGATTTATTCTGGCTTTGTTCTCTCTAATTAATTCACATCGACTCAGCTCAGATCGACTCAGATCTTTGGATCTATCTATTATATATCGAAGGCCGGCATTCACAAATAAATCTACTACCTATTTATACGTATATATATACTGGTGATCTTTATCTAACTATATAGCTATACACTTTAATCCACTCCTATGTATCTATTAGTCTTTTTATTCTTTTGTTTTTCTCTTAACCTTTTCATATCTATCTGAATATGTCTATCTAGCTATCCCAGTCTTTTCTTTTTTTCTTTCTTTCTCTCTTTCTTTCTTTCTTTCTTTATGTATTTCTGTATATTCTTTTTATCCTAGTCCTTTTACCTATCCCAGTGATTTCTTAATTTCTATTTCTTTCTTTCTTTCTTTCTTTCTTTCTTTCTTTCTTTCTTTCTTTATGTATTTCTTTATGTATTTCTTTATGTATTTCTGTATATTCTTTCTATCCCTGTTCTTTCTACATATCCCAGTCATTTCTTCATTTCTCTTTCTTTCTTTCTTTCTTTCTTTCTTTCTTTCTTTCTTTCTTTATGTATTTCTGTATATTCTTTCTATCCTAGTCCTTTCTACCTATGCCACTCATTTCTTAATTTCTCTTTCTTTTTTTTTTTCTTTATATATTTCTATATATTCTTTCTATCCTAGTTTTTTCTATCAATCCCAGTCATTTCTTCATTTCTCTTTCTTCTTTCTTTCTTTCTTTCTTTCTTTCTTTCTTCTTTCTTTGTGTATTTCTTTATGTATTTCTTTATATTCTTTCTATCCTTGTTCTTTCTACCTATCCCACTCATTTCTTAATTTCTCTTTCTTTCTTTCTTTCTTTCTTTCTTTCTTTCTTTCTTTCTTTCTTTCTGTATATTCTTTCTATCCTAGTTCTTTCTACCTATCCCACTCATTTCTTAATTTCTCTTTCTTTCTTTCTTTCTTTCTTTCTTTATTTATTTCTAAGTAATTTTTATAGATTTATTTTATCTTATTTATATCCGAAACATGTGTATGTATTTCTGTCCATTCTTTCTATCCTAGTCAATTCTATCTATCTCGGTCATTTCTTTCTTTCTTTCTTAGTAATTTTTATAGATTTCTTTTATTTCATTTATATCCGAGTTATTCCTATGTATTTTGTCCGTTCTTTCTATCCCAGTCATTTATATGTATTTCACTCATTTCTTTCTCAGTCATTTCTGTCTTTATAACACAGTAATTTCTATGTGTTTCAATCCGTTCTTCCTATGCCAGACATTTCAATGTATTTCGGTTTTTCTTTCCTTATTTTGATCCCAGTTATTTATATGTATTTCAGCCATCTCTCTCTTTCTCTATATCCCACTCATCTTCATGAATTTCATTTCGTTCTTTCTATTCCAGGTATTTCTATATTTTTCAACAATTTCTTACTATCTCAGTCATTTCTTTATTTATTTCTATTTCGAGTCATTTCAATATATTTCGATCAGTTTTTTCTATTCGAACTATTTCTATAAATTTTAGCCTTTTATTTTTTCTATCGTAGTCATTTCTATATATTTCAGCTGTTTTTATTCAAACATTTCTTTCTTAACGTCTCTGTCACTTCTACGCATTTCAGCCCGTCCTTTTTATTCTTGTTATTTCTATACATTTGAGTCATTTCTATCTCACTCATTTCTTTATCTCTTTCTATCCCAGTCATTTCTATATATTTCAGTCATTTCTATATTTTTATATCCCGGTAATTTATATGTATTTCCTTCCGGTCTTTCTGTCCCAGTTATTTCTATATATTTCAGTCATTTCTTTATATCTCGGTTATTTTTTATTTATTCCTATCTCAGTGATTTCTGTATATTTCAGTCATTTCTTTATTTTTTCATATCAGTCATTCGTATATATTTAAGTTTTTTCAAGTCATTTTTTCTTTCTTTTCCAGTCATTTCAATATATCTAAATTATTTCTTTTTTCTTTTCATCTTTTTCAGTCAGTTAAATTTATTTAAGTTCTTTCTTTCTTTCATTCTTCTCCAGTCATTTCAATATATTTAAGTTCTTTAGTTCTTTCATTATTTCTATCACGGGCATTTAAAATATTTAAGTCATTTCTTCTTTCTTTCTTTCTTTCTTTCTTTCTTTCTTTCTTTCTTTCTTAGTCATTTCTATATATCTAAGTCTTTCTTTCTTTCTTTTCCAGTCATATCTGTATATTTCAGTCATTTCTATTTATCTGAATTAATTCATATCTGTTTACTCCAGTCGCTTTTTATCTCAGCTAGACTGTCTATTCTTATCTCTTGTAAACTGTTCATATCTATCTATCTATCTATCTATCTATCTATCTAGTTTTGTCTGTTTATACCAATTACTGGTCATCTATTTATTCGTATCTCTTTCAACTCGTTCAAATTCTTCTCTGTTCCTATCTAATCCAGTCTGCTCAAAGCGATGTTTGCCTGTTCACATTTATGTATCTCCATCCGTCCATTCCTGAGACTGTAAACATCTACTGACTATTTGGGGAGTGACATAAATGTATATTTGTATCCAGCTCTGCAGGCGATGTTTATGATGACGTTTAAATAGTCAGAGTACCATACTCAATAATTCTCAGTATTTGTCATGGCAATGAATGGCAGTGTCCATCTCCTTTCCAAGTAATATGCAAGAGGTAGTACTTGGTTAAGTGATACCAATAGCAAAGAACTATCCCTGATCTGACTCATCATCATCATCATCATGTTACATTGACAGCACATATTCCCATGACACTCTCTCGTCACCCGTCTCCATCGGTTATCACTCATGGCAGATCTTCCACACAGCATCCGGAATCCGCACAAATTTGATTGCTGTAGGCTTTTGCTGTTCGGCCTACACTGGTGTGCCCATCTGTAGGTGTCCCTGCTTCTCCAGCAGTGTCCAGCATGTCTTGATCGTCTTAATTGGATGGTTTGTGTAATAAGAGGCAAGTGGCCGTACAAATGCTTTTTTTTGGGGGGGGGGGTTGCTTCCAAGATTTATTGAAGACAACACGAGGCATCTTTGTATAATTCCCATGTAGCTTTTTCTTTAAGCGTTTAATTAGAGTTCACATGGTTCAACCATACAGCAGCACTGATAAGGCTATAACTTGGAAGAATTCTCGCTTTATCTAATCAGGGAGATCAGATATCCATATGATCGATAATCTGTTTATAGCAGTGCATGCCTTTCCTATGCGTACATTGAAATCGCTTTTTGTAGATGAGATATTACTATCTAGGATACATATACTAAAATTTGAAGGATATAGGTCTTTATTTTGAGGATTAGATTAAAACCTTTTCTAAGAACATTGATTGAAAGTAAATGCAAACTGCCCAAGCTGAAAGTTTATCTCGGTTCACCGATTCGAAATTTAAACATTCTCGGGAATGGGGAGGGGTAATTGATTTTATTGATTGACTGATTTTAACGGTATTTCAACCCGTCTTGGATTATTTTATACCTAGAGGTTAGGGAATCGCATTCATTGTACCTTCATATATACATTTTTGTGGTGTTTTAAAATAAAATTCCACATGGTTCTATCGAATACTAATAATCTTTAAAGAGGTCTATTTGATCCACAAATGGAAACTAACAGGAACTGCCACTCTGGGTTAGAATAGACCTGGGAGTAATGGCATTGAGGGGTACTCCACACTCGTTCGATCTCCAGAACTGAAGTTGCTGGCAGTTTTATTTTACGGCATATCAACCCTCTTTCGGGTCACCTAATGCCGAATCAAGTCATTTTGATAAACAAAGGGCCCAGGTTGCTTATAGTACCTGCAGTTGCTTAAGTAGTCCCCCAATTAAGTATTTAACAGACCCATCACTGCTTAACTTCAGTAATCTAGCGGAAATCAGTGCTTTCAACTTGACTTGACCGTAATAGAACTGAAACCTCACTATCAGATGCAGTTTAGTGTCATACCTAGAGCACACCTTGTTTTTTGAGAGGTCGGGGTCTCACCTCTCTGCATTGGGTACAGTCAGCGTATTCTAAACCCCACCGACAAGTCGTGTGGGGATCTGAGTGCAAACTTTCAAGACAGACAGACAGACAGACAGATATCCCTTCACAGATGAAAGACACTTCATTACAGGAGTAATAATCTACCGAATCGCCAGTTTAAAACAGCGCCATTTACAGAGAAGGATTGACAAACATACACGGAATAGTTGACCAAGAAAAGGATATCGATCATCCGTCATTTTGTCTTAATTGGCAGATATTCAGGAAGGGGAGTCGTAGACAGTGGAGTAAAGGAAAATCCCTTTTAGACAAAGAATCGGCAGTGATGAGCCGACATTTTCGCCTTTAAATGGCCGGCTCTTCCCTGTGTTGTAAACGAAGGTGATCGGGTATTTCTATGAAATGCCTGATCCTCTTCATCGCTACGATCAAACGTTTACAGATCTGATTAGACGTGTTGGGAATTTGACTAATGTGCTGACAGATTGACGTCGACAGCTGATTTCGTCTGTGTCAAGTGAATCCAACTGACATTAAACGTTTGCTGACGTAACATACTTATAGAATGCCGTCTCTCTGTGTGTTCATCCTCTTTGCTAAACCTATTCATATCCATCAAAGAATATCTGTAGGAGAAACCGCATGTCATCTCTGCAGCCATGTTGATTACGAGTAGCTGTTAATCTCACGGTAGTCTGACACAAGGCGACAGATGCGGCAAGGGAAATTTGCAGTCCCAAATACCACTAAGAAAGGAGTATAATGGCGTGAAGGGTTGCTAAAACTTATTGCTTTAGCAGTCTCAATTCACATATATATAAAAATAACAATTCATGAACACATTTATCTTTGTGTAGATTCCTTGTGGATAAAGAATTCTGGTTGTAGGCTCATTCGTTGTTGGGTCTGCTGTTATGTTTGTTCACTCAAAGTTGGGTGTGTGTGTGTCTGTGTTGGTCTGTTGTATCAGCCGTCCCTGCCGCTAAGGATTTTGTCCGTGTAGTTTCTTTGACTGTTTTTACTGTTTTAAGGATTTTCCCCCCTGTCGGTATTTTCACTTCCGGCTTTTACCCTTTTCCGGGTTCTGTCAGAGGATAATCCATATTTTTCATAGCGGAGAATACAGTAAAAGACTATATCAGCTTATTCACCATCATCAAACACTTACATTAAACGTTTGGGTGCACGCTTAGCGTAATGGTTATCGTCGTAGGAAATGAAGTTGGCGACCCGAGTTCAAATCTTGGACGAGGCTGTTTGCGTTTCACTTCGAGCTAATGCTTCTCGCCTCCTCCTACAACTATGGGTAAATAGTAGGGAAGAAGGAAAAATCTTAATTCAAACCGGGTACACTCCGCTTTAAATTTAACCTTATATCACATCTTGCCCGTGACAGAAGAGTCAATTAAATGCTGAAGTTGGAGGCGCAGGTCATGTAATAATTATCGTCATATCGTCAAATGCAGGGGTTATTCCTTTTTCACTAGCGCTATACCAGGGAGTTTTTTTGCAGACGTGAAGCTCCCCACCTACCGTTATCTCCTATACGATTTACCCCACAGATCAGAATACCCAAGCTGTACTAATGCGCTAAACTAGCAGAGACCCGTACCAAACGTGAAACCTTGCGATTCCTAGGCGAATGTTCTACCGACTGAGCTACTGTGCAAACAAATGATTACAGACAAATTTTTAACAAGTGCAATTAAAAAAAATATGTACCTGAACATTGAAACATATAGTTATGATTGTAATAAAGCATTTATAAATGAATCAAATTATGGCAATTAAATAACCCATAAGGTGTTGATATGCCGTTAAACAAATAAGCAAAACGAAACCAAGATTTCTTTAACGATGAGTTTTTGTTCAGAATTATTTGTAAGTTTTGAGAATTGGCTTTTTCTCAAGCGCAGACTTTGCCAACTGAATTCCCTTAACATTCTTTATGATTAATTTTCAGTTCTTGTCCATGAGGGGCAGCCGTGAGGGTAAGGGTTTTAAAATAATTACGTAAAATTTTGGCTTTTCTCGATATTGACTAAACTTAGCCAAAGGGGTAGGAGAAGGAGACAAGAGAATAGGGCGAATACTCTGTACGCCAATTTTCCAGGCAGGTTTAGTTTAATACAAACACAAAGCCAAATAGAGGGTGAATAAGACGAGGAAGACCGTGTGCGTCAGTCTTCCAGCTAGGTTTAGCTTGGTACAAGAAATAAGTTCAAATAGAAATTGAAGTAGACTTAGTAAGATCAAAAACCAAATGAAGTGGAACGAGGACTTCCTACTTAGAATACGGATCTATATATTAATACGCTTGTTCCTAGATATTCCACCCCTTATCATCTTGCAACATCCCTCTGGTTAAAAATGAGACCATCAATATAAATACAGATTATCTATGTCGTTTAATTGCAGATTTCTTATTTGTCCCATTTTATTTCACCCAATTTAAAAAATTAATCATTCCAAATGGTGTTTCGTCGCTTAACTGCCAAACGTAAAATTAAAATCAAAAGGAATTGAAAAAAATTACATATTTGTTTTATTTCCAATATTGAAATTGTGAATTACGGAATATATTTTGGTAATTTTGATCTTATGTCCTAATTTATACTATGTTTTCGCGAGCGAGCGTGAGGTCAATTTTCGGCCCAACTATTTTCTGAGTCGAGTTTTTGTCACTTTTTGTCAGCAGATTAATGTAGATATCTTAAACGCCTCCCCCACATTTTGATCGGCAAATCAATGTAAATATTTTATAATCCCCCTTTTAAGAAAGAGAGAGAAAGTTTTAAATCAAGATTATTATACTTTTTAATTATTGTACTATTTAGCAATAGTTATTAAGTAAAAATATCAAAAATTGTAATAACCAAATTATTATACTGTGGTATATTCAGAGGTCCTGCTAGTATCAACTATTTTACATTTATTTATCCAAACCCTCCACACAAAGAGGATGTGACGCAAGGTCAATTTTTAAGTGAACTTTTACTGGCTTGAATTCAGAGTTTTCCTCATCCTATACCAGTTGCCATATCAAGGTTAAAGAGCCCAGTCTATCCAACTATTATAACAGTAGAGTAGGCTGGTTTCCTTAACCTTGTAAAGGCAACCAGTTTAAAAGGAATCTGAGTTATAAACCTGGAGAGGGATAGGCTCCGCCTGCTCAAGACATGCTATATGAGTAATGTTACCATATCTAAATTACGGGACTAGTGAAAGACCTTACTTTACAGACATTTATGACAGGAATTATGCTTTTTTATTTACCCAACCTCTCCGCCCGAGTAGGATGCTACACAAGGTCATTTTTTAAGCGGAGTTTAACAGGCTTGAATTCAGAGATTTCCTTATCCTAGACCAGTTTCCGTATCAAAGTTAAAGCTGGAGGGAGAATACTTTGATGCATACCTTTCCCGATGGTATTAGCGCTATGTAAAATACAAACGGCCACGTCCAAGATTTGAATACATGTTGCTAATTTAATTTCCTACGACGATAATCATTACACTTCGAGCACCTCCATTTTACATATTGGAAATTCTGGTTCTGGTGTTTCCCTCAGGCTCGAACACACAGTAGGAAATACATAACTATCTCAACTGTGTGATAGATAGAAACTTATTTAACGGAAAATTATATTGCAATGAGAAGACTGACCGCATTTGATTTATTACATGGACTAGATAGAACTAGTTCAGAGCGTCCCATCTTGGTGTAATGCTTAACAAGTTAGTCTCTCCGATCCATTACTACTGAATTGCAAGTTCGATCCTCATTGTGTCACATCTTAACTGTGACCAACGGGTTGGGTAAATGCCTCTACGTCTGCTATTTCAATTTATTTTCGCTAGTTTCACGTTCGTGTCAAAGACATTGGTACCACTCGTTTTTAATAAATAATCACTGTGATGCCCGTAGCCAGTTCTATTCACAAAGAACATATTCTTTTATTTCTGGTTATTATTATTATTAATGGTTGAGCAGAGTTGACGGCAGAAGAGAATGAGTGTTATATTTATGAAACGATAAGTTTTTGTTGGATTAAGAGAAAGCTTAAATAAATATAAATGGATACTTATGAGTTTTAGGTTTAGGACTGGAGCCAATGGATTAGTTGTGCACCCCACCCCACTCGTAGAATGTTGGAATTGGAGGAAGAGGAGAGGGAAGAGAAGAAGGAGGATAAGTGGCAGTATAAAATAAAGGGTTGGGACAGGAAATAGGGATAAGACAAAAGAAGAGAATGGGAGGAGAAAAACAAGAGGAAAAGGGTAAAGACGAAGATCAAGGTATTTGAAGAGAAAAACGCGAGAGAAAAGGTAAGAGAGAGAGAGAAAGAGAGAGAGAGAGAGAGAGAGAGGAGAAAGAAGGATAAGAATGAAGAAAAGGGAAAGGAACAGAAGTATAAAAAGGTAAAAGAAAGATAAAAGAAGAAAATACATGACAGGAGTAGAGAGAGAGAGAGAGAGAGAGAGAGAGAGAGAGAGAGAGAGAGAGAGAGAGGGAGGGAGAGAGGAGAAAAATATAAAGAATAGAGAGAGGAAGATGGAAGAGAAAGAAATTAAATAGAAATCTCGAGAATGGAGGAGATGGAAAGAAAATAATAAAATGCGTAAGAATGGAAAAAAACGGCATGTCAATCCTGTTATCTTATGCCAAGAGGTTATGGAATCGTGTTCATTGAATGTTTACGTTTACAAAACAGCGACAAAGTTGAAGAAGAAAAGAAGAAGAAAAAGAAGAAGAAGAAGAAGAAAGAAGAAGAAACACTCAAAGAAAAAGAAGAGGAATAAACACTCAAAGAAAAAGAGAAGAAACATTCATAGAAGAAGAGGAAGAAACCCTCAAAGAAGAAGAAGAAGAAAGAAGAAGAAGAAGAAGAAAGGAAGAAGAAGAAAAAGAAGAAGAAGAAAGAAGAAGAGAAACACTTAAAAAAGAAGAAGAGAATAGATATCCAGGTGTAGCAATAATGAAAGAAGAAGAAACATTTTGGCGGTTCTAATATAACCTTTATAGACAGTGCTCTAGCTTCCACAGGCATCCTTTCTCTATTCGCATCGTTTCTATTCGTGGCTGATATTTGTCCGGCATTAATACTAACGGAATGAGTTCACAAAGAAAACGCACTTAGTTTTTATATAAAAGAGCGCAAATTTGTGGCACTATTGTCATTATTTTTACCACTGTCTCTTGTCCTTCGTATTCTGGTTTTATGGTAAATCCTGACTGATTGTGTCTCGGGGGAAATGATTTTCGCCTTCATTATTCCTTGACAGTAAACTCTGTCTGACTCTGAGTACACCCACACTTAGATATAGATTTTTTTTTGTTAGTGAGAAACCAATATATTTTCGTGGGATCATGAACCAACACCCATTCTTCGGGTATCTGCCCGTAATACGCACTTGTTACAGGGGTAGCATTAATGTTGTAACGAATTATATACAACAAGCTTGTAACGAAATGTAGTTCACCGTTGTAACAGATAAACCTTTAGGGTTTTTTATGAAAAAGATAATGCTGAAATGGTCTATATATATATGAAAAAAAAGATTCTGTCTGTTTACCCCTAATAACTACAGCTCTGTTCATAATTTCACTTTTAGCAACATTGACGTAACCATATTTTCTTCTTACATCCATTCATCTTTAAGTGAGAGATGTAAGCGCGTTGTTTTTAGATTTGTTTAATTTACGTCAGACACGCGTGAGAAACGTGCAGTTTTAATTTGAATTTTTATATTTACTTTTTTTGTCATTTAACTACATCAGTATTTACACTATCTAATCATTTGTTAATGTTTTCATGACATCTTGATGCTCTGTCTGTCTGCCTAACTGTCTGTCTCTGTAAAATCCAACACCTTCTATAGAAGTCTTTGTCGCAATTACTAGTACACATGGCCAGGTGTCCTTACGGGTTAAAACGATTTTTGAAAATACTATCATGATTTGTATTTAGATTAAATGGTTGGATTTCTTTTATTTCCTTTAGAACAACACTGAAAGAAGAAAATGAGACGGGATGAAACGAACATAGGAGTTAGACATTCACATTAAATGAGAACTATATTTCCTACTCACAGAGCAACCCGGTGTTACCCGGGATTTAATAGACAGAAAGTAAATCTCTTATCTATATCCATATAGAGATAAAAAAAAATATTTAAAAAAAATATATTTGCTTTATCATCTCTCATTCTTTATATATCATTGTTTTTAAGTTATTCATTTTCCTTATTGTTCTTGTTTGTATTTTTTCTTTTATTTGTCTTTTATTTGCTTTTTATGGTGTTGTATCCTTTATTACTTTATTTTAATTTTAATCATTTTTAAATTAACTTTTTAATATATTAATACCCTCATTATAGTTCTATTTAGCTTTTCTTATGGAGAATGTGGGGTAAAAAGTTTTTTTAACTCTCACTCAGACAAAAAAATGGTATGGATCTTATTGAACTTTGCTGGGCTCAATATCCCTTTATAAAAGGATCTGCAATCTGTCCCTATCCAAAAAAACATACAATCAGACCGACACTCAGAATATATATATATATATATATATATATATATATATATATATATATATATATGGCAAATCTGTGTTTTCTTACCTATAGAATTAAATACCGTTAATTTTTATTTGTATCATATCCTTATATAATCTTAATAATATCATATACACATGCTGCTGATCCCCTTAAAAAACAACAAATAAACAAACTTCTAGCTGTGCAACCAACAATACGTTTATTAGCTGTTTAAAAGAGGCTACCCTGCATCGCCCGGGTAGAAGGGGGATTCGTTTTCTTTTGAGATTTACAAAGGCGGGAAATTTTTAAGTAAAATTTTAATGCTATGTCTATGTATATTTTGATTTTTAAATATCTTCAAATATAAATCAAATCTTCATAATTTTGGCACAAAAAGCAAGAACCAGTGATATTTGATGTGTATGTATGTATTTACTTTGTCGTCAATTTTTTTATTTTCGTAGTTTCATCCGGATATACATACATACATACATACATACATACCAACTTCCCTTTATATATGTATAGATGACTGAGGTCGGGCGTAGTTTTCGGATCAAAACCAGGCGCTTCCAGCGGTATCTTATAACACCACCAGACTTTGTTGGTTTTTTGTGACATTGTGAATATGCCAGATCAAGATGTAGCCTCTTTGTATAAGTTTTTCTTGTATTCACAACATTCCAGCAACAAACCGTCAGTTCAATAATGTAATATTTGAATTAAACTAAGATGATATGACATTATACTGAATCCCCACGATTCCTAACGGACTTTCGGACTAATACTCTTGGGAAAGGTATGAGCCCCCTCATCCTTTAACTGTGGGTATAGTTGCTCTTCTACAAGATTTGACATTAAATAACCCACGAAGGTTGATATACCATGAATAAAAATAGACCAATCCATACACTGACCGTGAATGAAAATATAATTTCCGCGAGATATTCAATTTTATTTTACATAGTGAGAGTGAATGTTTGAGAAATGAAAGTGAAAGAAAAAGGCAAATATATAATTGAATTCTTTGACAATATTCTAAAAATGAATTAATAAAGAATATAATATCAATATGAATAACCATACACCCCAAATGGTGCTCAGGATCGCCTTATTGGTGATGACTTAGTGTTTTACAAGTTTCCGTTCTTTCAACATCATAGCGATTCACCTTAGCAACCCTACCGAAACAATTATTCCAGCAGGCGATCCCGAAGTCCGCCAAGTGCGCTCGCTCGCACGCACCACACACACACACACACACACACACACGCACGCACACTGCTACTGCAATTCATCTTTTAAGTTGAAAGTGACCAATGAGAAACGATGTACGTCACTTCCTTCCCAGTCGCAACGAGATAAACAACCAATTACTTGTTTTTTGCTCCTGGTCGAACATGTAGAAAGATACACGTTTTCGATGAACACAGGTAGGATCAAGATTACGGTAAGGAATTAGTTCATCGAGCTCGACTGGAAATGTTTATATACAAATCCTAGAAAGTCAATCGTAACCCCCCCAAAAAAAAAAAACAGAAAAAAAGAAAAAAAAAAACACCTACACACTCAAAGACAGTCATACTAATTCATTGATCGTAAAGAATTCTGTAATCTTTACAATGGCAATTTCTCAAAATACCGTTTGAAAATGTATTGTGTTGAATGTTAGTTTTCATCTTTTACTATATGCTCTTA
>CM042151.1:15580005-15582505 GCA_023376005.1 Doryteuthis pealeii | reverse complement strand
AGAACAATTATGGTTTGAGTAAGCCAATGCGAGTCAGCTCATAACTCTATTTGTCGACGTAATTCCACTTCTCTGTACTGTAATTGTCTACTTTTTTGTTATACATTTTCCTACATTTACCCGTCGTTTTTTCTTATTTAAAACCAACAATTTCACACACAGCTAATACCCTTGGGAAAGGTATGCATTCAACAACTCTCCCTCCAGCTATGGGTAAATAGTAGGGCACAATGGGCTCTTAACCTTGGCTAGGTAATCAGTCTAGGAGAAGGAAAACTCTGAACTCAAACCTGTTAAACTCCGCGTAAGAAATTGACCTTTTGTTGTATCCTGCTCGTGCGGAGGAGTTTGGTAAATAACTATAAATGAAAGAATGACTTGTTCCTGCAACAACTAAAAACACTACGTATTTCTATTTATGAGACCGGTCCATAGAAATGTGAGTGAATTTTCGCGATTCAGCGTATTTGTCGCTTCTTTCCTGTTGTTGGGGGCTAAGCGACAACCTTCTTGGCTTATAATGTAACTATGAGCCGAAAGGTGCGGCATGAGAGTTCAAGAGTATTGGTAAGCCAGACAAGCTTGCTAACCATTACTCCATGGTGAGGCACCAAGACAGTAAATAATCAGTTATTTATGAGGATGGAGATTAAAATAAAAAGACGAAAAAGGAGAGAAAGCAAAGGAAAAAGTTGGAAGAAAATAAATTGTCCATGACATGAGGCAGGAACATGGGGAGAACGTTGTTCATTTAGAGAGAGAGAGAGAGAGAGAGAGATAGAGAGAGAGAGAGAGAGAGAGGGGGGGGATGAAGGACTGTTAAGAAAACGCATGAAAGTGTTCAAAATAAGAGAGACTAAAGGAGACAGTGATAGACAAAAAGAGGAGGCTTAAGGAAAGAGTGAAAAAGGATAGATGGAGAGAGAGAGAGAGAGAGAGAGAGAGAGAGAGGGGGGGTGGAGTAAAGAAAGCACATGTTAGTGTTCAAAATAAGGGAGACTGGAGAAGACAATGATAAAGACAGAGGAGACTGAAGGAAAGAATGAGAAAGGAGAGAGAGAGAGGGAGAGAGAGAGAGAGAGAGAGAGAGAGAGAGAGAGTGAGAGAGAGAGAGAGAGGCGGGGGGGAGAGAGCATGAAAGTGTTCCAAATGAGATGGAAGAAAACAATGATAGACAGGTAGAGGAGGCTGAAGGAAAGAAACTGAGAAAGGATAGGTAAATGTTCAGAGAGATAGAGAAGTGGAGAAAAAGATAGAGAAAAATTAAAATTGGAAAAGAGATGTGAAAAGAGAAAAAAAAAGATACAGGAAGAGAACTTTGAAGCAAACTTGTGGTAAAGAAGAAGTTGCTAAAAATACGAGGATGGACTGAAAAGTTCATATGATGACGTCATACACCAAAAGAGCTCAAGCACTGTAACACCGATGGAAGAAGTGTGTGACCGCAATGGGGACTATGTTGGAAAATAAACCCAATTTGCTCACATTCCATGAGTATCTTGGTCAACTAATGGAATTTTCAGCCGACACTCGTAGAGAGAGAGAGAGAGAGAGAGAGAGAGAGAGAGAGAGAGAGAGAGAGAGAGAGAGAGAGAGGTGGAGGGAGAAAGGGGAGAGAGAGAAATCTAAAGAGAAAGAAAGAGATTGAGGGGTACAGAAAAATGCTACTAAAAGAATGAGAGTGAAATGAATAAAGTGATGTAGAAAACTAACAGGACAAGAAAGTTACTCCCAGAGAGAGAGAGAGAGAGAGAGAGAGAGAGAGAGAGAGAGAGAGAGAGAGAGAGAGAGAGAGAGAGAACGGACAGACAGACAGACAGACAGACAGAGACTGGGAATGAAAGAAAGAAATTTAAAAAATACTGAATAAGATGTTAAAGTACAAACTAGTATAACGGAAAAGTGAAAGAGGTAGAAAGATTGTGAAAAAGGAGAAAGAGAGAGGAAGAAAGAGAAAGAGAAAGAGATATACCTAGAATGACACGACTAAAATAAAGACAGATTGTGAGAAGGGTCTGAAATACCATAGATTGAGAGACTGGCAAAGATAGATAGATAGAGAGAAAAGGTTGAGAGAAAGAGAAGTCACAGAGTATGTGAAATAAAGAGAAAGTGTGTGTGTGTGTGTGTGTGTGTGTGTGTGTGTGTGTGTGTGTGTGAGAGAGAGAGAGAGAGAGAGAGAGAGGGAGAGAGAGAGAGAAGAACGAAAGGAAAACTTGACGCTTACATCTGGCGATGTCACATTGTCATTCCGCATGAATGTGTTGTGGGCAAATACGTCTCAGGATTTGTCCAAATTCACTTTTATTTTTGCCTTATATATATATATATATATATATATATATATATATATATATATATACGTTCCTTTCTGATGTATTCTATGTTTTTTTCATTCGATCTTTTTTTAGTATTTGATTAGGTAGACTATGAGAAATGACGGCCACGTAGGAAAAAATAAACGAAATAAAAATACAGAAAACATTTGCAGAAAGACAAT